>OAMR01000592.1:289976-364533 GCA_900205405.1 Echinochloa crus-galli | reverse complement strand
CTGAACGATGTTTATCTTTTCACCAAATCCGGCCCACATGTCAGCCTCTTCCTTGTGTCAACATGAAAAAAACATCGGGGAGGATATAGCTCATCCGTTTGGAGTTTTTGCATGTCTCTTCAGCTAGTATATGGTCGTATGGATTGGGTGCCCTAAAAGCTGTGGTGTGGTCGAGCAGATTCAGTTGCTCTAGTAGCTAGCAGAACATAAACAAGAGGCCTGAGAGAGTGAGAGGTGAGCCAACGCGTAAGATAGGCACCTGCGTGTGTATGGTGATGGCAATTGTTACGGTTCTTTCCCTAAATAATTGCAGACCGTTGATCTAACACTATATTACCTTATAGGAGGTAATAGATTGATTAATAAAAGCTGCTTGCCAGGCGCTGGAGGTCCTGGCCATGCGCGTTTTCGCTCACCATGGATGGAGGTTTAGTAATAGGATTTTATACTAGTCCTTCTGTCAAACTGTGTGGTGGCATTTAAATTTTTGTGAGTATTGCAGACGGATGTGCTGCAATTTTGTAAACTGTTGGCCGTAGCCGCTTTGGTCAAGGCCGGGTAATTTATTTATCTATTATCTAAAAATAGATTGATTAATTAGAATAAAAAATATAAGAAATATTTGTGTATTAAATTTTGATCTAACCTTCATGCATGGTTATATTGGATTAGATTAGATGTAACATTTTTCGTTGTGCCGTGTGCCTATTGGCGTGCGTGTTTTAGGTAAACATGTGTGCATGTTTGTGTGTTAACGTGTGGATGTGTGCATGCATCTGTTGTGTCTGGGGCGTGCTAGACGTGCATGCGCACCAACTTGTGCGCCATGTGGTGCGAAGTCTCGGAACGATGGTTCGGGGGAAGAACCGCCGACGCAGCACGGCAGTGAGCGTGTTGGTTTACGAGGAATGGGCGGTTGGGGTTGGGTGGGGCAGAGATTAGTGGATGTTTTTTTTTCTGTTTAATGTAATTATTTGGTTCTCAAAACTATTATGTAAATCAAGGGCTGTGATTCATTTGAAGTAATCTTACCTCTTTGTATGTAACCGGTGATAACGTGCACTAACCGTGCCTCTTTATACGCCTAAGCCCTAAAGTAACAGGTAAGGTAAAGCACTATGTATATGATCAAAGTAAAGTCACATGATTTGCTAGTATGCTTTCTATAATAAAGCAAAAGGACAGATGAAACATGCGTGCTGTTTACAAAAGTTGGTTTTCACCTGCAAACTGTATCTTTTATAAAAAAAAGTATACTACTTCAATCACTCTTCTTTAATTATGTACTTGACATATGCACTAGTACAGAGTAAGCATGTACTTACGGAAAATGAACCGTCGGTAGCAAAGCGACGGTACAAATGCCCTTTTGTACGGGCGGAACACGTACCGACGATACTAATATTTTATCCGCATCAGTTCCTACATAAAACCGACGTTAAAAATGGAGTTCTACTGCCGGCCCATTTACCGACTGTACAACCATTTCGAAGACCGACAGTAAAAATTAATACCAAACAGGGGGGCAGTGGCGAAACAGATATATTATCTGACAGGCAAGGTACATCCATGATTATTAATTATAGTGGAGCCGTACATACAAAAAAGGCCGTGTACAACCATCACATAACAATAATTAAACCCCCTACCGTACTGATCAAGATTTTTAGGAAGAAACCCTTATGTTTGTTTAAAAAACCCTACTTAAAAAAGATGAACTGGTCCTACGTTTTCTCTTTCACAAACACCACCTGCTAAGCATGTACCCCTGCTGATTTCTTGTTGAAACAGAATACACGTCCGCTGACAAATCCAACAATAAAGTGCCTCCATCCTGCAAAAAATGAATTGAAGGACAGGCCCGGGCACATTACTATCTGTGGCGGCACATGCATTGCATATATATGCAGTTATGCACGTTGAAACACAACATGACAAATAAGAAGTACAGATTACCTTTAGACCAAACAGGACATCAAGAAAGGTATCAACAAGGAAACACATACTGCTGTAATTTGGGTTGTATTGGCTGCAAAGCTGAAGTGTCATCCATCTCACCCTCTGTGATCAGAAACTTAAGCACAACTTTTTGCAATAATGAGCCAGAGAAACTAACAACTGAGGTTATGGGTCAGAAGGAGCTGAAGTCGCTATCCCTGTTGGAAAGAAGGACATGATCATGAAAAAAACATCCGATAAAAATGATGCAATTAGAAACCCCTACAAATGAAGCCAAGAAAGTGACAGTGTCTTTGAGGGCCGGTTCCAGACTTTACTTTTTTGCTCTACCTTTTTATGTGAATAATTTGTTGAATTAGCTATGGGTCTGTAATATGCATTATTGCTGCTTGCACCTTATGCCTCTCTGGTTTTATGCTTGCTGATTTATTCTTGTTGGTCTATTTTGTTGCTCTTGCTAGGTGATCTGTATGCATGGTGCTCATGTCATACCTTCATCAAAATGATTTTTTGTTCATCCATGACACACAACCATATATATCAAATACAACTCTGCTTAATTTTAGGACCGAATTAAAAACACAACATGATCCATATCTGAGGATGGCAATCCATTATGGTGCAGCTCTAACGACGTCTACTGTACCTCGATCTGAGTTTATGCATGCTTCCCCAATTTGCCGTAGCGTCCAACCATGTTGGACTTGCTTTCCAGCCCTAATACAAGCATTGCAAAAGGCCCTGTCATCATGTCATCTCATCCCCAAATTTAACCCATCTCTCTGTATTGTGCTGTTTTCAGTATATCGATCTGTTCGCTTCTAGGAGTTTGGATAGATGATCGATGTTTACCAAGTTGTCTGAATTTGCTTTCAGGCCTGCTGAACAGGTCCTTATTTTTGCTGCTCTAATTTGGGTTGTATTGGCTCCAAAGCTGAAGTGCCATCCATCTCACCCGCTGTGATTAGGAACATAAGCACAACTTTCTGCAATATTGAGCCACGGAAACTAACAACTAAGGTTCTGGGTAAGAAGAAGCTGCAGTCTGCTATCCCTGGTGGAAAGAAGGACGACAAGCATGAACAAGGAAAAAACATCTGATAAATAAAATAAAATAAAATAAAATGATGCAAATTAAGAAACCCCCTACAAAATGAAGCCCAGTGTTTCTGAGGGCCCGCTCCAGACTTTACTTTTGTGCTCTATCTTTTATGTGAACAATTTGTCTAATTACCAGCTTTGGGTCTGTAATATGCATTATTTGCTGTTTTGCACCTTTTATATATATGCCTCTTATGCCTGCTGATTTGTTTGTTGGTCCACTTTTGGTGCTCGTGCTAATTAAGTGATCTGCATGCATGGTGCTCTCGATCATGTACGTCATACATACCCTCATCAAAATTATTGTTGTTCAACCATGACATATATATATCAAATATATACTGTTTAATTTTAGGAACGAATAACACAGCAGCATGACCCATATGTGATGATGGCAACACATTATATATAGTGCACCTCTAACGACGACGTCGACTGTACCTCGATCTGAGCTTATGCATGCTGCCCCAATTTAACCCATCTCGCGGTATTAGAGCTGTCTCCGGCCAGTATATGGCTTCCAGGAGTATAATTGGACAGATCTATATGTTTGTTCCTTAACCAGTTGTCTGAATTTGCTAATATCAGGCCTGCTGAACACGGCCATATTTTAGTTGTTCAAGTCCATGCAGGAGTAGTGGTAACACAAAGTACGTTACAGTTGTTGATCATCAGCTTTAATTAATTTTCCAGTTTGGACGACAGTTATATATCGACTCCAAGCTTACACATACATGAATTATCACGAATTCATGTGTTCCACATAGGGTACGTACCTGAACTGTGGCTTATACATGAATTAATTAACTAGCTAGCTTATTACCTAACGCCAGCGGGGTTTTTGCGCTAGCAATTGGCAAACTCGATCAATTTGTACTGTTTGATGTAAACATAGCGCAAATATCTAGCTACACGCTTCAATTCATAGATATATAACGAGGGACCACGGAGCCAGAAAAAATTTTAGGAGGGGCTGAACTATAAGCTATATCGACATAACACCACTATGACCTCTTAAAATAGACAAATATAACAGTTGAGCCCCTAATATTATACATATTTGAGTACAAGTTTTAAGGGAAATTCTGGTGGGGCTCTACGTATTTGGGAGCGGTAGGGGGGGCTCGAGCCACACCTGCCCTCCTCGCTGCCTCCGTCGCTGTATATAACAGCAACTACGTACGTACCTACTCGATCTATCCATGTATACCATATTAGAGGGAGGATCCATTGGCGACTACTAATACTGCCGCGACTATAGAACAAAAATCATCAACAAGCTAGGTACTCCTCAGATCTAATTGCGGAGCAAAGTTCCATTTGTTTAATTATTTCATACCACAACAAATAGCATAGATCAACCATTGCATAAACAGAACAACAATCACAGGGATATTCGGACGACTGCCAGCATTTTTTCAGACGACCAAAGCAGATTACTATTCAGTGGAGAGGATATCTTACTCACAAAGTTTGAGATGGCCAAGCTGCTAGATGCGGGCGGACACCTTCTCCTTCGCGCGCTTTAGGGGCGCGCGGCACCCTGCTGTGGCACGGGATGTCAGTGACTCAGAGCACGGGAGCAAAGGCATGCCACCCGGTGGACGCGCCGGTCAAGCACAGCTGCATCAAGGGGTTCATTCTGTTCATGGGCGCGCAATGGAAGCCACAAAATACAGAGTCGAGGTGTCAGATAAGTAGGAGTGCACAGGCGGAGTATCCAAATCCACCAAGAGTCTAGACAGATTTCTGAACAGAAAAGATTGATCTAGCTTCGAATTCCAAACAGGATAAGATCGAGATAATGAGTAATATTCCAGGGAGTATCCATCTGCGACTACTACTGGCGACTAGCCGACTATACAACAAAAATCATCAACAAGCTTTTTCCCAGATCTATTTGCGGAGCAACATATATGATTATGTTATTTCATACCAAAACAAATAGCATAGATCGACCATTGCATAAACATATCGACAATCAAATGGATATTCGGACGACCGCCAGCATATTTGCAGTCCAAAGAGTACTCGTCAGAGGAGAGCTAGGATCTTACTCCCAAATTTTAGAGATGGCCAAGCTGCTAGCAGCTGCATGCGGAAACCTTCTCCTACGCGGGGGCTTAAGGTGCGCGCGGCACCCTGCTGTGAGGAGATCTGCCTCCTTCCCCGCATGAGAGGAGCGGCAGCGGCACGGAGAACCGGGGGAAGGGATGCACCAGGCGCCGGCGACATCATCAGATGCGGCACCAAGATCCAACGCGTGTGTGAAGATACTGGAGAGCGAAGAATGAAAATAGATGGAGAGCGTCAGGGAGAGGAATTACTTAAGCGGAGCAAAATACGAATGGGCCGTATAAGGTGCGGAGGCCCAACTGAGAAGGCTTCCCGGCCCGGCCAATTGCGCGATAAAATCCTTATCGGAAGAGAAGCTGAATGTTCTAACTTCTTAGCTATACAGCATATCAGATGTACAATGAAATACGGATTATATAGGTTAAGACGCTGCATATATATGTAGCTTCTCATCCGGCTGGCCACATGTCGATTAATTGATAACCAATAAAAAATTTATGAAACAGCTGCATTTATATTACTTATTAATTATTGACCTGCAGAATCCGACCTGTGGCGTATATTATGCAACAGCTGCATATACTTACTACTCATTAGTACCTGCACAATCCGAACCAAATACTACAAAATACATCGAACTACTATCGGAGGTAGATGAGGCTTATATGGACTTGCAATCCGAAAGACTGAGAGGGTCTGATAACTCTGAAGGGCGCGTTCTAAAGAAAATCCAATAAAGCCGGCCTATTGATCGTACTGGGCCGCACGCTGCTCGCGTGGCTGGTTCGACTCATCATACTGAGCTGAACTGGGCTGAATGTGTACGGTAGCCCAATTCAGCCAACAGTTCTGAGTTGAGATATTTGAATCACAGGGTTGTTCTGGATGATTCAAGTGGCTTATTCAAATCAACAAATGGCGGGAACTGCAACATTTTACACTTGTCCAACTCAAACCGCAGCAACAAGCATATCCACCCTATTCATTACCCCTCGAATTATCAAATGATCCACTAATCACAACAATTCCAAATAATCAGTACCACTTATGACCCCAATCCCAATATTGCAGAAGAAGAAGAAGTTATTGTGTCCAGTAGCAGCTCTGAATCAGAGGGGGTTCATGTACTACCATGACCTCAATGAACCAAGTGAGGTGGAAGTTTCTATTCGTATGCATGAGGGGGAGCCTTTACACATGATGCCAGATGAGTTGCATGAGGATGACCTGACGGACCATGATGATCAGCAAGCAGAGTTGGAACATGTTGTACCCAACCAGCAGGATCATTTGCAGCTTGACTTTCTGAGCATGGACCAACTGCCTGACTAGATTGACCCACAGGTGCAGATGCCATCAGGTTACGGGCCAAGCACTTTGCACCTGGGTTGGGTTCTGACACTGTGGATGTCCCTGTATGTTGGAGCACTGTCTTCACTGCCATGTTGTTGAATCCGTCCCACACTTCACCTGGGCAAAACAGTGTCTGTTATCTGCAGCACTTTCCATACTTGGGTCAGATGAATCTCCTGGCTAGACATCCTTTGTTCTGCCAGCAAGATGCCCCACTACAGAATCTGTTCAATGTATGGTATAGGGCCTGTTTCCAGGGATCACTTGGAGCCAGAGGCTGAAGCTGGGATGATCAACACCTTCAAGAGTAATGACAAGGGAGAGGCAATTATTGCGGATTCTGAGATAGAAACTGAGGAGGACCCCCCGTCACACCAAAGTCCAAGCATGAGAAGCAGCAGGACATGTCTCGTCCTCAAGGTGTGTCCCCCAGCACAGGTCCTTGGTCTAAATCTCTTCTCGAATAGGCTGGCAAAATTCCTATATATATCTGAAGCTAATCTGTACCTGAGGACTGTGCGCATCAATGACAACAAGGAAACCCCCTGCTCTAATTTGGGTTGTATTGGCTGCAAAGCTGAAGTACCATCCATCTCACCCTCTGTGATCAGGAACATATATATAAGCACAACTTTTTGCAATAAAGCCAGGGAAACTAACAACTGAGGTTCTGGGTAAGAAGAAGCTGCAGTCTGCTATACCTGGTGGAAAGAAGGACGACAAGCATGAAGAAGGAAAAACATCTGATAAATAAAATAAAATGATGCAAATTAAGAAACCCCCTACAAAATGAAGCCCAGAAAGTGACATTGTCTCTGAGGGCCCGCTCCAGACTTTACTTTTGTGCTCTATCTTTTATGTGAACAATTTGTCTAATTACCAGCTTTGGGTCTGTAATATGCATTATTTGCTGCTTGCACCTTATATATATGCCTCTCTGGTCTTATGCCTGCTGATTTGTTGGTCTATTTTTTGTGCTCGTGCTAATCAAGTGATCTGTATGCATGGTGCTCGATCATGTCATACATACCTTCATATAAATGATTGTTGTTCAATCATGTTACACAACCATATATATCAAATATATATATAACTGCTTAATTTTAGGAACGAATAACACAGCAGCATGACCCATATGTGGCGTTGGCCGCAACACATTATATAGTCCACCTCTAACGACATGCTGCCCCAATTTGCTTGCAAAAGGCCCTGTCATCCTGTCATCTCATCCCCAAATTCAACCTATCTCTCGCTGTATTTGAGCTGTCTCCGGCCAGTATATATAGTCTCGTACTCTCGTGGCTTTCCAAGAGTTTAATTGGATAGATATGATGGCTTAATGCGCAATGGAAGCCACAAAATCCTATAATACATATCTGATGATGTTACTCTTGATGCTTGGAGGTGAACGTAGCTCCTACTACCAGAACACGTCCATGAGAACGATGAGGACCAGTATTGTTTTGTCATGTCAGAAATTGTGAATATGTAGGAGATTTTAAGGTGAGGATCGGAGCGACATCACCTTGATCTGTTCCAAGACGGGGGCCCTTGGGTACGGTGGAAATGTGGGATCATCGCCAGAGGCATGAAAGTCAATCGGATCCGCACCTGAACATCTTGAGCTCTGGGTCGCTGCCGGTGCTCGTAGTCTAGGTAGCTTATTCCGCGAGTAGTCCGCCTGGTTCTTGTGTTTCCTTTCCTGTCTTCCCTTTTGCGTTTTGCGTGTTTGTACTTGTTTTTCATTCTCCTTAATGAAATGATACGCAGCCCTCCTGCGTATTCGCGATGAGCGATATGGTACACCACTTTCGTTCCCAACTTATGCATCTGAATTAGCATCAGCACCTTCAGAGCGCGGGATGGCAAGGGCGTCCAAGTTTTCAGCAGCAGACATTTCCACATCAGCATTGGCGGGATTGTTTTGTTATTCGATCAGGCATCTCAGGGCCCATTGCTTCATCTGAATCCAGCACCACCAGCATATCTGATAAATCCCCCCAAGTCCCTTCCATCGATCTTTTGACGCATCCAATGGGACTGGGTGTAAAGGGCAGTTTGGTGGAAAGGCATCGTCATCAGTCATCACCCATTCACGTACACCAGCTATTTTCTGCACAAACACCCGGACTAAGAAAATATAATATAAGAAGCTAAGTTTCATATTCCCAGTTAAAGGCATACAGCCGTGCCTTTGTAACTGGATCAACGCCCATATATAGAGTTCATGGGCTGCGTAGATGTATGATCAAGGCCCATATAAAAGCGCTGGAAGCCTATTACTGAACCAAGGCCCACGTTACACAAGCGCTGCAGGCCACGGGCTCTATACCAATTGAACCCAAGTCCAAAGTGTAAATACCGACGGTTAGTACAAACAGTGCACTCGGCACAGGTTTAACTGCGTATGAGGATTTAAACCGACAGTGTAAATTAATTACGTCCCGTCGGCTTGGTCCCAAACCCGTCGTTAACATTATCACCGTCAATGTGTTATTCACAACGTCGGTAAAAGTCAAATTCTATACCGTCGGCGCATACCAATATGTATCACAATAATGTTTTCTGTCGGTGGATAAATAACAACCGACGGTGTAAGACTTCCATTGCCGACGGTTATATGTTGCCTTTACGGTTCCGTCGGATTATAATCTTTTGCCCGACGGTATATAGGACGATGACAATCATATTCCTTGCCCCGTACGTGGAAACAAGAGGTGAATGTCGCCCATCTATCAATACCGCAAGCTTGGTAGTAGTGATGTCAGCAAAATGTCGCAGTACAACTCATTAGGCCAATGCTAATGAAACGTTTCATTTTGATGTTTTGAGTCGATGTATAAAATCCCCCAGCGCATACTGTCATTTTGTTGTTTATGTTGGCTATAACATTTAATTCACAAACCATACGATTGATGTATCATGGAGCGGAATGGACTTTTGCTCCCTGCGCTAGCGAGGAACAGTTTCCATGTTTGAGTGTTAATACTTTACTTGTGTCATAAATAAATATTTATTAAAGCAACTCTTAGGAGAGCGAGTGGCACCTCTATAGATTGATATGTACTCCCTCCGGTTCAGTATTACAAATCGTTTTAGACAACGATATTGTCGCCAAAATGTAACTCTGACTTCTTATTTTTACAAAAAGTATTTATTAAAAAAATATATGGATATTTTTATAAAAGTATTTTGAAAGAAAAATCTATTGATATAATTTTCATATTTTCAAAATCAAAGACTTTCATTTGTTGTGATATGTATTCCTAATGTGGGACTAAAACTTTGTACAAAACGACCTCTAATGCTGAATTGGAGGGAGTATATTGGTATTTTGAAATTATATAAAAGTAAATGCTGAAAGTTGTGTGGCATAAACTTTCTAGTAAATGAAAACTAGAAGATGAAGTAATCATAACAAGGTAAACTTTCATGTCCCACGAAAGTTTCTCTGAAGTTATACTACAGATCAGGAAGTTGCACTGGCTTGCCAGCATCGAAAGTTTGTGTGTGCACGTTTGCAAAAAGAAATTCCAGCAACTCAGCCATCAACATATTGACCAACTTCTAGAATTCCTCCTACTTATCTAGCCTTCCCTATCATAGGGACCCTATGCGAGACGAGCTCCAAAAGAAAATGAGTATCCTTGCTTGGACTGATTCTGATGTCTGCAAAATGTCACTGGCCTTCAGTTGTGCACAAGTACACTCCACAACGCGGACCATTTTTTATTTCTGAAAATATCCTGCGTCAATCACTCACAGAATGGTTTAAGAGATTTGGATCAGATCACCGCAACGTATACAAAAAAAATATAGATAAGACATTAATCCGAACAAAGTCTGCCCAGTGAAATCTTGTTGTCCGCTTGCCTATAAAATTGTTGTATTTCTTCCATGTTCTCCTTCCTGTACAGTGTATTTGTGGATAGCAGCTGTGCAGAGCATTCGGCACAGTTGCAGCGGATTGACGAATTTCTTGAGTTGGCAGCAATGAAAGGATACGTTTGTTTTATTTGTTTTTTTTTGGTCTTCTGGCAGCCAGTAGCCAGGAAACCAACGGTAAAAAGTCAGCAGTTAAAAAACTAAAAGCTAAAAAGCCAGCTTTCCAGTTAAAAACCTAATAGCTGCAGTGACGTAATTCAATTCTTGGCTTTCATTTTCTGAATCACACTATAGGTTTAGACTTTTCTTTTTGTGTGCCCCTGCAGTGTTCTAGAAGCACTAGCATCTGTGTGTAATAATTCTTTTTGTGTGCCCCTGCAGTGTTGTAGAAGCACAAACATTTCTGTGTAGTAATTGTGGATGGATTCCTCTTCTTCTGTCACTGAAAAGATCGAAGCCGGGGGCAAAAAATCTAATATCCCTCATGCGACACGAGCTCCAAAAGAAAACAAGTCTCGTTCCCGATGATTCAGCAAAACGTCAGCGCGGCCTCAGTGATATATGCACAACGCGAGCCATTTTTTTGGTAGTGTTTGGTTTGTTAGATGAATCGGTTCTTGTACGAGTAATCAGTATCAGAAAAGTTAATAAGGATTTGTCACATCGCTACAAATTATAATGAGAATATAAATAAAGACGTGACTCCAATAAAGTCCATTCGACCAAACCTTGTGGTCCGCGTGCGTGTTATAAAATAGCCACTATGCTTCTTTCTTCTCTCCTTGCAGTACACTACATTTCTGGAGAGCAGCTCATTGAATGTCGCATATATCATTGAGACACAACAACTGAAATGAGGCACCATAAAAAAATTTGAAAAATACAAAAACAATGTAACGTAACTTGGTATATCTATACTTGAGACATGACAACCATACTGTCACGGTTTGAGACGATCTCAGTACATCCTGTTGGTGATTTATTGAGTTTCTTTTTTTTTTATGAAGCAGAAGGGGTTGCCCGTTTGACTACATACCAATAAAGTTTTAAAAGTTTACAAGAGAGGAATTAGGAGTAAGGGAAAACACCAATGTTGTCTAGGCGTTCTTGGGTAGGGGTGGTTATAAGATTTCTTTGCTCCATGAAACATCGAGTATGTAAACTTTTTCACTACTGTCAAATGCTTGGGCATTGATCTTGAAGATTTGATCATTCCTCGAAAACCAAATGACCCAGCTCATGGTGATGACAATTTCCATGTAGAGTCGATGTCTAAACAACCCTCTAGCTGAACTGGATAGATAGTCTCGGTAGCACTCATTAGGTTCTAGGTTTGACTCCCCGTCAAAAAGATCATCTTGTCTATCACCACACCAAAGCTCGTCTCACATAGACAACAATGCCGCTGTATAGAAGGTAAGGTCTTATCTTAAAAAAATGTCTGAAAACTGTCTTACCCCCGCAGATCGAGGTTTTTTAAATATTTACCTGTGTCGAATGAATTGTGCAGTTCCGAGAACTACCGGAAGACCTCCTGGATTTGCTTACTGAAACATTGACAAACATTCATGTTCTTGGCGAAAGAATTTATCTGAGTTTTTACTAGTCAACTAATAGGAACTGCTGATAGCTTATACAAAAAACAATATATAACGAGAATACAAGTACTACAGGATTCTTCAGGCCGGAGGTCCAGAATTGCACGGCCTCCCATGGCACTTCAGCTCATCTTCCTCCTCTGCCTCCTCAGCCTCGTCTCCGCTGTCGAGAGGAATCTAGTGACCAACCTCCCAGGCTTCGATGGAGTTCTCCCTTTCCAGCTCGAGACAGGGTATGGTTCTATCCTTGAGCTGTGATCGATTTCAGGCCCTGTGTTCTGTGCACATCAATCGAAACCTGGTCTTTCTTTCTTCATTTTCGCATGAGCTTTTGTGAATGAAATTCACTAGGTATGTCAGCGTGGATGAGGAGAACGGTGTCGAGCTGTTCTACTACTTCATCCAGTCCGAGGGCGACCCTGTCCTCCTCTGGCTCACCGGCGGCGACCGGTGCTCCGTCTTGAGTGGCCTTGCCTTTGAGATCGGTGAGCTGTTGGCTTTGGTACCACAGAAACCTTTTTCTTTCTCGTAGACATGTGCAGATTCCTCTGTTTCATGTCTCCTTTGTTCTTTTGTTTTTTGTAACTGAATCGATTTCAGCAACTGCGAGCTGGCCTGTTCGGTTCTTTACGACTTTACCTTCTTTCGATTGGCTCCATGAACTGCAGGCCCAGTGAAATTCGTGATCGAGCCCTACAATGGCAGCTTACCACGGCTGCAGTACAATCCCTACTCCTGGACCAAAGTTGCAAGCATCATATTCGTATGAAGCAGAAGGGGTTGCCCGTTTGACTACATACCAATAAAGTTTTAAAAGTTTACAAGAGAGGAATTAGGAGTAAGGGAAAACACCAATGTTGTCTAGGCGTTCTTGGGTAGGGGTGGTTATAAGATTTCTTTGCTCCATGAAACATCGAGTATGTAAACTTTTTCACTACTGTCAAATGCTTGGGCATTGATCTTGAAGATTTGATCATTCCTCGAAAACCAAATGACCCAGCTCATGGTGATGACAATTTCCATGTAGAGTCGATGTCTAAACAACCCTCTAGCTGAACTGGATAGATAGTCTCGGTAGCACTCATTAGGTTCTAGGTTTGACTCCCCGTCAAAAAGATCATCTTGTCTATCACCACACCAAAGCTCGTCTCACATAGACAACAATGCCGCTGTATAGAAGGTAAGGTCTTATCTTAAAAAAATGTCTGAAAACTGTCTTACCCCCGCAGATCGAGGTTTTTTAAATATTTACCAATGTCGAATGAATTCTGCAGTTCCGAGAACTGCCGGAAGACCTCCTCTGTTGAGGGAAAGTGAAACAAATCATGCAAATGAGATAAAGTCCTGGATTTTCTTACTGAAACATTGACAAACATTCATGTTCCTGGCGAAAGAATTTATCTGAGTTTTTACTAGTCAACTAATAGGAACTGCTGTTAGCTTATACAAAAAACAATATATAACGAGAATACAAGTAATACAGCCATACAGGATTCTTCAGGCGGGAAGTCCAGAATTGCACGGCCTCCCATGGCACTTCAGCTCATCTTCCTCCTCTGCCTCCTCACCCTTGTCTCCGCTGCAGAGAGGAATCTGGTGACCAACCTCCCAGGCTTCGATGGAGTTCTCCCTTTCCAGCTCGAGACAGGGTATGGTTCTATCCTTGAGCTGTGATCGATTTCAGGCCCTGTGTTCTGTGCACATCAATCGAAACCTGGTCTTTCTTTCTTCATTTTCGCATGAGCTTTTGTGAATGAAATTCACTAGGTATGTCAGCGTGGATGAGGAGAACGGTGTCGAGCTCTTCTACTACTTCATCCCGTCCGAGGGCGACCCTCGCCGTGACCCTGTCCTCCTCTGGCTCACCGGCGGCGACCGGTGCTCCGTCTTGAGCGGCCTTGCCTTTGAGATCGGTGAGCTATTGGCTTTGGTACCACAGAAACCTTTTTCTTTCTCGTAGACATGTGCAGATTCCTCTGTTTCATGTCTTCTTTGTTCTTTTGCTTTTTGTAACTGATTCGATTTCAGCAACTGCGAGCTGGCCTGTTCGGTTCTTTAAGACTTTACCTTCTTTCGATTGGCTCCATGAACTGCAGGCCCAGTGAAATTCGTGATCGAGCCCTACAATGGCAGCTTACCACGGCTGCAGTACAATCCCTACTCCTGGACCAAAGTTGCAAGCATCATATTCGTCGACTCACCGGTCGGCGCAGGGTTCTCCTTCTCGAGGGCTCCCAAGGGCTATGACGTTGGGGATGTATCTTCTTCTCTTCAGCTCAAGGAATTTCTTGCTAAAGTATGAGGAAACAGACTTCTTCTCTGCAGTTCTTTGTCTATTTAGTATTTTAGTATGTGTGCCTTGACTGCATGATAACTTTAGTGGTTCAGTGAGCATCCGGAGTTCCTCACAAATCGTTTTTACATTGGCGGAGACTCCTATGCTGGAAAGATCGTTCCATTTCTTGCTGAGAAGATTTCTGAAGGTACATCTGTGCTAAAGATTGTTCCATTTCATATACAGATCGTACATTATTCCACCTAGATAAAATGGCGTCAATTTTAGTACGGATGCAAATTATATTATGTAGCAACTTGCTTTGTACGCTGAATCTCCTTTTTTCAGATCTCGAATCCGGAGTCAGCAGGCCTGCCCTTAATCTTCAGGTATCCACTTTGGGTGTGTTTAGTTCCAAAAAGTGGTTGAGAAAGTTTGATGAAAATGTCACATCGGATACTGTAGCGCACTGTTGCACATTTCGTTTGTTTGTGGTAAACATTATCCTATCATGACCTAACAAGACTCAAAAGATTTGTCTCGTCATGTATATCAAAACTATGTACTTAGTTTTTTTATTTACCCACGTTTAGTGTTCCATGCATGAAGAAAGATTTGATGTGATAGGTGGATAGTGAAGTTTGGAGAGAGAATTTTTGAGTTTTTGGTGGAACTAAACACCCAAAATCCCACCCAAAATTCCACTATGTGAAAAGTCTCATCACATCACATCAAATCTCTCTTCTCATGCATTGAGTATTAAATGTAGATAAGTAAAAAAACACTAATTACGTAGTTTTGATGCACACGACGAGACAAATCTTTTAGGCCTAGTTAGGTCATGGTATGACAATAATTTCCACGCTTTTCATGGGAACTAAACACACCCTTCGTAGAAAATGTCACTTAATGTAGGAATGAAAAAGGGGTAGCTTTGGAGGGTAAATGTTGTGAAAATAAATTCTAGCTAAAGAGGAGATGGCCTTTTAAATTGGTGACCGTATTACATCAAAATGATCTAAATTTTCATGCCCTATGAGCTCACTAATCTTTGTTTGACAAATCAGGGCTATCTAGTAGGAAATCCTGCTACAGGTGAAAGAATCGACAATGAATCCAGAGTGCCATTTTCCCATGGACACGGAATTATTTCAGATCAGTTGTATGAGGTAAATTATATTAATGAATACAATCCTATTTCCAGTCACGTGCTTTCAACAAATAAACTTTAATAATTCAAGGTTTCACAATTTGTTCCCCATGTGAATGCATGTGATCGATGTACAGACTATAACGGAGCACTGTCACGGGGAGGATTATAGCAAACCCAAGAATGTGATCTGCGGTCAAGCTTTAAATAGATTTTCCAAAGTAAGGCTCAAGGAGACACGCAACCGGTTCCAATTGGCTTTTGCAATGAATTCAGTAAATTAAAAAAAAATTGTTAGACATAAAACAGATTATTTATTCGTTCATGATACTCGTGTCAGAACTTTCCGAACTACACGTTCTTATTTTTCTTAGCTTGCGCAACACTTATGGTTTTCCACTATCTACAGCTGCTCGATGAATGTCTAGAGGCACATATTTTGTACAAACCTTGCGTATATGTTTCTCCCAGACCAAAAGATGGGTCTGCAAGGAAGAAGAGTTTGAAAGAAGAAACAGTAGCACTAAGCCGGATACCACCACGCCCTCCAATGGATTGTATAGTAAGTTAATTAACCTTTACATCACATTCGAGTTTGGTATTATAAAGGCGGTCTCAACACTCCATTTAGGTTGATTTCGTAGCATTAATTAATCTACCACATAAGACAATTTGCTTATATGACACTACATTAAATATCAGAGAGAAGGAAAAAATGAAAAAACTGAGGCTAATATGCAAGACCAAGTTTCAACACGAGAACAATACCTATGCATTGGACGCTATCAAGTTTTGCATTGAGAGATAATTGTGTCTTCGTAATAGATGATGAACAAATGAGATTGGTAGAGAAGAGGGATGAAAAGTATAATTTCTAATGTAGCGTTTTGTTGATAAAGCATCCTAAACACTATCTATAGACATTGTGGATTGAGACTGCCCTAAGAATAACTGTGGTCCCATGCATATGATTTCAGCAGTAAACATTAATTTCACCCTTGTATCACAAAAAGGATAAAAAAGTGTTGAGGGCTAGATAGCAAGAACGACACTATTCAATGCCAATGCTATACGTTCGAGATCAAAAGTTATTTTGCAGTGTGAATCTTACATGTAAATCACTAAAACTGAAAAAAACGAGACAAGTCAAATAATGGTAAAAACATGGAAAATTTAATGATTCCTTTTGTCATCATATCTTTCAGCATAACCTATAAAAATTACTCATTGAGTCAGGTTCCAATGCCTTCCTTTTACAGAGCTATAAAAAATATCTGTCATACTTTTGGGCAAACAGCAACATCACACGTGATGTGCTTCGGATCGAGAAGGTACATATTAAATATTTCGCGTTCTTATCCAAGATCCTCTTGTCCTCAGCTTTGCTTCTCGTTATCATATTTTGCATAATTAGTCAGTGTGTAACCCATCTGCCTCATGTCAATATTATATTATTTCCACTTCAGGGGAGCAAGGATGAGTGGGTGAGGTGCCACGATGGAGACTTACCATATTCCAGAGACATCAAGAGCAGCATAAAGTACCATCGCAATGTAACATTAAAAGGTTACCGCGCCTTGGTGTACAGGTAGCTAACGTTCTGTATCGTTAAGCTAGTAGAAGTTTACGCCCCTCCTGTTTTCTAAAAAACCCCAATGTTTCACATCGTTCAAATTATCTCGCCTTTAGTCTATCAAACAGACTTTTCATAAAACAATGGAACTAATATAAGTATATAACTGAATACTCTATTAAAAAGTGTAGATTTGGATTATACATAGTGAAACTCTTAAAAAATTAATACGGGTATGCAGAAATAATTTATGTTTTACAAATAGAAGTGAAATATTTACAGATGACTAAACAAATAAAGATTTCCACGTGTTACTTAATACATCCATTAATGTAACGCGCACTTTAATTTGAAATGGTTAAACTTATCTTCATGGACAGTGGGAACAAAAGTTTTTTTGCCCGAAAGTGGGAACATAAGTTTTCTATGCTTTCTGGTTATATGAATGTAAAATCCAGTTTATAATACATTATCTCTACAATTTTTGTTAGCTAGTGAAAAATGTTCATTTCTGTTTCTTGTTGTCCGATTTCTAGAATAGAAATAACTACTACAGCCCTCGATATAACTATTTACTGTTTGCTCTAAGTTAATTTCATTACATAGTTCTATTGTTCATTGGTGACCTTGGGTAGGCAATTAAAATAAGATGGACTTTGGATGGCGAGAGTGGCACAAGATGATTCCAGTAAACCAGGGTTACATATATACAACCAGTAAACCCGTAAACATCTAAATGGTCCCAACCCAATTGATGCCAACAATGTAAATACTTAAAGTGTGTAAAAACCTGGGGCAAATAGTCAAATGTTTTTATTAACAAAAAATTGGAGCCTCGGGACAAGTTGCATTTAGTGTTCAATATGCGAGAACAGAGTTGGAAAAGTTGAAGGACAAAATTTATGAGTTCAACCTTTCTTTTATTTTAATATATGTAAGCATTTTAAGTAAAAAAAGTTTAACTTTTTTGGTGTACTATATTTTATCATTGGGCTCTCTCAACATTCTACATAAGTACTGAAATATATATGTGCAGTGGCGACCATGATGCTGTCGTACCATTTATCGGTACACAAGCCTGGGTGAGATCACTCAACTTCCCCATTGCGGATGACTGGAGGGCTTGGCATCTGGATGGTCAATCTGCTGGGTGAGTCTTTATAGTATTCGTTTATGGGAAGATAATAAAGAAAACTTTGGTATTTCCCATATACACTACTTCTGGTACCTATATGTTTATGCCTGGAAATATAACGACTTGCAGATTCACCGTTGCGTACTCAAATAACTTTACCTTCGCTACAATAAAGGTAAGATTATATACTGTATATCCGTCTCTTTTGCATTGATTATCTTTATTATCAGTGTATTATCTGTCATGTTGGATATATGCCATGTGGCTAGCACAAATCCTTCGGACTAAAATTGGCATATATACAAAATGAAACATCACAGGAGGCAAAAACAGAATCTCTTGGTATGCCACATTATTGTACATTGTTGCATAACGACAGTAATCATATTGTAACTTCTATCACTGTCACTATCACTATGCTAGATTAGTATCGGGCTATTTTAGTTTATTTAGGGATATCCGCACTCCTCACGCAATGCTAGCTAGTTCTGCAAGTGCGCTTTTACAAGAATCACCTCCCTTGGACTTAGTCCGTGACCATTTGCCGATATCAAACTCCAACAAAGTCGTGACATAACATAAATTTTATATCACAATCTAATACACTGCCGCAATTGCAGGGTGGGGGCCACACTGCACCTGAGTATGAACCGGAGAGATGCTTGGCCTTGTTCAGCAGGTGGATTTCCAACGAGCCGCTTTAATTTACTTATTACTATTGGACTCAAATGCAAATGTTGGATAAAAATATGTATGTAGATTTTTTTCTTTTAGAAAAAAGGAGAAGTCGTCTCCGATATGTATGGCGATGTAGGTCGCGCAATGTCTGTTGTTGAAGAAAGATATAATACGTGTAAAAGATGATTAGGAAGTTAGGTCACCTTTTTTGTCAATTAAGCTTGTTTTGACACTGTGTACCTGGTTTCACCGTCTAGTTCATCAAACCAAATATTTTATCTGATGGTGGTCACTAATTCTTCAATACTCCCCTGACGAGAACAAATAAGAGCATATTAAAATTGCCTTATTAAACTAGGCCACCTAGGTTTTGGATTTGTTGCATTTTGGATCATGCAAAAGATTGATTTGACGGGGAAATTGGCAATTTATCCATTCTTCCAACAAACAGCAATCAGTCAATGAGGTCAGTTGTTAATCGTCAGAATAAGGGACCGGAACATAGTGTTCTCTTCCTGGTAAAATCCAGTACGTGGTTTTTATTAGGTCCTACATTTGTAATTTATTCGCGGCCAGAGTTGCAGATAATTAAGTAATAGTGACATAAGACATTATCCAATAGTGATCATTATCATGTACAACTTCAGAGTGTTATGGATATGATCATGTATAAATAACACTCTTCATTTAATTTTCGTGTGATACCTTAGGTGCAACTTTTTCATAATTTCTGGATAAATTTCTGCGGGAACCGTTTCAATGCACAATCCATAATGTTGTAATTATCAGATGTCGCTAAATGAGCAAAAGATACATATATTCAGTAATTCATTCAAATACTTAATTGACGGGTCATTCCTGCAAATACTTAAAAGGAATAGAATTAATATGGTATGCATTTGAAAGCACACGATCGTCACTACACCTACTAGGGATGAAAACGGTCGGATTTCCATGTTAAACTGCTGGTAGTTTCATGTTTTCATGTTCTGAATTTCCAAGTTCAGCCGTGCATTATTCATATATACTCCTTGTGTGGAGAAACGATCGATCCGTTGCCAAACCCAACACGGTTTATTATACATTAATTGTTCCTAGCTTGAACAAAATAAGCTCCTCAAGCTATTATTCTCCAGTCTCCATGAACATATAAGCAGCAGACGTAATGTGGCATATCCAACGAAGGTCGTGGTACGTTGTCATCAAGCACCAATATATGCTACTCTACTCGGTAGGAGGGATCCTTCTCACTCGGAAGGACGATGAGGCTAGCATTTTTTGCCTACAAAATCAACATTTTTCAGAGACCAATGAATGCTCATGAGCAATTTGATTCGATGTGGCGATCGAAAGAGAAACTGGCCTCGTCTGGCATGGGTTCGCCCTGCAGGAAGTGCTGGAACATGAAGAGTGCTTGCTCCGGACGGTGCAGGGGAACCTCGTGCCCGGCACCGCGGATGGTGACATAGGTCAGACCTTCATACTCCATGCTCCAGCCGCCAACCTATCATGTACAGGAATCATCATCGTCTTCGATCTGTAGGGTATATGTTTGCAAGAAAAAAAAAAGCTCGGTATGAGCAGTGACCTCAGTTGGGACCATGTACCAGGGGTACCAGCTAGTTTTAACAGGAAGGCCCAGGGCATCAAGAGAGCGCCTTGTCGAACTCATTGGCACTGCAGTATCTGTGTCACCACTGCGCAAACGCAAAAAAAAAAAAAAAAGCTTCTTGCAGTGAAATTGATAAGAAACTTACTGAAGAGAGCCACACTAGGTTTACAGAGCCAGCTGGTTACCTGAAGACCCACACCTTGAGGCCAGCTCCAATGAGCTCCTTGTAGATTGGTAGCATGGAAGCAGGTGCGTCAGTCCAGTCCAGTTATCATATAACGAATTGCTGCACGGTAGATAATATGGGTTAAGCTAGTCCACGATAACAAATTCAGTACTTACAATAGTTTTCATTAAAAAAACTGCGGTGAAAAATGAAGGCATATTAAGAACAGATGGGTGAAATATATAGTGTCGAACAATATCAATTTTCATGCATACTGACCTGCATAAAAGCCATGGGTTCTCTATGCTGCCCGTGACGTTGGCATAGAGAACCCATGACTAGTTCATGATGTATCCCACCTTTCCCCAAAGTTTCGTTTGAATCCGTGGAGCCAATCGTGAGAAATTTGGAGGATAAGATCGAGTTTTCCTGCGGGCTGAATTTTCTGTTTCTGTCTGGGGAAAACCAGGATGACCGGTTTGGAAAACCGGTCAACGGTGGAATTTTGAGGAGATCTTTGGTAGACCTGATTTCTATGACCTAAGAAACCTAGGGTTAAAATTTCATCAAGTTTTGAGTCCGTTTGCTCCAGTTTCGGATTTCTTCTTGAAGCTTTCTGGGTAAAACCGGTGTGACCGGTTTGGAAAACCGGGGTGACCGGTTTTGGTCTGAGTGCTGAATTTTGCCTCGGGTATTGATTTCCGCTGTGCATTTCGTGTTGTATTGCTTTGATACTTGCTCCTAGGTCCAAAAGCACTCCAGTGGCTTTGTGGACTTGGCAAGGAAGCGAGCTGGACTCATCGGAAGTGAAATTGGGACATAGGCCGGGTTTGCTCTTTTGAGAGAAAATTTTATCGGCTCCCATTCACTCTCCCCCTCTCTGGTCGCCATATCGATCCTTCATAATTACTACTATATGATATGAAATGGTCGAAACTCGATTTTGTGTGGAAAATTGGTTGACATTTTCGAGTCCTTGTATCATATGCGTTTGGAATTCGATCATTCAATGCGCACCCACAATTTATTTTTAGAAATAGGAATATGCATGTTTTAATAGTGACCTCCATAGCTCTCTCCGGCAATGTAGAAATCACGGTACTTGTACTGTGGGAATCTCTCGAACCATTTCACCAAGAAAGTGTACGAGTCATGGGCTGCGAATGAAGCAAGAACAATGAATAATGTCGTTAATAATGCATTCCAGAGATATCGTGTATATATACAAAATGATGTAAGCCTCGTTTCTCAGTAAAAAAATCATAAGAACATCGGTAATTAAGGTAATAATACACTCTATATATGTCACGTGTTCTTCACCGACCCGTTCTGTTGTCGCCGACGACAAGGTCGGAGCTGGTGTTGCTGTAAGAGAACCCCACGCCAGCCGGTGACTCTAAAAACAGCACGTTCGCCGCTGCATATGCATAACACATCACATTTACATCATTTGATGAGCGATGTTCACTCACATACAGATAAATTCTCGACGAACTTTCGTATTAATCTCAAAGATTTTAAAATTCCTCTCTCTCTATCTTACTATTACTAATTAGAGGCTCCTTTTGAGTCTCCACGTTAATCCTTACGTGGGAAGCGCTGAGAAAAAAGAAAAATTCTAGAAAATCCCACAAAAAAGCAAAACATCTGGCCGTTGATTTAGATATTCAACAAACCATAACCAATGGATCTATTGACTCCTCCCTTCCCTCGATCTGCCCCATCCGCCGTCACCAGCCCCCTCACGCGATGGAAAGATCCCGTCACATAATCGTTCCATGTCAATCTACTGCTTTTTTTCTCCTTGGTGTTTCCTCTCCCCCAAATACATTTATCTGTTGACAGCCAAAATTGGCAGTCACCCGGACAAACCGGTCTGACCGGTTTGCCAAACTGGTCAGACCGGTTTTGATATGTAATTCGAGTAGGTTTAGGATTCCGAGTTTAATCCCATATTGTAACCGACTCATGAGGGGTAAGACTTCCCCGGCCTATAAATATAAAGGCTAGAAGGCCGATTGAGAGAATCCAATCGAATAAACACAATTGTCTCTTATTTTTATCTCTCAAACCCTAGCCCTTTTCCAACCCCATATTTGCTGTTCTTTGCTCGTCTCTACGGCGTTCAAGGACGTTCTAGGTGGCCTGCCGACCCTAGAGCAACCCTAGATTAGCTCGAGCTCCGACGGGGTCCCTCCCTTATTTTTACCTCTCAAACCCTAGCCCTTTTCCAACCCTATATTTGCTGTTCTTTGCTCGTCTCTACGGCGTTCAAGAACGTTCTAGGTGACCTGCCAACCCTATAGCAACCCTAGATTGCTTGAGCTCCGAGGGGGTCCCTCCCGAGCTCGAGTTTCTAGGTCTTCACGACCTCCTGTCAGAAAGCGGTCTGACCGGTTCTGTAAACCGGTATGACCGGTTTCCCGAGGGAGGCCGGGTGTTGGCCGTGGTGACGGCCTTGCTGCGTGTTCTGCGAAATCTCGAGTCTGTTGGCGCGCTTCTGTGTCAACATACTTTTTGGCGACTCCGCTGGGGAAGATTAATCTGGTTATAAAACCGATCTAATCTACTCCAAAGATGTCGGGATCGATCAGTGATCTTGACAAGAACAACATCATCACCGCGACGATGGAAGAGCTCACGGACGAGGAGCGGAAGCGGTACCTGATTGCTGAGGAACACTTCAAGGTGCAATTCTTGAAGGGGTTCAAGAAGGATAGTGGAGGCTTCGTCAAGAGAGTTGAGGAGTTCGTTATGCCGGCTTTCAAGCTATCAGACGACAAGGTCGAAGAACTTCCTAAGGTAACCAGTGAATCCTCATCCTCTGATTTCATGCAACGAGTGACTCGTATGATGGATGAAAAATTAAATGCTGCACAAGCCGCTACTAGTGAGTTACTTGTTAGTATGGTTAGTAATCTTGATAAAAACAAAAGTGCTGTAGAAACAGATCCTAGTACGTCAGGCATACCAGAAAACGTTATAGATCCAAATTTAGGCATGCCGGCGAATTACTATTCAGGAAAGCCACCTCATCCTAGTTCGGTCTACGAACCGGTCAGACCGGTTTACACAGCCGATCAGACCGGTTTGGCCACTTCAGTTGGTCAGACTGGTTTCATGGGTGTTGGTGCAACAAATGCGATGGTTTTAGCTAATTCAGCTGCTTCTGGTTCTATTTTTACACCTCCTATTTACTACTGTTGTGGGAAGCTCACCCAATGGATCTGGCACTTCATCTAGGCCGATTCCAAATGCTTCTCAAGGTTCAACACTTAATACATCTCGTTATATGAATAGTGCAAGCTATCAAGCCGATTTCTCTAAGTTCAAAGAGGATCTGGCTAATACAATTAAAACTAAACTTGGGATTGATTTAGGTAACTCACGCTTGTATCAAAAACCATATCCTCCTGAGTTTAATTTAGTTCCTTATCCTAATGGTTAGCGTGTTCCTGAGTTTGTTAAATTCAATGGTGAAGATAATCGTACTACTTGGGAGCATGTTAGTCAATATATTTTACAGTTAGGAGAAGCAAGTTTCTATGAACCATTGCGCATTCGTTTATTCTCATTAACTTTGACTGGAACTGCTTTCTCCTGGTTTTCTTCGCTTGCTCCTAATTCCATTCAAACCTGGACTCAATTGGATCGTAAATTTCATGATCACTTCTTTAGCGGAGAAAATGAAACTAAATTGACAGATTTAACATCTATTAGACAAGGCCGAGAGGAATCGGCTATAGATTATTTCAGAAGATTTAAGGATACAAAAAATAGATGTTTTAATTTGTCAATCTCTGAAAAAGATTTAGCAGATTTAACTTTTGCCGGCTTGCGATCTCATTTGAAGGAAAAATTAGAAGGGTTTGATTTTCTTTCTATTAATCACTTGCAAATGAAGGTCATGAGCTTAGAACTTAAGTTAAAAAATTCAAGAGAATCTGCTAAACCTCATCGTTCCAATGTGCATATTGTTGATAATGATTCTGATAGTTCGGATGATGAAAGTAAAGAGATTTATGCTGCTGAGTTTGTTTGGCCATCAAAAGCTAAGCCTTGTTCTTGTCCTTCGTTGAAGCCGGTTCAGAAAAATCGGCGAGAAGAGATTAAATTTACTTTTGATGTTGCCAAATGTGATCGTGTTTTTGATGAGTTGCTTAAGAATGGTTTTATTAAACTTTCTCATGCAATTCCACCAGCCGATCAATTGAAAAATCACGCATATTGTAAGTGGCATAATTCTTTTTCACATGCGACTAATGATTGCAATGTTTTTCGACGATAGGTACAATCGGCTATTAATGAAGGTCGATTAGTACTAGCTGAGATGCAAGTTGATAAGGCTCCTTTCCCTGTGCATACTTTGAATTTGAATACCAAGGTACTGATTCGGTTGGAACAAGCCGATGGAGCTAAGGGTAAGAATGTGGTGATTGGAGATCCAAGGCCGGAAAAAGTTGATATTCAATTTCCGGTCAGAAAAGTGATGCTTGGAAAGACTCGGATTGGAAAAGAGTCTCTGAAGATTATTATTAATACATCAAGGCCCGGGGGGCAAGAAAGTTCCTCAGAAGAAAATCGGTCCGCTGATCAGGCGAAACCGGTCAGACCGGTTTCCCAAACCGGTCAGACCGGTTTGCCCCTGGACCGACCTAGGACTTTCAAGCCCAAGCGTCCGGAAGTGGGTACTTGGAAGGTAAATGAACCCAAAGTGCAAGGTACGGTTCTGAAGCAAGGGCCTACTTTTTCTCAGCTCTTGAACAAGTACACAAAGGCCGTTCAAGGTGATCGGGCAGTAAAAAAGAGACCAAGGTCACCAATGCGTAGAGATGGTTATCCAGAGAACAATAGGCGCCGTGGTGATGTTATTACTGTTTATCCACCACAGAAGATGTACGCTACCAAGCCATGGGCACCTCCCACGTCAAATTCTCCATATCCAACATGGGATCAAGGGATGTGGATGCAATGCTTTCCAATGCCACAACCACCTCAAGATTACATGGGTAATGGTCCTAGAAATTTAGTGCATGACTGATTGGGCTCACATCAATCAGGTCCGGTGCCAGCTCATAAAGCGGTCAGACCGGTTTCGGTCTAAACAAAAACAATTTGCTCTTCCCAAGCAAGAATACCGTGTCAAGGAGAAGAAGGAGGATATGCAGCCCATGGTTGATCCAAAAGGAACCAAGAACAGTGGATTTGTGACAGTTGGCGAAGTTCCGGTGGCTATGCAAAATTTGAGTAAAAAGCCGATAGTTATTGGAAATTCGGCTCCTATGACAATTAAAAGGCCGATCATGGCTAATGATCATGAGGCTAGAAGTAGCAAGACTGTAAAGAAGGTATTTCAACCGAGGTGGTGTCCTTCCGGGTTGACTCACACACAAAAGAGAAAATTACAGCGCTTGCGAAATAAAGAAAAAAGAGAACAGGAGGCTGAAAAGTTGAGGGATGAACAGTTTAACAGATACAGGCCTATGATTCCTCAGACCAAGACGTGGCAAGTTAAATCAGTTGTGCAGCCAGCAGCACACCCGGTCCCACGGGTTTCTGAATCCGGTCAGACCGGTTTAGATCCGCCCACCGCTGCAGAAGCGGGCAGACCGGTTTCTGGAACCGGTCAGACCGGTTTGGAGACAGAGGCAGGAGCTGAAGTTGCTTTGACCACCGCAACTTCAAATGAAAATACATTTTTTTCCCTAATGTTTTCGTATTTTTGGGGGTTTATTTCGGACGCAGGAAATCACAAACGGTTGGGACTGATGGGAGCATCCCGGGTATCACAAACGGAACATCACACACGGTTCCCAAAACCGTTTGTTAGCTAAGACCTCGAGATGCTATATTTCAGAAGCCTAAAGAATCAGAGAATCATCTCAAGGCCTTGTATATGAGAGGGCACATCAACGGAAAGCCAATTTCACGTATGTTTGTTGATGGTGGAGCTATTGTGAATCTTATGCCATATGCCCTCTACAAGAAAATTGGTGGTAAAGACGAAGATCTTATCAAGACAAACATGACGTTCAGTGGAGTCGGTGGAGGTGATCCCATTGGCGCCAAGGGAGTGGCTTCTATGGAGTTGACCGTCGGGAGCAAGACTATTGCTACAGCTTTCTTCGTTTCCGAGGTGCAAGGTAACTTCAGTTTGATTCTTGGTCGAGATTGGATTCATGCGAATAAATGTATTCCATCTACCTTGCATCAATATCTTATTCAGTGGATCGGCGATGAAGTTGAAGTTGTCCATGGTGACGCTTGTTCCTTTGTTGCAATGGCCGATTCCGATTCCATTAGTGCAAATGAGAACATTAAGTGTTTGTCGGGCATAGATTTGACCGACTATGAGCTTATCAGCTGCACCAAAGATGGTTTTGTTCCTGCTACATTAAAGCCGATGGAGAATCGGTTGAATTACTTGCTGTAATTAATGGAGCAGACAGATCAACCAGGCAAAACCGGTCAGACCGCTTTCGAGAACCGGTCAGACCGGTTTGGATCTGAAGTGCTCGACGAGGCAAACCGGTCAGACCGCTTCTGGAAACCGGTCAGACCGGTTTGGGTCTGAACAGCGCCGACCGGGTCAAACCGGTCAGACCGCTTCTGGGAACCGGTCAGACCGGTTTGCGTCTGGACAATGGCTTCAAGACCGAATTGATCGTCATCGAGCTCATTCGGCCGGCATGTTCGAAGCTATTGAAGATCTTGGTGATATGGACAAATTGGGTCAGGGTTTTACATCAGCCGATCCTTTAGAAAAAATAGATATTGGTGATGGTACTATTCCTAGGCCAACTTTTGTAAACAAAAATTTATCGGCTGAGTTTAAAGCCGAGTTAATAAATTTGTTGAAAGAGTGTGTTGATTGTTTTGCTTGGGAGTACCGTGAGATGCCTGGTTTAAGTCGTGACTTAGTTGAGCATCGTTTACCAATAAAAGCCGGTTTTAGACCTTTTAAACAATCGGCTAGACGTTTTAATCCCGCTATTTATGACCGAATAAAAGAAGAAATTAATCGTTTATTAGATGCTGGTTTTATTCGGACTTGTCGTTATGCGGAGTGGATTTCTAATATTGTTCCCGTTGAAAAGAAAGATTCGGGAAAACTTAGAGTTTGCATTGATTTTATAGATCTTAATAAAGCTACTCCGAAAGATTCGTATCCTATGCCTATAGCCGATGTTTTGATTACTGAAGCATCTGGACATCGTGTTGTTAGCTTTCTTGATGGTAATGCCGGATATAATCAAATATTTATGGCCGAAGAGGATATGCACAAAACGGCCTTTCAATGTCCGGGATTTATTGGCCTATTTGAGTGGGTGGTTATGACTTTTGGATTAAAGAATGTCGGCGCAACTTATCAAAGGGCTATGAATTTAATCTTTCATGATTTACTTGGTGTGATTGTGGAAGTGTATATTGATGATATTGTAGTTAAATCGGATGGATTGGATCATCACTTAGCCGATTTAAAACTTGCTATTGAGACGATGCGACGGTATGGTTTGAAGATGAATCCACTCAAATGTGCTTTCGGTGTTTCGGCTGGAAAGTTTCTTGGGTTTGTTATTCATGAGAACGGCATAGAAGTTGATCCCAAGAGAATTGAAGCTATGAAGAAAGTCGAAGCTCCTACTTGCAAGAAAGATTTTTAAAAGTTTCTAGGCAAGGTAAATTTCTTGAGAAGGTTTACAATTAATTTGTCTGGAAAGATCGACGCTTTTACTCCTTTACTTCGGTTAAAGAATGAAGCCGATTTCACTTGGGGGGCAAAACAGCAAGAAGCTTTTGAGAAGATCAAAGAATATTTATCTTCACCACCAGTACTTAGAGCACCTAAGAGAGGGGTTCCGTTCAGACTTTATGTAGCGGCTGAAGAAAGAGTTATTGGAGCTGTTTTGACTCAAGAAATAAAGGCTAAGGAGTATGTGATTGCTTATATAAGCCGACGGCTCATTGATGCAGAAATAAGGTATACTTTCATTGAAAAATTATGCTTGTCATTATATAATGCTTGCACTCAATTGAGGCATTATTTATTATCTAGCACTTGCATCGTGTTATGTCAAACTGATGTGATTAAACATATGTTGCAAAAGCCGATTTCAAGTGGAAGAATCGGTAAATGGGCTTATGCATTAGTTGAATATGATTTGGCTTGTGAACCTCTAAAGTCTATGAAAGGCCAAATTTTAGATGATTTTATTGTTGAACATCGGATTGATGATACTTGTGAGTTCGATGTCGGCTATGTTGCTTGTACACCATGGAAATTATACTTCGATGAATCGGTTTGCAATGATGGACAAGGAATCGGTGCTGTTTTTATATCACCAAATGGTGCCATTTTTTAGTTCTCAAACCGATTGGAAGAAAAGCGAACCAATAATCAAGTTGAATATGAAGCTCTTCTATTCGCGGCTTGGAATTTTTGCAAGATATGGGAATAAAGCATGTTGAAGCCTTTGGTGATTCACTCCTGGAAGTACAGCAAGTATCTAAGGTATGCCAATGTTATAATGGTTTACTATCTAAGATGCCTCGATATCATTGCTTCTTTTGATGAATTTACTATCAAACATATTCTAAGAGAGGAAAATGGCAAGGCTAATACTCTGGCCCAGAAAGCATCTGGTTATATGGTTGCAAAGAAATGTTTCTATTTCCAAAAACCGATGCAATCAAAAGCCGAGGTGCAGGTTCTGGACGAACCGGTCCAACCGGTTTCTCAAACCGGTCTGACCGCCAGAACCGGTCTGCCCGGTTTGGAAACCGGTCTGACCGCTTCGTCTCCTGACAGCGGCAAAAATCGCTTGGATGATGCTAATAATCCCAAGGATGAAGATCAAGATTGGAGAGTGCCTATTATTGAGTATTTAAAAGATCCTGGTCGTGGTGCAACAAGAAATATTCGGCGATTATCATTTAAATATATATTGCTTAACGATGAGCTTTATCGTCGAACCGCCGAAGATTTACTTTTGAAGTGTTTGAACTCGGATCAGGCCAAAGTTGCCATGGGAGAAGTTCATGAAGGTATTTGTGGTACACATCAATCGGCTCCCAAGATGAAGTGGTTCCTTAGACGAGCCGGTTTTTATTGGCCTTCTATGATGGCGGATTATTTCAAATATTATAAAGGGTGTGAAGAATGTTAGAAGTTTGGTGATTTGCAATTGGTTCCTGCTGCATTAATGCATCCTATTATCAAGCCATGGCCGTTCCGATGTTGGGGGTTGGATTTTATTGGGCAAATTAATCCTCCATCGTCAAAAGGGCATCGTTTCGTGTTGGTTGCTACGGATTATTTCACTAAGTGGACCGAAGCGATTCCCTTGAAGAATATGACGCATCGAGAGGTGATTGAATTCACATAGAGAGGTAATTGAGTTTATTACGCAGAATATTATTCATAGATTCGGTATTCCTCAAACTTTGACAACGGATCAAGGTGCTTCGTTTATGTCTAAAGAGGTACGTGAGTTTGCCGAATCCTATAGAATTAAATTGCTCAATTCATCTCCATATTACGCTCAGGCTAATGGTCAAGCCGAGTCAAGTAATAAAATCTTGATCAAATTGATTAAGAAAAAGATAGAAGATAATCCTAAGAGATGGCATGAAGTTTTATCCGAAGCGTTGTGGGCTCATCGTATATCTAGACATGGTGCTACTAAAGTTACTCCTTTTGAGCTTGTGTATGGTCAAGAGGCCGTTTTACCTGTTGAGGTGAATCTGGACGCTTATAGGTTGGCTAAGCAAAATGACCTTGATGCTGTTGATTATTATAATTTAATGATGGACAACATTGACGAAGTAACTAACAAGCGATTGAAGGCTTTGAAGGAGATTGAAAAAGACAAGCTTCGGGTTGCTAAAGCTTACAATAAGAAGGTGCTGGCACTACCAGATACATTGTTAAGAAAAAGAATCATCAAAACTATACTATGTGTTAAGCTTTAACAAGCTAGGCATCAGATAGAATAATTTATGTATAATAATTTTTTTGGAAGAAACACAAGGAACGGAGCTCCTAGCGTCCTAGTTGTTATAAATTATTAAAAACGAAAGCAAAGATATACACAAGCAAGAAAAGAAATAAAACGAAGGAGAAAAAGAATACAAGATCAATAGCATTTCTATTAAGGAATTAATCGCCAGAAATGACTTCTTTCCTTGAGGCATAATTAAGCATATCAAATCCATGCATAAGCTTTGCATGACAGGACTTCCACTTCCACGGAAGGTTTTGCATTTGATTGAAAAACATATCATGCCTCAGCAGGGTTCCAAATTTCACCAATTCATGGAATTTGTGATTTTTGGTGGTAACCGAATCTTATTATTACTAATTAGAGGCTGAGGGAAGTATTTTCAGATTGGTGAGCTTGTTTGGAAGACGATCTTGCCTATTGGGACAAAAAGCAACAAGTTCGGTAAATGGTCACCAAGTTGGGAAGGGTGTTGACGTAAAACCTGCAGTTCACGCCAAGCACACAGCAAGCCAAATCAGCTGGCTTCACACGTGGCTCGAGCTTTCGAATCCGGAAACGTGCCAGTCAATTTTCCCTGAAACTGACAAAGGAAGAAAAAATGTTTAGATATAAAACCTGGAACATGCCTTATCTTATTATTACTAATTAGAGGCTCCTTTTGGAGCCTCCACGTTAATCCTTACGAAGCGCTGAGAAAAAAGAAAAATTCTAGAAAATCCCACAAAAAAGCAAAACATCTGGCCGTTGATTTAGATACTCAACAAACCATAACCAATGGATCTATTGACTCCTTCCTTCCCTCGATCTGCCCCATCCGCTGTCACCAGCCCCTCACGCGATGGAAAGATCCCGTCACATAATCTTTCCATGTCAATCTACTGTTTTTTTTCTCCTCGGTGTTTCCTCGCCCCCAAATACATCTATCACCTATCGACAAAACCAAGGGTGTGCTGCTGCTTCGTTCCTTGGTGTTTCCCCCCAATCACATCTGATCCGTACTGCTGCCGGAAGCCTCGCTGAAGCATATATACTGGTATGATATCAATCCGCTCGGCCGGAACACTTCATTCAACATGTAGACTAGCTAAACTGCATGGAGACAAATGAAGGTAATGCAAGCACTCGTGTTAATCGCAGCTCAAATATATCCTCGAGGCGTTGGACGTCCATGCCCCTCTGCTTCAGGATGTTGAGGATAATTATGTTCACCAGGCACTTACATCAATTAGTCTTCCAAGTTGTTGCAGCATTCGTGTTAATTTGTTAGTGGAAGCCAAGCAAAAGGTGACCCGGAAGGTGAGCATAGATTTGAGGAACAAGATTTGCCATGTTGCTAACGTGGTTTCAGGGTGCTCAGGAGCATTCACTTTGTTCTAGGTCAGTACAAAGAGCTAGCACACTTGCATCTTGGCGACGGTGCACCGCATGGAGACCGCACACTACGGCCGATCCACGTAGTACATGCGCGAGCATGTTGCCGGCTGACGTCTTGGGCAGTGGAATTGTCACCATGCATTGACTTATACTGTCTGTTGGCATGGCAGAGACTCATGGAGGAAAATCGTTGCCTTAGCTTGCATGGCCTTTTGTAGTGCCATCTTCTTTACTTTTCCAATCAAAGGCATTGCTTCATATGCTTAAAATTGATATGCTCGATATCAAGTTCACATCTCTGTTTCCACCTCCAGGATATGGCCAATCAAGAAGAGAAAGATAAGGAGGGGAGACAAGGTAATGGTACACACGACGACTGACTGCCAAACCATGGCCAAATTTCTGGTGGCTTCTCCTATATATTCAAGATTTATATTGGCAAATTACAAGCTCCGAGATTATATAATTATCTTTGTGTTTCACATCCGAGGTAAGATACATTGCCGACCCACCACGAGAATCAAATGAAGCTGGCTTATTGTATATGCAGTCCCCAAGAGCTTGGGTGTAACAACATGCTTCACTTGCAAGTTGTAGCGATGGTAAGAGCACCTGTCTTGGCCCATATTTTTAATTTCATTAAGCTGTAAGTGATTCAATGACATACCAAGAAACTCCTTTCCGATTAAGGGGGCCCCACCTGTTTGGGGGCTCTGCGCGCTCATCGACGGGCCTGTTTCCTGAGCTGCTGCCTTACCGACAGTCGGGCGAATAAGAAGTCCGTGTATGAATTTATTGTACTTTAACACGGTTTTCTTGGTTATCATCTTAAATAAAGAAAACATACAAGGATATAGCCAATCTATTTTCCTGAGTTTAGATTAAAAAACATGATAGCATTTATAGCTTTTAGAAATTCCATAGGAAATGTGATTATTGGTATGCTATATGTCTACGAGACTATTAATTAATAACAAGTTACAATATGAATTGCTCCTTTTTTGAAAAAGGTAATTTATTGTAAAACTATTGTGACGGAAAAAATGTCAGAACAAGTCCAACAATACTTCACATAAAGTACGTACCATTACAAATAGTTGGTCAAAGTTGCCAAATATTCATTGTGTGTGGTTACTAACAAAATACTGTGTATTACCAAAAAAAGACTCATACAATCCACTCTCATTCATATATTCTTGAGCAACCCTTGCATTTATATGTGAGTCAATGTTTAGCTTAATTTTCACTTAGAAAAATTTGTGCACACTATGGTACATGCATTCACCAATTGGGGCTAATTTAAGATCGTTTCTGTGTAACCAGACATCGTAAAAATATAGTTTAACCACAATAATAAAATAAAATCTCTAGCCCATGCAAATGCACAGGTTAATTGACTAGTAGTATATATATATACAAATCTTTGTTCCATGCGTGCTCGTTGTGCGAGAGCGTCTCGCCATCTGTGTTGACCCGGAACGCGCCGAGCTCTTCTAGCACGCCGTAGCCGACGGAGGAGCACCCGGGCCCACTGTTGAGCCAAAGGACGAGCGGCGCCGGCGGCGCGGCGGTCGGCGCCGAGGAAGAAGTAGTAGAGCGCGCGGCCAGCGTGCTCGTCCACGGTAACGTAGCCGCCGTACATGTCGAACGCCACGCCATCGTTGGGCTGCCCCGGAAGGCCCAGGATGCGGTCGACAAGCTGCTCCTGCTAATGCTCAGGGGACCCACGTGCCAGTGGCAGTAGGAGAAGCCCGGCGGCTAATGCGAGGAGGAGCCATGGAGGGCGGCGTCAGCATTGCCTTTTTTTTTAAGATTATACAGTACAACGCAGACGCTCACACACGCACGCACACTCGCCCCTATGAATACACGTACGCAAACCCTACCTCTATGAGCACCTTCGAAGGACTGAGCAGAGCACCGGGAGATCTGGAGATTTCCGAAGTTACCATTGGCACCTCGTTGTCGACGGGAAGCGGCGTCAGCATTGCTGGGCCGACTACGGAAGATACAGGTTCAGGCCCAAGAATGAGTACAAGGCTGAGGAAGCCCAGTTCCAGAGTCATGGGTGGCGTGTGGGCTCAGTAGGCTGCTTGCACGCAGTATGAGGGTGTGAGGCCCATGTAATCCTATAAACATGCTGGAGAGTTGGTGAGGGAGGGTATGATGTATGAACAATTAAACTTCTTTACGAAAGAAGCTGCCCTCCGTGCTCAAGTCTTCTTCTTCCTCTCAATCCCCTTCTTCTCTCTTCTTCTTCATGTCAATCTGGTTCCCCTGTTAAGAATTGGTATCAGAGATACCGATTCCCGGGTCAATTTGGCTTCCCTGGTGGTTTCGTCTCGCCGTCGTTCCACTGCTCCGACGAGTTTCGTTCCGATCTCATCGTCCTTGCCCCGCCCACCGACTTCCAGTCGGCGGTGGCCACCGCAGATCGACGGTTAGCTGTTCCTGCGCCGTCGCCCACAAAGTGTTTCGCGCCGCTTAGGATTTAGTGGGAAATTGCCGGATCGGGTACTCAGTTGTGGTGATTCTGGATCCCCACCCTCCCCACGACCATTTCACCAGGTTGCAGTGACGCCAGGGCGCCATGAATCCTGAGACGAAGATCATCCTCGATGAGCTCGCGAAGCTGCGGTCCGATCTCGACATCAAGTTCGCGGAGCACGAGTCCAAGTGGGAGATGCGACTGACCGAGCAGGAAACGGCGCTCGAGTCTCGATTCACGGAAGCTGAGGAGAGCTGGGAGACAGCTTCTCCACCACCGACGACAAGTGGGAGCGTAGGATCGCGGACCTCACTATCGCCACCGACGCTCGCTTGGACGCGCTTGAGCGCGCCACCACCACGTTCGACGATTGGCGCCCCGACATCTCCGCCAAGCTTGACGACGTGCGTCTGGAGGTGGGCAAGCTCACCAAGCACTGGGAGCGCGCGGTGCTTCACCGACCACCACCTCTCCTCGAGTCCACTCCCCCGGCGGCTGAGCGCCCATCTGCTGCAGGCGACGCCGACAGGCCCAGTGGGCACCGCTTCGACAACTTTCCCCGGGAGGATGGTTACGGGTTGGTAACCACCACGATCCATCCCCCGGACAAGGGTGCGTGCTTACAGTCCCAGTATCAGCAATTCATTTTTAATCCTGGGGGAAAGTTTCATGACCGTGCTAGCAAAGTACCCAAGCTCAATTTCCCTTTGTTTGATGGAGAAAATCCCAAATGGTGGCTTCAACAGTGTGAAAATTACTTTGATCTGCACCCAGTAGATCAGGATAAGTGGGTTAAAGTGGCCTCTATGCACTTTTCTCAGTCAACACGTTGGTGGTTGCAGTCTGTTTCAGCAAAAATTAAGCACTGCTCTTGGTCAGAATTTAGTTCTTTGCTGGTAGAACGTTTTGATCGTGACCAGCATGAGTTATTGGCTCGTCAGCTCATCCACATTAGGCAGCATGGGTCTGTAGCTGAATATATTGCTCAGTTTGCAACCTTAATTGATCAATTGGCTGCTTATGAGACCAAAATTGACCAACTGCACTATACTATGAAGTTTATTGATGGGCTTAAGGATGAATATCGCTCAGCTGTGTTGTTGCAACGTCCTGCTACTCTCGATGCTGCATATGTACTTGCTCAGTTGCAGGAGGAAGTTTTGGATTCTGGCAAGAAGAAGGAATTTCACCGCTCGGATTTCTCTTATGCTGCTAAGCCAAATTATCGCAGTGCCTTGCCTTTGCCTTCTCCACCTGCTAAGACTTCCAGAAATTCGGCTGTGGGGTCTGAAGACAGGCGTTCTTCTGACACTCTTCGCTCCAAATCTGCTGATGACAAATGGTTGGCGCTGAGAGATTTTCACCGGGCTAAAGGTCTTTGCCAATTTTGTGCTGAAAAATGGTCCAAGGACCATAAATGTGCAGACTCTGTTCAACTTCATGCAGTGCAGGAAATATTTCAGCTCTTTGCCACTGAGGAGGATACTGCTGTTGGTTCTGAGGATCTGGGTCCAGGTGATGACCAATTATTTTTGACTATGTCAATGGCAGCTATCTCTGGTATTCCTGCACCAAAAACTCTTTGTCTGATGGGGGTGATTCAATCCAGACCTGTTAAGATCTTGGTGGATTATGGTAGTTCACATACATTCATCAGTGAGCAGCTGGGTCAGCATTTGGAGGGAGCCTGTGCTTTACCTTGTAGTTGACTGTTCAGGTGGCTAATGGGCAGCAACTACAGTGTACCTCTTCTATTCCACAGGGTGTTTGGTCTACCAATGGATATGACTTTGTTACTGATTTGAAGTTGTTGCCACTCAGTACATATGATATGATTTTGGGGCAGGATTGTCTTGAAGCATATAGCCCTATGAAAATTCATTGGGGTCAGAAGTGGATTTCTCTTCCATATATGGGCTCTACAATTATCTTATATGGCAATATGCCTGAAGCTCCTGAGGGTACAGTTGTACATGTCTGTGCTGTGGAAACATCTGTTTCAGCCACTGGTCAAGTGCAAGTATCTATGCGCTAAGCAAAGGCCATGCAGGGGTTCCCCGCACACACAAACAGACACGGCACACATACAAGCACGCACGGCACGGCTTCACAGGGGCCTCACCGACGGCGACGGGCAGCGGGCCGGCGGCGGCGACGAAGGGTGGCGCGGGCACCTGTCTCTTATACACATCTAGATGTGTATAAGAGACAGGTCAGGGTCTGTGTTGATAAGGGGAAGAGGAGAATTCACTAACCTTGATGCAGATGAGATGGTGGTTGCGGTGAATCGACGGGCTTCCTGCTGGCAATGTAGGCCCCCAATCTAGGGAGGGTGGCACGGACGTTGGATCCCCACGCCATCCCCATCGATGTGTCTCTTGCCGTTGTCGCCGCACACCATGACTTCCACCGATTGCTGGGACTGCAGTGGCGGCGGATCAGGGCGACCGCGGCGGGGGGGCGAGGTGGGGAGGAGGGATAGTGAGATCTTCAAAGGTCCGTACTCTAGTTCCCATATCTCCTCTATGACTCCATTGTATGAGTTCGTATTGCCATTGGTGTCCGGACACCACTGTTTTGGTTGGTGCTTTTCTTGTCCTGGGCTCTTGTGTAAAATGTATACCCATTTATGTCGTATCCTTGGAATGTCAAGATCGTACTCGATGAACCCCTAACTACAAAAGCTAGTTGCGCATCAACGCTCTCGACACCCATAAGACGTTTTCACAACCAAACGGCAAAAGTACTATTGTGCAGACGCTGAATGAAGGCCGCAGACTTTGTTGAGTTTTCGTCCCATAGAATCTGCATGTGCTCCTCGATGTACGGAGCAACTAAGGTTGATTGCTGCAAAACTGTGAGGTGCGCCTTACGAAATGTCTCAATGTCCTTGATCACCATCGATCTTCTCCCTAGTGTGCCCTTTCCACCAAGTCTCCCCTCGTGATGTGATTCGGGCACGCCAATCGGCATAAGATCATTGCCAAAGTCAACACAGAATTCAATGACCTCCTCTGTTTCGTATCCCTTAGCAATGCATCCTTCTAGACGAGAACGATTACGGACATACTTCTTTAGGGCAGCGAAGAACCTCTCAAAAGGGAACATGTTGTGTAGAAATACTGGGCCGGTATACGAATCTCTTTGAGGAGGTGAACCAATAGATGTGTCATGATATTGAAGAAAGGATGGTGGAAATATTATCTCAAAGCTGACAAGACATTGCACCACATTGTTCTGTAGCTGATCTAAATAGTCTGGATTGATCACCTTCTGAGAAATTGCATTGAGGAATGCACATAGCTTCACAATGGCTTTCCGCACGTTAACTGGTAGCACACCCCTGAGTATGACAGGAAGCAGCTGTGTCATCAACACATGGCAGTCGTGAGACTTCAGGTTTGTGAACTTCTTCTCTTTCATATTTATTATTCCCTTAATATTGGAGGAGTAGCCAGACGGAACCTTGATACTGTTCAAGCATTCAAACATGCTTGCCTTCTCTTCTTTGCTGAGAGTGAAGCTGGCAGGACGCAAGAATTAGCGTCCTTTGTCTCTCTTTTCTGGATGTAGATCTGTCCGTTGCTTCAATCGTTTCAGCTCCTGACGTACTTCCAGTGTATCTTTTGGTTTCCCATAAGTACCCAGGAAGCTTATCAAGTTCACGCACAGATTCTTCATCAGATGCATCACATCAATCACGTTACGGACCTCTAAAAATTGCCAATAAGCTAGCTCCCAAAAGATAGACTTCTTCTTCCACATCGCGGCACGACCATCCTCGCCCGTCGGAGCAGCCTGGCTTCTGTCTCCCTTGCCAAACACCACTTGTAGGTCCTTCACCATATCAAATAGCTCTTCTCCACTCCGATGTCTCGGCTTTGTACGGTGGTCTGCATTCCCGCCAAAATGTATCCGCCAAAGTGTTCGTACTATCCGCGATAGAGGATACAGTCGTTAGGACACGCATGTATCTTCTGCACCTCCAAACCGAGAGGGCAACAACACATTTTGCTTCATATGTCGTCGATGGCAATTCGTTACCCTCTGGCAGAATCTTCTTCAAGAGTTTCAGTAGCTCCTCGAAACCCTTATTAGTAACGCCATTTACTGCCTTTCACTGCAGAAGTTCAAGTGTGGTACCCAACTTCTTATGCCCCTCTTTGCAATCTGGGTACAGGTCAGTCTTGTGGTCCTGCAACACGCGCTTTATCTTTTTCAGTTCCTTATCATTGCCGCAGTCTTTCTCAGCATCACGCAACATTCACCCGAGTCCATAGGTAGGGTCATTTTCCTGAGCACCATTTTCCTGAGCATCACCTTCCCGAGCAGCATCTTGCTCATCGGCATCACCAATTGCAGCATCTACAAAGCCACCGTAGTATTGAGCCAATACCGGGATGTCGTTATCGGCCTCGCATTCTTCATCTTTATCCATTAGAATTCCTCTTTCACCATGCTTCGTCCACACAGAATAATTCGTCATGAAACCGTACCTCATCAAATGCACCTGAAGAGCTCCTCTTTATTTGTGCGACTGTATATTTCGACAATTAGTGCATGGGCAGAACATGAATCCTGACGACGTCCTGTTAGCCTCGGCGGCATCGAGAAACGCCCTGAGGCCATCACGGAACGCCTGAGCATGGTTGTCCCCGTACATCCATTGTCCATTCATCTGCATTATTAACCAATAACAAATATATAATAAATAATACAAATTATAATATATATTCCATTATATAAACACATTTCTAAAACTACATTACTATATTCATTAAATAAATAAATATACCTTCCGTTAAATAAATAAATAACTATTCCAACTTTTAATAAATAACCAATAATATATATTCCATGGAATTACTATATTCATTTTCTAAAAACAAATATACCTTTCATTAAATAAATAAATAACTATTCTAACTTTAAATAAATAACTAATAAAATATATTCCATTGAATTACTATATTCATTTTAGAAAAACAAATATACATTCCATTAAATTAATAAATAACTATTCCAACTTTTAATAAATAACTAATAAATAAAATACAAAACAAATATACATTCCATTAAATTAATAAATAACTATTCCAACTTTTAATAAATAAACCTCTCTAATAAATAAAATAAATAAGCGCAGAAATCTTCACAATGGCTTTCCGCAAATCCGTGGGAATAAATGAGAGACTATGCAACATTCCATGTAGTTAGGTTTTATTTCTAATGGAGTTCCACGAGTTTTGGTGAGTGTCGCTTGTGCAGGTACGACAACGAGAAATACGTGCTACAGGGGTCGGAAATGACCGATTCGGCCGAACGACTCCGTTCGGCGGTTACCCCCTTAGCCGTATACAACGAGAAGCACAACCGGGAGCCATCCACGTCACCGACAACTGAGCAATGACGAGGCATGACACATGGATCACCACCTGGCCACTCTAGGCCGGCTCAACCTGTACCCAGAAGACCGGCAACCCGAATCCAACCCGACGAAGCCCACAAGTCCACCAGCAGCCCTCTAACTCATCTTGGGCCAGCACATCACGAAACCCAAGCAACAGAACCAAGCCCAGGAGGTCCAGAAGATAAGGCGGTGCAGCAGGGACTGGACCGGGCCCCCTGGCCTAGTTCGGCGGAATTCCTCCCTTCGGCCGAACCGACCCCAGCTGGGAACCGCCTCCTGGGGCAAATCTAGGCCATTGGAGCAAGAGGCGGTGGATCCACCAGTTCGTCCGAACCGGGGAGTTCGGCCGAACCGGCATAAACGACCCTGATAGTGTTATAAATAGAGGCCTGCAGCTCACTTGTCAACACACAACCAAAGAGAAGAAGTAGAGAGTAGGCGTTGCGAAGTTCCGCCACTCATATCAGTAGAATAGGGAGAGAGGAGAGGTGAGCGTTCCGGAGAGGAGCCGGAGTGTCGGACCCTCTCCTAGCTGTACCTCTCCGGATGCGACTTCACTTAGAGTAACATCCGGGTCATGTCTGGTAACTCTTGTATCTCTCTCTGATTAATTGAGCATTCAGTTCTTACTTTCATTACTTGCATCGTTCTTCGTTCAATGCTTAGTAGTATAGTATAATTGTATGCAATGCTAGCTGCCTAGCTTGAGTGCTTATCTGTCTGCGCAGTAGATAAGTACTAGTCAACTAGTGTAGGCGTGGTGCCTATACTTGAGACTAGCTTAGAATCCGCCCGTCGCAACGGAGGTGGTAGCCGTAAGGTGGTGACAGCCCTTCTGGTCTCTGTAGTCCATCATGTTAGTTCCGGTGTCTTAGCACCCAAGGTTTAGGGTAACTGGCACCCCTTCTCATCCCTTTCTGTGTGTCAGAGGCTCTATAGTCCCGAAGCAAGTAACCGTTCGTATCCTCTGAACTGCTCCATAGTCGGAAGAATACTCTTACCAGACCTGTACCCTCTCTACCCTCCTATCCTTTCTCCTCTCTCCTTGTTGTCGTCACCCACCTCATCCATTCCATTTCATCCACTTCATCCACTCCATTCCATCCAATTTATCCACCTAGGACACCTTAGTTTAGATTCAGACCACTTCTCGTTCTCCGTGGAAATCGATACCTGGAATACTCCCGGTGAAAGCTACATCGATATCCGTTCGCTTGCGGATTTATCTGTAGGCCGTAAGGAGTGCCAACACTCTCCATTTAAAACACAACATGAACACTTTCTCTCCACCATGAACTCAAGCTCCCCCTATCTCTCCTCCATGAACACAAGCTCTCTAGCTAGCTTTATTTGATTCACAAATTCCTCTATTTCTAAAGCATAGAAGGATTACAAGCTAAATAAAACATTAGAGAATGAAAGAGTGTACCTTGTAGTGCTCCTTAGATGACTAGAATCTTCACAAATTTTGAAAAAATTTTGGGCAGCACCTCCCCCCTCCCACGGCCGAGCAGCATGAACACAACGCCAAGTGTTCCGCTGGCTCGGCCGGGGAGGAAGAAGTGCTATATACAAAAAACATTAGCACCGGGTCGTGGCAAGACCCGGTGCTAATGTGCACCAATTAGCACGGGTTGCAGCTAGCAACCGGTGCTAAATGGCCTCGGGCACATTAGCACTGGTTGTTGGCTGCAACCGGTGCTAAAAGGGGTGCATTAGCACCGGGTCTTGGCACGAACCGGTGCTAATGTGCTCACCCCGCCGCCCCCGTGCGCCGCCCCCGCTCCTAGCCGTTGGACCCGGTGCTGAAGCCCCATCAGCACCGGGTCCAAAAATGGCCGAGGCTTTTGAGGGGGGCGGATGTGAAGATTTCTGGTAGTGTATTAAAAAATACCCTAGGAATAGGCTAGGGTTTTCTATGCAGCAATAAAAGCGTAAAGTAAAGCAATATGCATCCCAAACGTGTCTCATAATACCACATGTCGTACCTACCTCATTAGGGTCCTGCTATAATCCATCTCCCCATTCTCTAACTGTCCGGAAAACTCCCTCAAGTAACGCGAATAATACGGCCAACAACGGGCTTATAGACTACCGAAAGCCCAACCATACTAAACTATTAATACTTGGCCCACCACATTCTCTCACAAAACTCCTGGGAACTTATGCATGAAAGGACCCTGATGTCACCAAGAGGGGGGAGTGAATAGGTAATTCTACAAATTTAACAAAACTAATTCCTATTGTCGGTACAAAAACCGGTCGGACTACTTTCCCAAACTGGTTAAAATGGTTTGTCACAGAGAAAACTAAGAAATGTGAACATTCTCTCTATGACTTCTAGCACAAACCAAATTTGAGAAGTGCTTCTGTAGATGATTTCAAGCAGGTTCACCAAGTCCCTTCACACAAGAGAAGCACACCCAAGTAGATCGAAGCGAAAGTAATAATAAATGCTAGAAACGAACAAGTGAGGCAAACCAAATGAGAGACTCCAAGAGTTGTTTCCAAAGTTCATATTCACCAAAGTGAATCCTACATCTCCATTGAGGTGCCTACGATAAGCGGGCTTATACACATCAAGCCACTTTCCTCGGTTCCACTAGTTGTGACTTTTTTCCCAAGGAGACGAGATTGTAAACTTCACAGACTATCTACGGCTCACCACAAACTCAGTAGCTCATTGGCGACGCATAGCCGTCTAGGAAGCTTCACCTCCAAGAGTAACAAATGCTTTACAAGTTGCTAGACTTCAACTAAAAGTGCTCAAGCTAAGGAACTTCCTCCTCACTAATTTCTCTAGCTCTTTCAAGCTTTCAACAGCTCACAAACAATCACTCTCTCAACCCAGTTCCAAAGATATGAACTATATCAACTAATGGTATAGTCACAGTCACAAGGCCATGTGTTCTTGCCATGTCAGCTTTGGTTACCCTTAGATGTCTCACAATGTTATAATTGCCTCATTTAACCCTTGTTTCATCTAGTTATAAATATTGCCTAATGTGGATTTGATATATCACAAGAATGTTGTTGCACTCGTCCTACTCAAGCAGAATAACAAAATTATAGTGTTAACATAAAGTGTTGTGTGATGTCTCTGTTAGAATGTTTTCCAAAATGAAGTTGATCTAAATTTTTTGAACAATTTGAACTACGCCATATGTTTTCCGTCATACCCAAGGTTCAGCAAAAACTCAAGCTAGCTACATGTACATGGGATAAAAGATGATGCAATAATTTCGGGGCATAGTTGCAACAAACTTGTACACAACCATTCTAATAGACATTTGAATTAAAGAGAGAATTCTAACATACTGAATCAAAGAGATAAAAATACAAATTTACTATATTGGCTCATCCAAAGGGTGCCCAATCTTGACATGGGAAGAACACATGGCATGCCGGACATATTTGATCCAAAAGAGAAACTTGAGGGACTTAGATGGCCTATTTGATATTTTAGGGACCAAAGTGACCCTTGGAGCAAAGTTGGAGGACGTATTTGGCTATGCCTTATAAGAATTTGGACATACCACAAAGTGAAATTTTATTCAACCAAATGGGTCGATATAGTTTTTCTTATTTCTCTTGCTGCGGCTGTTGAGGAAGATTAGAAGTTTAAGAACCCTTTGCTTTCCAAATATGAAACCACAAGGCCCAAGGATGGAGTGACACCGCATTGTGCAAGGTTGTCCTGAGCACATCGGAACTCAAGTTCAACTTAAACCAACCCTGAAGGGCATGCCTTCACCGTAACGTTTGAGAAAGATTTGCACCAATGAGACGAGGGGGACATGGTGTTATGCAGAGCCAGACAAGCCTCGAATTATTATATATTGTTTTTATCTGATTAATCTCAAACATTTTTAAATTCCTATAAAATTATTTGTGAGTATTTCTTATATTACAATGCTTGGAGAGATACCCACCGGTACCTAAAAATACTTGATGTTATGAATACAAAATTAAATTAAATCAATGGTTGGTCCCACTAGTTTTGGTACCTGATCCCACAAATTTGGTAGCTCTTGGTACTTCTATTTAGGTACCTCCGGGTACTCCTTTTGTTTTCACTATCCGATTTCTCGGAACAAATGGTTCTAATTAATCCCAAGCATTTTAAAATTCCTCATAAAAAATTAAATGTTAAGAGTGACACAAATCAGATTGTTATTGTATTGTCACCAAACAGACAGATTCATTACACACAGCAGCACTCCTTTGGAGAACCACCTTTACAATGGGCCAAATTTTCATCGAAGTTTAGGCTCGCGCAAAACTTTCTGCAATCTTCAATATTACAGGAGTGCGTGGAGGATCCAAGCTGGTAGCATGGACTCCCATTTTTGGCTGGGGGCATCCTGAACCTACACATGCAACAAAGATAACAAAAAATGTTGGCTAAGCAAAAAATAAGAACATGTCCTAAAGACAATAATGTTATGGAAAATAGGGTTTGCTCCTACAGGTTGTGCCAATGCAGCATACGGATATGTTAGATATGACTGCAAGAACAAAGAAAACGGTGATTGCACTCTTGACGAGTGCCATGGGGAACTGGTGTCAACTTCTCTTCGTTTTAGGAGGATGATTTGTATTTCTTCTCCGTTTCGGTGTCCAGGTGTTTATATATATACAGAATTTGTAGTTTTCTTGTCTTCGATTAATATATGGTACCCAACACTAGTGTTTTCATATCTCAAGACTCATATTCCATAACCATCATAGGCTGCAATAATATGTGAATATCTAATTCATATATTCATATCCACTATCGTGAGGTTTAAATAGCTCTGAAAACTCTGCAAAACCCTCACTACGTGAAAACCTCAAATAGGTAACACGGGATTGGTAACGGACTGACGAAGCCCGTTACAAGGTGCGACATCAGTAACGGGCGGAAACAACGACCGTTACCAATAAGCGTATCAGGACCGGGCCCAGCCCCTGCACAATAACGCCCGTTACTAATAATGATTTCTGGTAACGGTCGTTGTTCGCGACCGTTACTAGTATTCCTTGTAACGGACATTACACACAACCGTTACCAATAATACTACCATCCGTAACGGTCGCTTAATGTCCGTTACATGTTGGGACTAGTAGTAACGGTAGTTGTATTAGGCACTTAAACGCCCGTTACTAGTGTCGGAGCTCAATTATTATTGGCATAAGCTAGAGTAGTAGCTACAGTGTGTCGTCTTCCACCCCGCTGCTGCTGTCGGCGCAGAGCAGCAGCCGGCGGCGAGCGACATCCACTCTGACGCCGTCCTGGCGCCCGCCCGTTCCCTCTCCCGCTCTTCGACTTGTCGTCGCCGCGCGGGCGACTGCGCGCGACTGCGCCTGCTTGCCGCCCGGCCGGCCGCTAGCTAGCTAGCAGCTCCGCGATGCCGCTGGCGCGCCGGCAGCCCGCGCGCCCCGTCCTCCGCAGCTCGCCGGTATGGATTTTGCCCCACTCGTCGTCCTCTGCCGTAATTCCTAGCTCGATCATTGTCATGATCGATTTTGATGTGTTATATGTAATTTTTAATTAAAAACCATCTATTTTAATTAATCGAAGTTGTGTAGATGATGGCGGTAGATCGGGCTTGGATGTATATACCACCTCGAGATTTGGGGCTGTTCGTAAGACAGGTTAAAGATTTCCTTCGTCAAGCGGAGGCGGACATGAGAAACCGGGGTCTGACTACAATGTGGTGCCCATGTGTTGATTGTGCCAACCAAAAAAAGTTCGCACAAACGGATAACCTTTTATATCATCTAGTCACACGTGGATTCACACAGAATTACACGTGTTGGAACAAGCATGGTGAGTAAGGCCTTAATGAAGGCAAAGAAGGAGCTCTTAATGAAGGTGAAGCGCGGCATGATGCTCAAGGTGGTCTTAATGAAGGTGAAATGCCTTAACTAACTCGTTGATTTCTCGTTGTTCCAGGGTAGAGCGGAATGTCTTAACTCTTTGATTTCACATTATTATTGCAGGGGGGAGGATGCGGAAATAACTCTGAGGAAGATGAAGCATTCTCACCCGATGTGATGCTGCCTGAGGATATGACTGACCAGGAAGTTACGGGCTTCGATGATGATGTGCTGCCTCAAGTAAACAATGTTGATCAAATGTTGAGAGACGTTGAGTTTCAAGGCGTGTACTCAACTTCTGAATTAGCGAGGCTGAAACAATTTGTCGAAGATTCAAAGAAACCCCTCTACCCTGGTTGTCAGAAGTACTCTCGCCTTTCTGGAGATCTCAAACTTCTACAGCTTAAGGCAGGCTATGGTTGGACCGACAGAAGTTTCAAAGAACTATTGGATCTTTTAAAAGACATGCTACCAGAGGGAAACCAAGTGGCTGGGTCTGTCTACGAGGCCAAAAAGATAATCTGTCCATTGGGTCTAGAGGTTGAGAAAATACATGCATGTAAGAACAGCTGTTTGTTGTTTCGGGGAGAATATGAGGACCTTGACAAGTGCCCGAAGTGTGGGTACGATCGGTACAAGAGGAAAAAGGATGGTGGAGACGATGATGCCGATGATGGGACCGAGCCCGTGCAGATCAGAGGCAGGAAGGGCAGGAAGGGTAACCGAGGGGGTCCTGTGAGGGTGGCATGGTGTTTCCCCATTATTTTCCGCTTGAGACGCATGTTTGCCACACCAAAGGAGGCCCAACTCTTACGTTGGCATAGCGAAGGGCGAAAAAACAAGGGAGATGGCAAGATGAGGCACCCCGCAGATGCGGCACAGTGGGGTAACATTGACGCCGAGTATGGTTTGCCAACGATTGCAGGAACATCCGTTCGCTATGAGCCGACGGCGTCAACCCATTTGTTAACCAAAGTTCAACGCATAGCACCTTGCCTGTTGTGCTGTCAGTGCTGAACCTTCCACCTTGGCTATGCAAGAAACAGAAGTACCTGATGTTGTCAATCTTGGTATCCAGGCCAAAGCAACCCGGTGACCGTATTGATGTGTACCTGAGGCCACTGGTTGACGACCTGAAGAAACTTTGGTGGCCTGGTGTGCCAGATGTTTGGGATGAGTTCAAGCGGGAGTACTTCATGTTGCATGCCATGTTATTCACCACCATAAATGACAATCCGGCCCACCGCAACCTCTCCGGGCAGAGTAAAAGGAAAGGCGAAGCTTGCCCTCATTGCCTAGATGAAACATGCTCTTTATGGCTCACGCACTCGAAGAAATTCGTATTTATGGGTCACCGTCGTTTCCACCCAAAGAGACATGCATACCGGCCATGGATTGTCAGTTCAATGGAGAAAAGGAGAATCAAACGGCGCCTACGCATGTTTCCGGAATGGAAATCCACTTGCAAGTCCAAGGCATCAAAACTATCGAGGAGTTAGCAAAGAAGACCATCCTGGGCAAGAGAAAGAAGAGAGATGGTGAACAAGAAAATGTGCAAGGGATATGGAACAAGAAGTCAATATTATCGGAGCTACCGTATTGGGAGGTGTTGGATGTGCGTCATTCAATTGACAACATGCATGTGAAGAAGAACGTGTGTGAGAGCATGTGTGGAACACTGTTACAACAGAAGGGGAAGGAAAAAGATCACGAAAATGCAAGGGAGGATCTTAAAGAGATGGGCATTAGGCCGAAGCTCTATGAAGAGCAAACTGACACGGGGACGGACCTTCCCGTAGCTGCAACCACATTGTCTAAGACGGAGAAAAAACAATTCTGTGAGTTTTTGCACTGTTTGAATGTACCTTCGGGCTACTCATCTAACTTCAAGAGGCTAGTGTCGGTGAAGGACATGAAAATGAATTTCAACCTGATGAAATCTCATGATTGTCAGGTGTTGATGACGGCAATTCTTCCTGTTGCACTTAGAGGCATCAAGACAGTAAAGGTTCGCGAGGCTGTCACGAGCTTGTGCTTTTTCTTCAATGCAATAGAACAGAAGGTGATTGATGAGGTTGCACTTGTTGAGATAGAGAAAAGGCATTACGAGACCCTATGCATGCTTGAAGCTACTTTCCCACCATCATTCTTTGATCTCATGGTCCATCTAACAGCACATCTTGCAAAGGAGATCTTCTACCTTCGGCCGTCTTATCTTCATCAGATGTTTCCATATGAGAGGTTCTATGGCTTCCTCAAATCATTGGTACATAACCTAAGATTCCTTCTCCAAGGCCCATTTCACCGTGCTACAACACACCTCAGCAGTTACACCGTATGTAAATGAGCACATGCAACACCTACGTGAAGCTAATCCTAACCGTAGTGAGAATTGGGTTGCAAAGAAGCACATGCAAGGGTTTAACACTTGGTTCCGAGATCATGTCCATAATGCCAACCCTGCTATAACTGATGGGCTGATAACAAAACTAGGAGCGGGGCCATTATTCACTATTACAACATACCAAGCATATGATATCAATGGATACACGTTCTACACCAAGGCTCAGGATGGCAAGAGCATATATCAAAACAGTGGTGTGCGTATAGATGCCATCGGCAACGACAAGGAGACATGCACATATTATGGACAAATCGAGGAGATCTGGGAGCTTAACTATGTAGGCTTCAAGGTAGCCTTGTTTCTATGCCGATGGGTCAATGGGAACAGAGGTGTGACCAAGGACACATATGGGTTTGTAAGTGTTGATCTACGGTCCTCTGGCTACAAAGACGAACCGTTTGTCTTTGCTAAGAATGTTCAGCAAGTGTTCTACGTACCCGACCTGGCAAAGAAGAACTGGCACGTGGTTATGCCTAGAAAAAAGAGGGTTGTAGGGATTGAAAATGTTGTTGAGGAGGAGGAATACAATTTTACTAGCAACCAAAAATCAATGCAACAGCATGATCAGACTCTGTTTCAGACTCTGTTTCACTATCTGTTCACGACAAAAATATGTGCAGCCAACATATCATAGATCAATACATTTTGTTCACCTAGTGAAAGGTAACATATCCAGGCAACAACAAGCTACACACAAACACTACTAGAAAACACTTCAAAAGGACTACAATTTCCTTTCCAATGCTTACTAGTGCTTCATCTTCTGTTTCCTTAATCTTGTTCATCAGCTTGTCTTCTCTCACAGGGGCACTGTCAACCTTGATCTTGTTCAACACTTCAACGTACTCTTCCTCCCAATACCAAAAGCCACAACCACTCGGGATGCGTGGCGGCGACGGGCGGCGGGATGCGTGGCGGCGACGGGCGGCGGGATGCGTGGCGGCGACGGGCGGCGGGATGCGTGGCGGCGACGGGCGGCGGGATGCGTGGCGGCGACGGGCGGCGGGATGCGTGGCGGCGACGGGCGGCGGGATGCGTGGCGGCGACGGGCGGCGGGATGCGTGGCGGCGACGGGCGGCCGGTGCTTAGCGGAGAATGGAGATTTTTGCGAGTTAGGGATTTGAGTCAACACATATACGCTTATATGTCAACCTGCCGTGTCGTCTTCATCCCTATCCGTAACGGGCTTTTCCGAAGTGACCGTTACAAATAGATATAAGTAACGGACATTGGGAAAGTGCCCGTTACATATGTACGAGCAGAGCCCGTCAAATGCCGTTACCGAATTTTATTTCAGTAACGGGCTTTAAATATGTGCCCGTTACGAAAATGTGTGAAGCAGAGTCAGTTACATTATGCGGTTTGTATGGCCTAAAATTACGCAACGACTGTATTTTGTGTCATAATATGTACTAAGTTGGATGAAAATTTTCAACAATTGTATGAACTTTATAAAAGTTCATACTCCCTCCGTTTTAAAATGTAGGGAGTTTGACTTTTTTGACCCCGACGTTGACCTCTCGTCTTATTCAAAAAATTTGTGAAAATATGGTCAAATTTAAGCCATTTATGTTGACCTTATATTAATAAGGCAAGTGGCCACAAAAAACATGATAACTTGCGCACAACTTTGAATAGTACGAGCGGTCAACTTTGGGTCAAAAAAAGTCAAACGGCCTACACTTTAGAACGGAGGGAGTATGAACTTTATGATTTGTATGAAACTTTGGCCCTGTTTGGATCCAAGTATTAGTGTTAGTTTGGAGCAAACTAACACTAGACTAACACATTGGATCCAAACATATGTATATTTTGATGTTAGTTGGGACTAACACCTCCTCAAAAACTAACCCCTCCATGAGGTGGTAATTGGTGTTAGTTTGTTACATGTTAGTTTGGGGTGCTAAAAACTACCACTACCACTAACACTAACATTAGGGATCCCAACATGGCCTTTATGTGTGGATCTCAAAAAGTTGGATGACAATTTTCAAAAAATATATGAACTTTACGAAAGTTCATGCTCCCTCCATTGTAACACGTATTCCGTATGAATTTTTTGACCCAACGTTGACCGCTCGTCTTATTCAAAAAATTTGTGAAAATATGGTCAAATTTAAAGTCATTTATGTAGACTTTATATTAATAAAGCAAGTCACCACAAAAAATATGATAACTTGCGCACAACTTTGAATAGTACGAGTGGTCAATTTTGGTTAAAAAAAGTCAAACGGCCTACACTTTAGAACGGAGGGAGTATGAACTTTATGATTTGTATAAAACTTTATGAGTAAAGTGCATCCACCATACATGAGTTGCATTACTATGTCACTTTGGCCCAACAAGTTGCAAATGTAGCGATACGATACATTAAGTTACATAATACGGTGCCTATGGCCTAAAATTACGCAACAACTGTATTTTGTGTCATCCCCGTTCTGCGATGTGTGGATCTCAAAAAGTTGGATGAAAATTTTCAAAAATTATATGAACTTTAAAAACAATTATACTCCCTCCGTTTTAAAATGTAGAGAGTTTGGCTTTTTTGACCCCAACGTTGACCGCTCGTCTTATTCAAAAATTTGTTAAAATATGGTCAAATTTAAGCCATTTATGTAGACTTTATATTAATAAAGCAAGTGGCCACAAAAAACATGATAGCTTGCGCACAACTTTGACATTATAACTTGCGCACAACTTTGAATAGTACGAGCGGTCAAATTTGGTCAAAAAAAGTCAAACGGCCTAAATAGTTGCCTTGATTTGCATCAGAATTTCAGCCGCGCGAGCCAAAATTTGCATATTTCCCCCGACCCCGCGGCATTCCCCCCGACCCCGCGCCATTGCCCCGACCCCGCGTCATTCCACCAAACCCTAGCGCGGCATCCATCCCGGCGGCATCCACCCCGCATCCCGGCGCGCGCGGCTTCCCCAACCACCAAACCCTAGAGCGGCGCGCGCGCTGCATCCACCCGGCAGCGCGGCACTCTGGCAACGACGACGGCGAGCAGGACTGCTTCCTCTGCAGCGCAGGTCAGTGCTCCTCCAACCCCATACTGCTGTGCGCTGCTGCATCTGATGCTGGGTGCACCAATCTTCCAGTTACTTTGTCGTTGTTTAGGCTCCGTTCACCTTGACCAGATTTGGCTCGATCTATATGTCATGGATACAGATCCTGCTCTGGCTGCTGTTCCTTTTCTATTTTTCTTTGTTCAAAGGAAACTCGATCTGTATGTCATGGACACAGATCCTGATGTGGCTGCTGCCAAGTTATCTTTTTCCTTCTGCATTTTTTCCATTAGTTCTGCATGTTCATCTTGTGTAGAATCATATAATCCTAGTGCTTGCTCTTAGTACTTGTTCATCAACTAATCAGGCATTTAATCTGCCTTGTTAATCTGTCTTTATCATGTTTAAATTGTAAATTATCTATCAATTGTTCTGGACTATGTACTGCTACAATTGTTAGTTCTTCTTAGTATGTTAATCGTGTGTACAATCATATAATCCTAGTGCATTTTACTAACTGTTGCTTTGTCCTCTTCTTTCATGTACCTGCCTAATGTAATGTACACTTCAATGATGCTTTGGTATATAAGCATTGGTATATAAGCATCGCACAAGGAAGCGGTTGAAGGAACAACAGAGCTGCTTTGATATAGGATCTCATTTCTTCGGCCTGTCTAAATATGGTTAGTACCTATCCCCAACCAGTATGCTAAGTAAACTATCAATTCTATGTGTATATGTTGTACATGCTGATTTTATTTAGGACCTGTATTGATTTCTAGTCTAATAGTAGCTAATAATAATTTTCTTCACATCTCCATCCTTGCTTATATTTCTGTACTGATAAACTGATATATCATCTATGCAGGCTAACTCATCAGGAAGCTCCTCTGGTGACAACGGTGCACATAATGTAGAGGAGGAGTATGCACCTGCTTAACAGGGTAATTCGGCACTCACTGCTGGGAGTACTAATCGAGGACGGCGGTCTTTCCTCTCATTCTTAAACTTATAGTTTACATGTTCAGTCTGTCTATCCATCCCAGTAGGGGATACAAACTTGAAACTTGTTGATTCATTCAACTTGAAACTTGTTGTATGTGTATGATAAGGTACAAACTTGATGTGTACTTGTGTATATATGTGATGTGTATCTCAATCTGTATGTGATGTGAATAACCTGGGGGCTGCCAAATCCTGGCTGGTTCCAGGATGCAGCCAGAAATCTGGCCTTGCTGGTTCCAGGATGCAGTCAGAACCAGGCCAGATTCTGTGGTGGTGGAACAACAAAAGGTAACGGGACATTTATAGAACGTAACGGGCATCAAGTAAGAACCGTTACCTACACAAAGTATCAGTAACGGTTGTTACGTAACGCCCGTTACAGGGACTGACCCGTGGGTCCAGAAATGAGACCGGTCAATGCGCCGCCGTAACGGTTCTTAAGTCAAGCCCGTTACAAGGTTTGAGTTGTAGTAACGGTTGTTACGTATAGACCGTTACAAGTGTTGTGGTCTCGTTACGGTTCTTAAGTAAAGCCCGTTATAAATGTACTGTTTTGGTAACGGTCGTTTGTCTGTGCGCGTTATGAAATTGATCTGTGGGTCCACAAAAATCGCAAGTTTGGGTTACTGGTTGCTTATATTGGTAACGGTCGTTGTGAAGTGCGGGTTACAAGTTTTGGTCGTTCGTAACGGGCAAATTGCCCGTTACCTTTGACCGACTATTAGTAACGGAATAAGGGTAACGGACGCGTTGCCCGTTACCTATGGCCATCTACGCCCGTTACAAATCTCGGTTTTTCACGCAGTGCCTCCAAAACAAAATTAGCATTTCTCTCCTCACAAAAAAACTATGGAATCTCCGCAGATCTCTCCGGAATTTCTGCAACATGTTCAATTGCCGGAATTCCCTTAGAATTCTCCGGACCCAAACCCTCGCCCTGTTTTTTTTTTTTACACCAAACCCTCGCTCTGTTTCACGCAAAGATACCCTAACACTCACTGGTATACCCATGCGCTTCAGAATTTAACCGTGATGGCAAGAAATAGCAACACTAATAAACAATTTCTTGTAGTGAATTTTCATTCAAGGATCCAAGAATATAAAAAATTAAATGAGTCTTATCGATGGTGTGTACCTATTCAAATATTCTTTCTTTTTCTAGAATTTATATTTAATGTCTGAGAATTAGTTCTTTCTTCGATATTTAATAGAAATTGAACGCAGATTCGTCCTAGGACTGGATTGCCTGCAAGAACAAGATTTGGTACCTATAGTTCAACTTAGTCAGAAGAATTTAAAACAATTATTGTTCTTTAAGACCTAGATTTCACTGCAATACATCTAGTATAGGAAAGTAACAGTTCAACTCCTCGTGTATGTTTTAGTTTTCACCATTTTTGCGACACGACAAACTGTGGGTGACTATGATTGTACCGTTCAGAAAATGTGGTTAAAGCTGTTTGTGCATGGATTCTTCTTTTTTTTTGGGAACGTTTGTGCATGGCCTAGGGGAATCTATTCCTCTATTACTTAATAATAAAGTGACTAACACCTCTACCAAAAACATTTTGTCCGTCATTAATCATTGACCGCCTCTGTTTTGGTTTCGTTTTTTTCCTTCCATCGATCACGTTTCACATGTGATCCGCCTACAAAGATCGACCACCATACGCCGATGTGGAGTCCCTCAGTGCAAGCATCATCATCTCCACCAATGTCGTATGCATCGCGCATTTCCTTCTTCCTAGATGTACAGTCGTATGCTAACATTCCTAGACATTTGCCTTCCTTTTTTTTTATACTGGCCTGCAGTCAGGCCAATCTTAGTGCATAGTTTCATTGCTCTGTTACCAAGATATAGGACTTGGTAATTGAGCTTAAAGAGGTTATGGGGATCAATCTTTCCTCTCTTCGTAACGACCCTGCCACGTCAGTAAAGTTACTGATGTGGCATATAATTTAATGCATATGAATCTACCTATGAAACTCCTATTGAGACCGGTCTTAAAAGGTATAAAATCAAAACTAAAAGGTTTGGTTTTTTACTAGAAACATAGTAACAGAGCATCTAGGCATACTACAACCTGAGGTGTTGTGCAATGTGTTAAACTACTTACAATTTTATTTTTTGAAAAGTTCCAATAACCAAATTTCTTATCTAGCTCTAGAAAAGTTGAGTTTACATTGGAAGCTGAAAAACTCAATTTTCTAAATATTTTCGTAGCTTCAGAGCCTAAAAACTATAAACGTGGTCCAAAAGCTCTTATATATTTTTTATAAAAAATAGCATGCAGTGGCTTTTAAGAAAAGTTTCAAAAGTTGCAGCTCAAACAAACAAACCTTAGACCCTTAGTGTAAGTACTATTAGGCTAGTCTAAGTTCATAGTTAAGAAGACTAAAAACTAGGTAATCAAGGGGGCCAATTTGACTAATTAGTAACAAAATCCTCATGTAATTTTCATAAAACAACAGTTTCTTATGATATTTTTGACAAGACCTTCGCCTCTGCCAAATTTCATACAAGTCTTTATATCAGTGTCATCCTCTAGCTACACACTAACAAACTGTGCCCCCTTTTTAGCACAGCCAAAATCATCATTTTCATGTTTGTCACACACAATACCTTGATGAATGCTTTTTAGCTTGTACATAATTGTTATTATTGGGTGAGATTGCTAGAGTTGTGATTTAATTTGCCAAATGTTTATGTTTTCAATAACCTTTCCTCATGTAAATTTGTGGTGTACGAATATTAGTATGTCTGTGATTTGCCAAAAACAGGCCATCTTAATTTCGTTGAATTGCATGATATAAGGTTGCCTAATGTTTACATTGACTCATGTTTGATTGCTTGGTACTAAGTCCTTAAGTGAGATTATTTTCGTGAATTTCATACTTTTTGCTAAAAAAGGAAAATAATACTGAAAGCTAACTTTACTTAGACAAAACATTCTCTTAACATAAATAGATCTTTCGATCCATTTATCTACTTGTCACTGTTCTTGACATGTAAATTCTAACGCTATGTATAGCTCGTTTAACGAGCATTCCATAGTTGAAACTCCAAACCTAACAGAATTTAAAACGAACTTCATCGGTGATCGAACAATATTGGTAGGTGAGATTGAAAATTAGATCAAGGGAGGAAAGATCCAAGCTTTCATCAGGAGCCTCGAGCGTGCACCTTTTCCCTTCCCGGAAACTCGAACCCACCCACAAGCTGACGAGGCGACAACTGGACCCAAATGGGCAGGCGTGGCGCTAGCGTGCACGCTTCCCTCGTGGCCGCACACGTGTCCCGCCCGCCGCCTCCCGTGCTCCCCCACACGCCACCACCACCTCCTCCTCCCTCCCCAGCCGCAAGAGCTCCCCGCCGGATCCCCGCCCTCCATCCCTCCTGGCCACGAGTCCCCAGACCGGACCGACGGCCGGATCCCCGCCGCGCCGCCGCCGACGCTGCGAGCCCACCTCCTCAAGGAGTCTGTCCCATCCCGACTTGTCCTCTCTCCCCCGCCTCCGCCTCGACGCGACGCCAAGAACGCCGACCACGCAGAGCCAAGCCCGCCCATGGCCATGGCCGTGATCCGCCTCGCAGGGCCCGCCACCATCCTCCGGCCAGCGCCGTCGCCGTCGTCTCTGCGGCCCCGGGCGCGCGGGGGCGCCGCGCCGCTGCGGCTGCGCGTGAGGTGCCGCGCCGGCGGCGACGGGGCGGAGGGGAAGGAGAAAGAGAGGGAGGAGGCGCCGGAGTCGCTGTTCGCCAGGGAGCTCCGGCGGCGCGGGATGGCGCCGGGGGCCGCGCCGGCGGCGGATGCTAAGGAGGCCGAGGAAGGGGGAGCGGGGGCGGGGACGAAGCGCGGCGTGGCGGCGGCGGAGTTCGAGCGCGGCGCCGCGGCGGACGGACAGCGGGAGCGATCCATGGCGCTCAACAGCGAGGGCCTCGAGGTGCGCTCGCGACCCGTTTCTCTCTAACTATCTATCAGTCACGCAATCCGCTACGGTTCGCGATCAAGAAAAGTTGCGATCTTTGCTTGGCTTCGCTGAGGTGGAAAAATCAAACCTTTGAAGCTCGGCAAAGTTGAGTAAAGCATGAATTGGGCTGTGGGTTGGTTGCACTACTTGTAGTAAGTCAAAGTGGAAAAGTGAGTGTTTGGCCTGATAGTTTCTTAATTTGTCCAAGCCTAGCACTAATTAGGCAACAGGAACTAGTAATGATTGATTAGCGATCAAGAAAGTTGCCATCTTTGGCTTTCCCTGAACTGAAAGGTTAAACATTTGAAGAACAGCATAGTTGAATTGTTAGTCATGGACTACTTGTAGAGTTGCTGTAATTGAAAATGGAAAAGTGAGTGCTTGACCTGATAAGTGCTTGATTTGTCCAAGGCGGGCAATGGGAACTAATACTAAATGGAAAAGATGCGCTGATGTCATGATTAGGGTCCTTAACTAGTCCAAGGCAAGCACTGATCAGGCAATTGGAATTAGTGGTTGATGTTCTGGCTTACTTCAAGTAGGAAGAGATGCAATGGTTTCAAAAGGAAACTGGTTTGAGAGATGCCCTGATTTATCGTTGGGGTTCTTACTGTAATTGTGATAGGTACTGTTGTGTGGACAGGCCTTGGCAGTTTTATCAGGGAAAATGGCAGTTTTTTCAGTAGGGTCACATGTGTTGATGAGCACTGCTTTGGGCTTATGACGCTTATACGTGCATCCTCAGGATTACTGGGACCTGATGCTTTTAATTTGTGGTCAGTGTTGTAATAATGGTTGAACCCTCGCACCAACCCATGCCATGCGTGTATGCGGAATATGTTTACTGTTTGCAAAAATATTCATCTCCTCTCAACTATCAATTCAGCGATATATAATAATCAGATCAGCGGGTTCTTTTGTATCCACCTTATCATTATTTACAGAAAAATCTTTGTCTTGTATGAACTGTCAATTCAGTTGATAAAAATCAGATAATAGACAATGTTTTCACCTTATCATTGTGCATATCAATTCAGTAATGATATGTTAGTCAGATAATAATAAACAGTTTGCCTTCTGCTAACAATTATTTATTTCTGATCAGGGTCTTGTACCACGAGCGAAGTTACTACTGTCACTTGGCGGTACCTTCTTTCTGGCATTTGGACCTCTGATTCTTGTCACTGTTTCTCTCTTTGCTGGTTTATATGTGGTAAGCCCCACTGATATCCTTTCATGTGCTCTGCATGCTTATGGTCAATATGTGTTCTGTTCTTACGTAAATTTGTGGTGTACGAATATTAGTATGTCTGTGATTTGCCAAAAACAGGCCATCTTAATTTCGTTGAATTGCATGATATAAGGTTGCCTAATGTTTACATTGACTCATGTTTGATTGCTTGGTACTAAGTCCTTAAGTGAGATTATTTTCGTGAATTTCATACTTTTTGCTAAAAAAGGAAAATAATACTGAAAGCTAACTTTACTTAGACAAAACATTCTCTTAACATAAATAGATCTTTCGATCCATTTATCTACTTGTCACTGTTCTTGACATGTAAATTCTAACGCTATGTATAGCTCGTTTAACGAGCATTCCATAGTTGAAACTCCAAACCTAACAGAATTTAAAACGAACTTCATCGGTGATCGAACAATATTGGTAGGTGAGATTGAAAATTAGATCAAGGGAGGAAAGATCCAAGCTTTCATCAGGAGCCTCGAGCGTGCACCTTTTCCCTTCCCGGAAACTCGAACCCACCCACAAGCTGACGAGGCGACAACTGGACCCAAATGGGCAGGCGTGGCGCTAGCGTGCACGCTTCCCTCGTGGCCGCACACGTGTCCCGCCCGCCGCCTCCCGTGCTCCCCCGCCCCGCACGCCACCACCACCTCCGCCTCCCTCCCCAGCCGCAAGAGCTCCGCGCCGGATCCCCGCCCTCCATCCCTCCTGGCCACGAGTCCCCAGACCGGACCGACGGCCGGATCCCCGCCGCGCCGCCGCCGACGCTGCGAGCCCACCTCCTCAAGGAGTCTGTCCCATCCCGACTTGTCCTCTCTCCCCCGCCTCCGCCTCGACGCGACGCCAAGAACGCCGACCACGCAGAGCCAAGCCCGCCCATGGCCATGGCCGTGATCCGCCTCGCAGGGCCCGCCACCATCCTCCGGCCAGCGCCGTCGCCGTCGTCTCTGCGGCCCCGGGCGCGCGGGGGCGCCGCGCCGCTGCGGCTGCGCGTGAGGTGCCGCGCCGGCGGCGACGGGGCGGAGGGGAAGGAGAAAGAGGGGGAGGAGGCGCCGGAGTCGCTGTTCGCCAGGGAGCTCCGGCGGCGCGGGATGGCGCCGGGGGCCGCGCCGGCGGCGGATGCTAAGGAGGCCGAGGAAGGGGGAGCGGGGGCGGGGACGAAGCGCGGCGTGGCGGCGGCGGAGTTCGACCGCGGCGCCGCGGCGGACGGCCAGCGGGAGCGGTCCATGGCGCTCAACAGCGAGGGCCTCGAGGTGCGCTCGCGACCCGTTTCTCTCTTAACTATCTCTCACTCGCGCAATCCGCTAAGGTTCGCGATCAAAAAAAGTTGCGATCTTTGTTTAGCTTCCCTGAGGTGAAAAAATCAAACCTTTGAAACTCGGCAAAGTCGAGTAAAGCATGAATTGGGCTGGGTGTTGGTGGTACTACTTGAGTAAGTCAAAGTGCAAAAGTGAGTGTCTGGCCTGATAATTTCTTAATTTGTCCAAGGTTAGCACTAATTAGGCAACAGGAACTAGTAATGATTAATTGGGGATCAAGAAAGTTGCCATCTTTGGGTTTCCCTGAACTGAAAGATTAAACATTTGAAGAACGGCATAGTTGAATTGTTAGTCATGGATTGGTTTGGGTTTTGTACTACTTGTAGTGTTGTGTTGTAATTGAAAATGGAGAAGTGAGTGCTTGACCTGATAAGTGCTTAATTTATCCAAGGCTGACAACGGGAACTTGTACTAAATGGATAAGATGCGCTGATGTCATGATTAGGGTCCTTAACTAGTCCAAGGCAAGCACTGATCGGGCAATTCGAATAAGTGGTTGATGTTCTGGCTTACTTCAAGTAGGAAGAGATGCAATGGTTTCAAAAGGAAACTGGTTGGAGGAGAGATGCCCTGATTTATCGTTGGGGTTCTTACAGTAATTGTGATAGGTACTGTTGTGTGGACATTCCTTGGCAGTTTTATTGGGGAAAATGTCAATAAGATTGTTGAACAATAGTTTTATCCTTTCCGGTAGGGTCACCTGTGCTGATGAGCTCTGCTTTGGGCTTATGGCACTTATCAGTGCATCCTCAGGATTACTGGGACCTGATGCTTTTAATTTGTGGTCAGTGTTGTACTGATAGTTGAACCCACACACGAACCCATGCCATGAGTGTATGCTGAATATGTTTACTGTTCACAAGAATATTCATCTTGCCTCAACTATCAATTCAGCGATATATAATAATCAGATCAGCGGGTTCTTTTGTCCACCTTATCATTATTTACAGAAAAATCTTTGTCTTGTATGAACTGTCAATTCTTGTCTCAACTATCAATTCAGAGATAATAGACAATATTTTCACCTTATCATTGAGCATATCAATTCAGTAATGATATCGTAGTCAGATAATAATAAACAGTTTGGCTTCTGCTTACAATTATTTATTTCTTTTCAGGGTCTTGTACCACGAGCGAAGTTACTATTGTCACTTGGCGGAACCTTCTTTCTGGCATTTGGACCCCTTATTCTTGTCACTGTTTCTCTCTTTGCTGGTTTATATGTGGTAAGCCCCACTGATATCCTTTCATGTGCTCATGCATGCTTATGGTCAATATGTGCTCTGTTCTTACTGGCATTGGGCATCTCTGTTATCATTCTGGTTGTATGTTTTAGCCTAATTGAAGAAATGCCATTAAAATCGATATGTTTTGTGCTCTAAATAATGCTGTTGCAATTTCTGCTCTAAGTAATGCCACTAAAACTGTTGTTTTCAACTACTCTTGAGTTTTTGTTTACTCATGTCGGAAATGTAGAGGAGCTGTACCTATCTGACATTTTTCACCATTGTCTTGCATAAATTTAAATTAACAAAGTTGTTCACACTATGACCTCATTTGCTTCTTGCAGTACTTTGGACCGAGTTTTGTGCATGACGCAAGCAAGAATCCAGCGTCGCCGCCACCATACATCGATCCGTACGAGCTACTGGAGGACGAGAGGCTCACCCGGCCCTCCCAGGACGTGTTCTGAACCTGAACAATGCAAGAACAAGCGCAGAAGTGACCACAAGAAATGGTCATACTCAAACATACATAGCTCAATACTCTTTCTGTTTTTTCACTAGATATGTAGCTGTAAATGCAAAGATAGCTGTAGACTGTTATAATCAAACATTTCAACACGATATTATGTTGATATGTTCCATTGATTTCACGTTGACCTTGACAGTTGCCAACCACCCCCGTCTCAAGAATCTGAAACCTACCGAGCTCTGGGCTGCAAGCTCTTAACTCTAAAGCTTTCTTTTTTGGCAGCTCTGTGCTGTTTGTTGAAGGGTTGCTATGCATGTTCCTCGTCGTTCGTAGGTGGTGGGGGAAGGGGCAATAGGATTCATCCGTCCGACCAAGGGTATTGATGCTAAATGAGTATAATCCGTATCTGAATCTAGTAATTAAAAATCTAATCTGTCTCCGAATAACAACCGAAGGGGTTTGGATATGAATAATCTGTTTCTGAATCTAGCAATTAATTTTTTGACAAATCCCGATATTCACATATGGATATGTTTTTTTTGGAAAAGGGAAGCTTTATTGATCTTAGATAATTACATCGAGATGATACAATTATATAAGATCCAACCCGGCCTCTGCATAACTAAGATGCACACAGCCAATGAAAAAAAAACAAAAAATGAGAGTACCATGACCTAGCAAACTACCACAAGCGTCTTCATCTTCATCCGCAACACAAACCAAAGCAACTCTTGGATTATGGAGTAGGCTCCCTATACAACGCCTCCAACGAGGAAACGACACGCGCACTTGCCGATATTGTAATGACCCAACCAATTAAGGCCAGATCAAATGCTTTCACGAGGGAGTAATTCATCTTAATCCAAACAATGCCTTCAACAAGGTCACTGCCAGGTTCAACCAATTAAGGTCAGACCTAGCAATTTCTTCCCGGAACCGATGAATTAGTAGCAATTACCACCACGACAAAGTCACTCCATATAGACCAGCCCTGACCCACTTTAAACGGCCATGAACTCAAAATCCGGCAGATCATCTGAATTCGGAACCTAAGATACCATACTGCAAAGTATCCGCTGGATACCCGTGCATAATCCATCAGGAATAAATTACAGATGAAATCCGTCTTCGAGTAAGAGAATCCGCAAACGAAGCCAAGGTGACTCATGTCTCTTGATCTATATGAAAAGTAAAGGCCAAGAATAAAGATGTCATCACCAGATGTAGTTGTAAAGTCCGGTACTATCCCTTCCAACACCAAGGCCGAAGGCGCATCTACCGGAGAGGAGTCACCATTGGAGGCCAAGCCGACGTCAAATCCAGAAGACGCCGTTGTCACTGGCCGTCGCCGCCACCTCCGCCATCCCCTCCCCGGGCCAGCACTCGCTGGCCGCCCATGCAAGCAAGAATCCAGCGTCGCCGCCACCTATACATCGATCCGTACGAGCTACTGGAGGACGAGAGGCTCACCCCGGCCCTCCCAGGACGTGTTCTGAACCTGAACAATGCAAGAACAAGCGCAGAAGTGACCACAAGAAATGGTCATACTCAAACATACATAGCTCAATACTCTTTCTGTTTTCACTAGATATGTAGCTGTAAATGCAAAGATAGCTGTAGACTGTTATAATCAAACATTTCAACACCGATATTATGTTGATATGTTCCATTGATTTTCACGTTGACCTTGACAGTTGCCAACACCCCGTCTCAAGAATCTGAAACCTACCGAGCTCTGGGCTGCAAGCTCTTAACTCTAAAGCTTTCTTTTTTGGCAGCTCTGTGCTGTTTGTTGAAGGGTTGCTATGCATGTTCCTCGTCGTTCGTAGGTGGTGGGGGAAGGGGGCAATAGGATTCATCCGTCGACCAAGGGTATTGATGCTAAATGAGTATAATCCGTATCTGAATCTAGTAATTAAAAATCTAATCTGTCTCCGAATAACAACCGAAGGGTTTGGATATGAATAATCTGTTTCTGAATCTAGCAATTATTTTTTGACAAATCCCGATATTCACATATGGATTAGTTTTTTTTGGAAAAGGGAAGCTTTATGATCTTAGATAATTACATCGAGATGATACAATTATATAAGATCCAACCCGGCCTCTGCATATAAGATGCACACAGCCAATGAAAAAAAAAAAAAAATGAGAGTACCATGACCTAGCAAACTACCACAAGCGTCTTCATCTTCATCCGCAACACAAACCAAAGCAACTCTTGGATTATGGAGTAGGCTCCTATACAACGCCTCCAACGAGGAAACGACACGCGCACTGCCGATATTGTAATGACCCAACCAATTAAGGCCAGATCAAATGTTTCACGAGGGAGTAATTCATCTTAATCCAAACAATGCCTTCAACAAGGTCACTGCCAGGTTCAACCAATTAAGGTCAGACCTTGGAATTTCTTCCCGGATCCGATGAATTAGTAGCAAATACCACCACGACCAAGTCACACCGTGTTACTTCCCCCTTCTTACCCGGCCAATACTTCCATATAGACCAGCCCTGACCCACTTTAAACGGCCACGAACTCAAATCCGGCAGATCATCTGAATTCGGAACCTAGATACCATACTGCAAAGTATCCGCTGGATACCCGTGCATAATCCATCAGGAATAAATTACAGATGAAATCCGTCTTCGAGTAAGAGAATCCGCAAACGAAACCAAGGTGACTCATGTCTCTTGGTCTTTATGAAAAGAAATGGCGAAATTGAAGATGTCATCACCATATGTAGCTGCAAAGTCCGGCACTGGTCCTTCCAACGTGAAGCCTGGGAACCGGAACCGCTGGCCACGAAACGAAGACGAAGGACCGCCACCATGGCGGCATCCGCTTCCGCCGCGCCGCACACCCACCGCTCCGGGCATCACCGGCTGGCCCAGGGCGCAAACCTAGGGGACATGCCCCAGATCCAGCCACCCCGAGAGCCGAACCTGCAACGGGCGGCGCCAAGTCGCGCGGAGCCTCGCCTCCCGATGCGCACGGCCACCACCCACGCCGCCGGCCCGCGCCCAGCCACAGCAAGGCCGGCCCGGCCGCCGCCGGGCGAGCCATCGCGGAGGCCGAGCGCGGCCACGCCCCGCCAGCCGAGGCGCCCAGATCCGAGCTCCCAAACCGGTCAAACCGGTCCCGCTAGCCGAGGCGCCCAGATCCGCCGTACATCCTCCGCCTGCCGGCCGTCGACGAGACGCCCGCCCGCCGTGCCGCCGCCGCCGGCCGCCCGCCTAGGATTTCGCCTTGGATCTGCCCGCGCCGCCGGAGGGCCGCCCCGCCGCCGCCATCACCGGGTCCACCGGGCTTCCGGTGCGACCCTCCGGCGGCGGCGAGGGGGAGAGGAGGGGGAGGGAGGAGGGTGGAGGTGGCGGTGGTGGTTGCCGCCCGAGCCGCCAGGGAAAGCATATAAGCATGGAGCTCCATCTACCTCACATATGGATATATTATCTCTACTATAAAAATATAGTACAATTCAAAACAATTTTCACCAAAAAATTTTAAAAAACATTTTTAGAGGGTTTTCACCGTTTTGAGGCTATTTTTTTTTACCAGACAACATACTTATTTGTTACCATTTTGTGGACTCACCACATCCCTACCTGCCTATGCTATCTTTTTACATACTCACCACGTCCCTACCTGCCTATATTAGCAAGAACACATATGAGTGCTAATATTGATCTATGATGTATATCAATATCCAATCTATATTTGATATATTTGACATTATCTCTATTTAAATTTGATCTATAAAAGAATAATTATCTGTATTCTTATTCGTAGATATTTGTTTGTATCTGAGTTTTTTTTGAAACGAACTGGTAGGAGAGCTATCAATTATATTAAAAATAAAGATCTGATCTGTTTTGGTCCTAGCGTGAATTGTTAAGAGAGGTTAATTTTAAAATATAAGATTATTCAGAGACGAGAGAATGGAGTACACGGATGCAAGCTAAATGGGCCAAAGATCCCATGCCCCAATGGTCGACGAGCTTTTTTGAACCCAACGACCGACGAGCAGGTACAAGGATGGGCCAGGATGCCCACGAGCCAGAGACCACAAATAATGCCCACAAGTAATGACATAGCAAGTTTGCAAGCAAATGTTGTACATGAGAAGGCAGCTTGCACAACCAACATTCCGAAACTTGGCAAATGCTGTAAGTGCTAGTGTTTTTCAAATGACGATGAACCCGCATATCCAAATATACAGAAACTTGCACACTAATGCAGTTACCTAATCTATTAAGCGGCTTTCTCGCTGGGTTACTACATAAGGGGTCTGAGAGTCTTTCAAGGGTTGGACTTTAATATGGGGTTGCCAAATATTTAGCCCTTTTCTCTAGTCTATTCTTTTTTCCTAAACACCTGTATCATTATTGAATAGGATCGCATCGAACCGGACGCATTACAACTCTGTGCAGCAGCACCACCAATAATCTCTATCGTCTATTTGGCAGTCGGATGGCACCTTGCCCATCTTTGAACAATGCCTGTCGCATGTTGGCTTCACACAGGGTACGGAAGGGTAGCATGTGTCCTTCGGTTTTGGCGGCGGCGCCCTGCTGGGATGGCCGCCTTTGTCTCCACAAGCAAACACACAAATGTATTACAAATTTACAATCAATACTGCTCTGTAATTGAACGAGAACAAGTTTGAAAAATGACGTAAGTAAAAGTATGAGTGTCTGTACTTACCAGCTTGGTAGGATGAGGTGGTGGAAGATACGACTGCAAGAACCAAGACAACGGTTGTCAAGTACACCATCTTGCCGGTCGCATTGCTCTTGCCGAGCGCCATGGGCAAGAGGATACCCTTTGCGTTTTTGTGACGGAGCCAAGATTATTGGTGTGTTCGTATGTATGTTGTAGCATTCTCTGTTACAGTGGCAAGATTTATATAGAAGCACAAACTTTAGGATTTTTAGAACAGATTAAGGAGATTCCTCGCAATTATTCACCAACTTTACAAAGAAGTAAATGCATGCCCTTACAGAGTAAGAGTAAGGAATAGCATGCATTAGTTAAATTTTTAAACACCAACATTATGTTGATGCAAATAAGGAAATTAGTTATTAATAATGAGGGAGAGTAAGAGTGTCGACTAGGATAAAAATAATTACAAATTTTACTCCATTTTCCTATAAATATAAGGGCTTCTCTGGGAATGTTAGGACATTTGAAGTCAGATAGGAAAAGATGCATGTACCACTCCTTGGACCCAACTATGTAGACATGTTTTGACTGTAGCAAGTCGAGATTAAACAAGAGAAGCTGGTGCAAGCACGCAACCTCACGAATTATGTTCGTGGCATGCTGGAGGCAAAGTATATTTGGTAGAGTGAATGCTGTGGGAATTAGTAATTGGATAGTATGTAAAAGCTAGTGCGGGTCGCGCTCGCATGGATCGGGCTGCTGCAGCCCGACGGAAAGAAAGATGGGTTGTTGTAGTCCACGTGTTTTTTTATTTGTTCCATCTCTAAAAGTGTAATAATTTTTATGTGAAGTGTTCTATTTTAATTTTGTTTGCACCACTACATTCCTCATGGGAGATCTATAAAACTATATCTATGATGATGCATATATTTTGAAATAGTTTTTATATGCTAACAACTTATATTGACTAGATTATTGTACAACAACTTACGTGCAAACCTATCAATATAGGTTGATGTCACACCCGACTTTAAAATCGAATGAAATCACATGTATGCCAGAATCTACTAACTCATACATGTGTCGGCTTTATTAGTGAATCAACACCAATATTATTACATAACGAATTAACGATAGACTTCATTACAAAATGATTCGTGGTCTGAAAAAAAGTACATAAATATATTAAAGCTTCAGTGGAAGGGCTCTTCATCTCCTCAGATAGCCAATCGAAGGCACACCAGCCTAGACCAAAGCATTTGAGTTGAAAGTCATCATGGTCTTTTTAACGCACTTGTCTCTGGAGTCTGTGATGGGGGATAGAAGGGAAGAAAGGAGTCCTTAGCACCTAATTATTAGGTGAAACCATATTTTCCTCGAGAATCCAAACCTTGGAAATCCATCCGACCAAACAAACCCTCAGAAATTCATCCGAGCCAACCTACCATCTTGAGCAGTACCACTACTAGTCATGAAGAGAACCAAGCCCGCTCTTGATTGTGACCACGATCGATATATTAGTTTTACACTTTCTATAAATTGCACATTTTTGCTACGAGTCATGTTTTTCATTACACATCACACTTCCAAGACGATGATCAGCCAGTTTGCCCGGGAGGAGGCCGAGTCATGCAGATCATGGCAAGCTAGCCGGGCAGGGAGTTCTTGGCTCCGAGGTGCGCGTCTCCAGACTAGCACTTGTACTCCACTGTTCCCTTCAGCCAAGTCCACAGACTAAAATTGCCAACATACAGGCCGGCGTTGCGGTGGCCACGGCGTTCATCACCATTGTTGTTGCTCGAGCTGGTTCTTGCATTCTAGTGGGCTGTGAGAGTGCGTGTGCGTGTATATCCTAGGAGGTTCCAAGAGCTTGTTACGATCATCCGGTAGGTGCAGCGACGGAGAGCAGCGAGAGGAGCTAGGGGCGAATCATCGAGGACGAAGACAAGCGATCGACGCGCGGATGCTGTTACCACAAATTACGGAGATATACGCTTTATCTACTAAAACAATACTGTATCTTAACGCAGTTGTTTGCCATATATACGCCGGTTAGGAATTTGCTAGATGACTGACAGGACACGTGTCGCACAGTTGCTGTGCCTTGCATGGGAGAGGAATAGGAGTCTCTAATGCTTCGTTGCCTCTGCGCATGAGCCTGAATCAGGAGCTAGCGTAAGAGAACCGGATTGAGTAGTTAGTTTTTCGGTAAAAGAGAGAGTGATTAACGTAAGGGTTAATTTCTCTGACATAAGTATGGCATGAATGAACTTTTATTTGAAAGGCATATAAATATAAATATTATTGATTCTGCATCAAACAAATTGATGCGTTACACTGCCTCATGCTTGCAGCAGCATTGGTCCTCTGAAGCACAGCAGGCATGTTCTTCTGGGAAGTCAACTGTTGAACAAAATGCTGGGCAATTTTTCTCCGTACACCTCTTCTCATGCGTTCTGAGATGGAAGCACCTAAACGATCCCGGCTCCGACGGCGGTGGGCATCGCTGGCCTTTGGAGCCTACACATGCAACATATATAAAATAAATCAAACATGCTTGATTTATTCACTTATTAACACGAACGTGTCCAAAACATAATGCAAAGTGTAAAAAGACGGGTGTTTACCTCCGGCCCCTGCTTGACTGTAGGGAATGGTGGTGGACATGATGGCAAGAAGCAAGAAAACAGCGGTGGTCAAGTGCATAATCCTAGTCGCCATGAGGAAGAGAATACCCTTTGTTATTAATCAGTGAGGAAGAGAGGATTATCGGTACGTATGTGTTTGTATTCTCACTGTTTAAGTTCCTTATATAGAAACACAACCCACCTATGTAAACAAATATAGAGTAATAATTAAAAGGCAGTATGTTATATATCTATATCTATATCTATATCTACATCTACATCTATATCCCGTAACTGTTAACTTGTATTTAGTGAACGTAGTATATCTCTATCAGCTACCAAATCAGCAATGATCGATGTGATAAACAAGCAATTTTCCAATTGCTTCCCCTCACAACGCCGTGCAAATTGCATTGCAAATTCCAATCCGTGCTAACAGCATTTTTGGGGGCCGTGTTTTCTGGCTCGTATAAGAACCCACACGCCTGCAAGCTGAGCTGCAGTGCCTCTTGCTACTGCCATTGCTCACCACGCGCAAGTAGAAAAAACTTTGAATTCCATGTTTTAACAGCTAAAGAATCACTGCCATGCTAATGCCTAAATTGGAAATAGGTGCTGCTCGCATGTTTCACCACTACAAAAATAATTTTAGGCGCGCTTCAGTGTTTTATAGGGGTGGACTAAAAGCTTGTCCGAGCATAAAAATGGCCACTAGTAGGGTAGCATTTGGTCCACACCTACAGATGATTTAGCTAGGGCGGACTAGGGGTGAGCCGCCCCTGGAAACAAAATCCATTTCCAGGGGCGCGGCTGCATCACCTGGGTCGGACTATGGGATCAGCCGTCCCCGTAAATATAAAACATTTGTTGGATCAAGTGACACTATTTGTAAGATCGGGTGACACTATCACCCACTCCCGAAAATGGTTTCTAGGGACGGGCGGTAACATGATCTGCCCCTAGAAATACTTGCTCACAAATGAATTCGTAATCTTTTCAGATGAAGACAAACTTTATATTAAAATTATAGAGCTTGAAGAGACCTAAAACTTTGTGGCTGATAACTTTTTCATTTGAGATCGCTTATTCATCTAAAAAAATCATTATAAGGTCTCAAGGGGTTTGAAATCAAAATATTTGAATTTACCAATTTGTCATACAACCATCTCAAAAGATATTATAACTTTTTTTGTAAAATTTGCATTGAAGGACATATGCCATAGTATACCTCATATTATTAGTCATGCAAGTGTATATATCCATGACTGAGGTTGGTACTTAGTACTCCCTCTATCCTTTTTATATGACATTCAGACCACCAATCTTGGCCTGTGCACAGGTCAAAAGTCCTATCCGAAATGTTATATTTTTTCGAACGGAGGTAGTATGCCTTTGGACTACGTAGTATGAATGTATGAGTATATGTAATGTGAATATAATGTGGGCTTATGTATAGATTGTGATGTTTGTGCTATTTGAAGAAAAATAGTTGATAAATGTGAATTATGCTAAATAAAATATATGTATATCTATATTTTAATAAAAACAAAAACAAAAATGGAGGCATAATTCTAGGGGCACGTCACCCACCCCTAGAAATCAGTTTCAATGTTTATATAAAACAATAATATGACCCACTAGGTCACAAGTAGCTTTGCGGTGCATTTTAAATTGATTTGTGGGTATGGCATTTGTAGGAGTGGTTGTGCACCCGCTCATACAAATCGATTTTAACTTAAGAATTTCTTCATTCTTACAATCTCTACTGGTTCTTTATATTTTCGTATGCATGGGTGGACTTCCATATGAACTTTATATAGGTTTGGGATTGAGATCGAGAGTTGTATGACGCGTGAGTATAATGAAAACGAAGAGCAGTACTTGATTATTTTTAAGTGTATGACTTAGATAGTGATGTTTGTGACATGACGATGTACTTAGTTTTTGATATAATACAATTCTTTCTTTGATCTAAAAAATCTTCATTGGATCGCAATATTTATGTTGGCACAAGCAAGTAAATGTTAGAAATTATGTGGATCAAAATATGGAATTATGGTCATAATTGTGACCAGAATTTTGTTTCTTCTTATTACCACATATGGACGTTTTTACTTTACGATGCTACTTTGACAAGATGCGAGATTATGACTGCAGCATCACTTTTTTAACTAGTCATTCCGTTGTTATCAATAACTAGGTGCAATTGAAACTAAAAGAAAACATGCGGAGCTAATTTAAAATCAGAAAGCAGAGACACATGCTGAACCTTTCTGACTTACTTGTGAGCTGGTTGCCGTGCGTTAAAAGGGATTCCCAACAAAAACTAATCAAAGTTCTAGGCTCAAACCCACGTCGGAAACCACCTCCCTCGCCGGCGGGGCGCTACTTTGCGCAGGAACGGCATGATCGTGTCGTCCTTCATGCTGTACACTCCCGAGTCACGGAAAGGATCCTCAACTGTCGCCTTTGCCGCCATGGCGTCATACACGAAGTAGATGAAATCATCTCGTGTTCCGTCGCACGACGACGAGGAGATCGACACCGAGCCACGTTTGCCGACAAGGAGCGCTTCGCCGTCCAAGCCCTTGACCTCTGTCCACTCTGATGATCCACTGCCAAGCTTGAAAACCTCGAAGCTGAGAGTCCTGTCACCGTTACCAGAATTTCCCTTGTATGGGTCGCCGAGCCACCGCCTCACCATGAGTAGACTGCCACGGGAAACAACGAGGTAGTGCCGGAGATAGCGTGCCTCCACGATGTGAGAGGCGTAGATGTCCAATATGGGGAAGGATGGGTAATGGCTGTCATCGATCACCTGCTCGATAGCGGAAACCACTGGCTTTCCATCTCTGTCGTCCTCACCAAGCCCAAGCATGAAGAGGCCTTCGCCTTGGGTGAGCACGTAGAGCTTATTGCCTCTGCAGAAAACCATGTCAAGGATGTCGTCACCAAGCTCGACATGGCAGGACCCCTTCCCAGGCTGGCAAATGATGATCTCTTGGTCCCCTCCATGAATCAGCACCGCGAAGACGCAGCCGGTGTCGTCAGGGGCTTTGGTTGAGACGATCTTGTCGATGAAGATGGAGGCCTCGATCTCGTGGTGCAGGGCGGCTAGCTCCGGGAGTGGCAAGGTGGCCTTGGTGAACAGGTTGGTGAGGTAGCAGCAGCACAGGCCGTTGATGCAGCCACGCCGAGGTGCGCCACGGCGGGCACGGTCACGGCGGTCGGAGCGGCAGTCGCGCACCAGGATGAGCCAGCCGCCGCCCAGGGAGCCACAGCAGCGTGCTTCTGTGGAGCCCGGGGAGAGAGGCAGGTGCTCAGCTGCATTGTCAGGGACGCTGAATAAGGCACCATCTGGGAGGGTGAGCCGAGGGAAGGAGTAGCTGGAGCTCCTTGCTGCAGTGCCCCAGTTACGGCAGACGTTGGCGAAGGAGACGATGCCAGCGAGAGAACCAACTCGGCGGAGAATTTGATGGGCAATATCATAGGGTATGTCCTGCCAATGTTTATCCTTCTCCTTGCCTTCCTTCACTGCTGTGACATCTCCATGCGCCATCACGTTCTCCCTCACCTGGTGATAGGAACTAACAAAATATGAGGTCTGCTAGGTTCATGACTTATTGAAAGGATATGTACTATGTAGATAGCCTATCTACTAGATTTATAGTCACTCCAATATGTCTTAATAGCAAAAATTAATGTAGATGATTTAAACAATTGCAACTGCACTTTAGAAACAAACATGAGGCATTTAAATTTAAAGAACTTTCATGCTTATTTATAGGACACACTTTCACGCCACAGTATACTGACAGAACTATCACCTGTAATCCCAGTTCTAATATCACTAGATGATTTTAAATTTTTATCTTAACTTTGGCCTTAAGTGTCCAAAGTAAGTTCAAGCAAAGATTGGTGATATGACTTTCATCAATGCTAGTTCAGATGCATGATGAGAGTTAGTATATGGTTATCCCGTGTGTACGCTCAAACCTATTGAAAATCAGTGCATGCCTTGTTCCTACTGTGACTTATTTTTTTCGGGGATAAAATTACTGGGTGATCAAACAAGCATGAACACAAGATAGTACAGCAGACAGAAGCTAGCAGGTAAATTCCATTAAACCCCCGGTGGTGACCAGCGTAAGCTAGCTATAATTGTAGTGGAGGCAACATTACTTCTGAATCTGATACATGCCTGCCCATACTATTCTAACGATTGCTCTTCATAAAAGATAATGTGAGAGGTTCTAATAGAAATTCTGATCACTGTCGTAAGGGTCGCCTAAATCTGATAATGCAAGTCTCATCTCTAACTTCTTATTTACGGCATATCTTATATCTACCATCGCCAAGCTAGGTAAATCCTGGACGATTGAGAGCAATGAACTTCTATTATATTACATAACGTGTCTAAGCAAATCAATAAGTAATACCGTCAATCAATGAAACACTATGAATCAATCAACTCATCAATCAATTGCAAACAGAACTGTAAGAGGGCGGACGCATCGAAGCACTACGTACTCTGAAGTCGGAACTGAATTCCCCTACGCTCAAGATCCAATTGACATTTCAGAAGTAACCCGACAGAGCACCATCGTCTTTGCTGCCGACACCATAACCATACTCGTATACCAGATCGATCGAATAGAATAGGGTGTCTGAATTCGGCGGATGGAGATGATTGCGTGTACCTCTTCGTTGCTGGGGACGGTGCTGATCGGCCGTCGGTAAGTCGTCGGTTATCCCCTTCCCGTTCCCCTCCGCAAATCCCTGCAAGAAAAGGGGAAGAGTACACAGATCGGATGCCCTGTGGCGGCGGTGGCCTGCTACGGTACCAAGAGTCTGAGATTATTGCGTCCAGGGGCCTTATTTCGTTTCGATGACGTACGTACGTAGTGCCCCAGGACGGAAATCCAGATTTATACGGAGCACTTGTTTACGGCATCGTCTATAGTTCACGAACGAATGAGTGAAGGACAATGCCAAAATTCTGAGCGGTGCATGCTTTGTATAATTATTAAGTATATATACTACTTAGTAGGAGTTTGCTTAAATGATCGTATGTTGCTGCAGCAAACAAAAAAAATCGTGTCATGCCATATACACGTACGTACACCTGGAATTGATATTCTTGGAGCTTGGCAGTTGTCAAAGATTGCCTTCCTTCTCGCATACCAAATCGTCCACAATGTCACCACGACTCGTGTAATCTCTTCGTGCTCGAGTTTTGTTAGTACCTCTGTTAACCACCCTCTAGCATCTTTCTCTTGGACTAGATAAGTACCCGTGCGTTGCTACGGGTATGATACATGTAGCAAAGATAAAATATTACATGAATAATTTAATTTTGATGACTTTAGTATCGCACCAAAGTCATGGATAATGTTTCATGTAATACTTTAGGATGCCGGCTCTACTAAGAAGCATTGCATTTACAAAGAGGATGCACCAGGGTAACTTTATAAACTAAAAGGAATACCAGGATACTTGTTTAAATACTAAATTGCTAAAGCTACTTTAATTTAGTTGTAATTTTCACCAGATAATTTCTTCTCTATATATGATCTCTATGAAATAGGTCCAAAGCAGTTAAATAACCACACAATGATAGCATTGAAACCCTCGTGTCCAGCCAAAACAAGTGACTGTGCAGCAGAAGGGGTCGCAGAGAATATTAACCTTTATCTTCCCATATCAATATGATAGTACTATAGTAGTAGCAACAACAATAATCCTAGCAGGACATTCATTATAAGTACCTAGCACATCAAATCTAACAAAAAATCAACCAAGGCATGTGCATATCCTAGCAGGGCCATAACTCGAGAATCAATATAACATAATCAATCAAACTTCACCAATGCCTTAGAATGGTGGTGCCACAACAATAATACAGCATTCCAGTTCAAACATCAATCTAGACTTATCAACTTGACCCTAGTTGAGATGACTAAACATTGCACTTTCTCTACTGCGATAAATGCAAAAACCCACAGCTTCATTGTTATGCAAAAGCACAAGAAACCAAAAGGACAAGTGACATAGACTTCAGACATAGAAATCCGAATTGACTATGCAGCTAACGACTCGCCCAACCACCGTCCTAGTCCAGCACCATTTCTCCCAGGCACCGTCCATGGGCAGTTCAATCAGTTGTATCAATCCTACAGGTAAACGTTACTATAGCACATAATCCCGCATCTAACAAACAAATCACCAAACAGGAAACCAAATACGCTCAGATGAAACGGAAAGGCAAGCATCTGAGATCAAACGTTCCCCGAATCCAAATCCGATCGCCATTGCTAAACCTGGAAAGCGAGAGCAACGGGATCGCATCGGAGCTGGCTATGCATCGCTGGATTCGATTCAGGCAGGGCGTTGTGTTTGACTCGGTTAGGAGACCCACCTGGCAAGGGACGCGGCGGCGGAGGGCGAGCTCCCGGCCGCCGCGTCGAAGCCGCCCTCCGCCGCCGCGTCCCCTGCCAGGTGGGTCTCCTAACCGAGTCAAACGCAACGCCCAACGGGGCTCCCGTTGCCTGAATCGAATCCAGTGATGCATAGCCAGCTCCGATGCGATCCCGTTGCTCTCGCTTTCCAGGTTTAGCAATGGCGATCGGATTTGGATTCGGGGAACGTTTGATCTCAGATGCTTGCCTTTCCGTTTCATCTGAGCGTATTTAAGTTACAAAAAAAAAATCTCACCCTTTATATGAAAAACCATTCAGTGTTTTTTTCATTCTCTTGTGTCGAGTTAAACAATAGCACGTGAAAATAAACTTCGAGGATCGATAAAGGATTTTGATATATTTAGAAAACCATCTCTAAAGTCTTTTACGACAAGGTCCATTGAATAATAAGATTAAGACTGGACAGTTGATAATCATACTTGTCCAATGCTATATCACGATTCAT
>OAMR01000592.1:245464-289312 GCA_900205405.1 Echinochloa crus-galli | reverse complement strand
CGGCGGCGAGGGGCGCCCCGGCGGCGGAGGCGGAGGGGCGGCCTGGCGGCGGCGGATCTCTCGGCTGAGGAGGGACGGCGGAGGGGCGCAGGCTATGCGGGGTTTGGCAGAGGGAGGGCGGGATGGAGTTGATCCCAGCCGTTGATTCGTTTTTTTACGGCATGGATGATCGCACAGGGGGGAGGATTGGTGGAGCGATGGAGGGTGCAGACGCGGTTTCCTAACACGTAATTATTAGGAGTAGAGAAATTGCAAAGCACTTCCACCGTCTCCTCGCGTTCCAGAGCCCAAACACACTTGGTCATGCTGCACTCCAAGAGTGCATGTTTCCACGAGTCGGGATAAATTAGGCCCAAACGTTGTCCGTATACAATCCCATCGTCCACAGCAACGCGACGCCCAATGCCCCAATCCAATGCACGGCGAGCTGCGGGAATTCTGCGCGTCCCGGGCCGGGAGACTGTGACTGTTCAGAAGCTGAAAAGCACCAGCTTCCACTCCTTCCCAAGTCCCAAGTCCCAAGCCTTCTCCAGAGGTGGGTGGGCTCAGGCGAAGCCGTCGCTAACGCCAAGCCTTAGACCCTCTTTCAGCGGTCAAGACGACGGAGCGAGGAGCAGTGGTCCTGAGGCGCCGGCTCGGTGAGGTCGGTGTGCCCCTTGACTTGACGGTTCCAGCGCAAGGCAAGCGGTGAAGCAATTCTTCGGCGAAGGTCATTCCGCGCAACACATGGATGCAATAAAGGAAATGTTCCCAATGATGAAGTACAAGACCTCTCCCTTCTTGAGATGGAGTGTCGACTGAGGGCTCCGCATAGAGCATCTTGTCTAGGTTGTCTAGGTTATCTTGGAACTGAGTAGTTCATGTTAGAGATTTGTTTATATTTCGGGTTGTGTTCAGCTGGCTCGTCGGCTTGTGTCCATTTAGAGTCCGTTTTAAATGGATTATAACCGAACTTTGTATCAATTACTTCTTTGTCTTAATACAATTATACGCTACCCACATATTCGAGAAAAAAAATTGGAATCAAAACACGAGCACGCCTCTTGCTCTCGAGTGTCATGCGCCGGGTGTGTGCAGTGCTTGTACGCTTTGGGCTCTCTTATGTGGATTTGCATAGCTGTCTTATGCACTTATGGTTGTGACAAAAAAAAAACATATAATGTATAGTTTGTATCTTATCCTTATAATTATTTACCAAGAACATTCGCTTTGTGCCAACAATCAATTCATTAGTAATATGATAATCGGATAAGATTCATTATTTGTTTTGAGCGCAAAATGCACTGCGGTCCAGTACACTTCACATTTTCTCTTGATTTATTTCTTTAAACTAGCAAAAGCATATATGCGCACATGTATAAAATAAATCAAACATAACATATAAAATATAGTTACAATGCCTGTGCGGCAGACACGTGCTAAATTCTATTCTATACATTTGTCTCAACTCATGTGCCACGCACGTTTATTTATGTCATGTAGGTACTAAAACAGTGTCACTATAGTGGACCATGGCAAACAGACCAGCCGTGCGAAGCGTTTTTAAATGTATTTTATATTCGCTCTCTCATGTATAGAGAGCTTTATGTATTCTCAAAACTCAATATTGGCATTTATTTATATGAAAGAAAAACTCTCCGATTTATTGTCTATTAGTAATACGGGATAATTGTGTATAGACATGGGTACAAATATGAGTATATTTAGGTGGATTTTTTTGAGGTGAAAAAAGTTGAGCGGGAAATAACTGAAAGTGTCTAGAACGTGCAAAAATTTTGATGTTTTCTAGTTTTTCCCTCCTCCCCAAGCCCGACAGGCGGGTCCCCTGTGAGAGGGTGGGGTGGGTTTTTTTGAAAAATGTTTTCAATTCTCTAAGATCCTTTTAGTATAATATATATATAATATATAATATATATAAAATAATAATAAATTTTTTCCATCATTATTTATTTTGAGCGCAAAATGCACTGCGGTCCAGTACACTTCACATTTTCTCTTGATTTATTTCTTTAAATTTTTTTCATTGGTGCATAGCTTCGTGGGCTAGACGCCTTCATTGGAAAAGGCGCAAAAGCTTTTTTTTTAAGAAACAGCAGGAACAGTGCTGATCATTTAAGGGGAGAACAATTGCAAAAGTGACCCCAACAAATTATTATACGCTCAACTAATGACACGTCAGAAGCCATGGAGTGACGAGTATTTTCTGCCACATCTTCTATGTCGCAGACAGAAACCTTGTTGCTACGTACATGAATATGTAACTCTCGACCTGAAACAAGTAGTGACCAATTGAGCTAAAGCTGATGCAAGCCATGAAATTGCAGTTTGTAATAGCACCCTACGAAACTGGAAATATAAATGATACAGGAAAAAGGGAAAAATGCATGCTATTTACTGCCTGGTATACTCGGGCGAATGGAACAAGATGAATGTATGACACCATCTACCATTTCAGTTCACTACAACAGAGATTCAGAAAAGCTGCATTCACATCTATAGGGACTCATTCCTCCATAATACAAATGGTTAAGTGCTAGAAAGTTGTAACCAGGGAAAAGAAAACATACTGCGCTAACAGTGCACACAGCAAGCATGCGAGTGATCTCCATATCGAACAATTCCATGATCAACAGCATTGTCTAAAAACCTGTATGAAGGGTGACAGAGTGTGACCCAAATCTGAACAAACCGGAATATTCAATCCATGTCTGAACAAACCAGAATACCCAGTTAAGGTGAAGCATAAGATTCTGGTGCTGCTCTTTGACATATAAGCTGTATAAGCTGTGATGTATAACATAGGTTCCGATATCAGTAGCTCTAGCTTCTCTGTACTGTTTGTTGAAGGGTTGGCCATGCAATCTCCTCATCATTGGTGTATCCATTAACAATAAAGTCAGTGCAGTTCCTCTGGCAACCTCGACTGTAAGGATTTCTAAAACGCCCATCAGGACCTCGAAGATATGCGTACCGGGACTTGTTTGCTTGCTCATTAGTTGTGATGTTCCATGATATCTGCAATAAATAGGTGAAACATACATGTTACAAAAATGGGCCCAACAAATTTGCATTTTGCTAAGTGATATGCTGTTTAACAAAACAAGGAAAGGATAGAAAGACAATTCTCATGTAATTTATGATCAAGATAGCAAAGGATTGGAACTCTAAGGCCACAACATAAAACCTATGTTGGAAGTGCACAGATCATGAGACCATAATCAGATTTTACAGCATACAGACAAATAGAAAACCCCCAATATGATTACCAAGGAACTTTCATTGAAAATATGCAGTTATATACAAACTGGGTGAAAAATCATGCTGCAGCATAGTTGTTACATTAGACAATTTACCTGTACTGCTCGAGTCAGAATAAGAGCTCCAGTTAATAAAAAGACATCCAGAAACATGAACAACACAGCACCAGGATGATTTGTCACCATGAAATGTGTCCATGATTCTGAAGACGGGAGTATAATGGGCTCTGTCCAAAGTCCTGGCATTAAATCACCTTGCCTTGTTAGTATGGTCTCGAAGCAATGAAAAAAAAAACAAATCTGTTTACAGATGTCCTTACTGTGGAATCCAACAGCAGCACCCAGAAAAGATGTCGCTATCCCCATACAAAGAAAAACAAAAAAGTCCCGCTTATTTCGCTGCAAGAAAAATGTTTATTAGTAGTTACATGGAAATATATCAAAGCTGCATGCAGAAAACAACTGAATACAAACATGCAGATGTGGTTCAAGTGTGACAGTCCTATTGCAGTCAAGTTTTGAAAGAACAATCCAAGTCCACAGTTTATTTTAGGTGAATAGTGAATATCAACAACTGCATACTCATAGGGATAAGCATTCTATTCTCCCAAAGAGAGAAAATAGCGTCCACTACTAGTCCCTACTCCTTAGTTAGGGAAAGTTGATTGAACAACTGGAACAGCAGAACAGGCATTTAAGTTCACGACACAAGATAATTCCAGATACGCAGATAAATGTTTGACAGAGATAAACATATCTGCATCTTACCTTTCCAACACAGTTTGATATCCATGGGCAGTGATGGTCAAACTGCTCGACACAATGCTTACAAGTTGGACAATGTTTGGAGCGCATAGGGCGAATTATCTGGTAAGTGAAGTTACCCATCAGTACAACAAGAGAAGCAAATGAATATATGGTTACATGTTCTGCTTCCATAACAAAATAGTTGAAGGACGAAGAAATCACAGAAGTGGAAAAAAATAAATAGCAATGAAAAGTATTCCCTAATACCTTACAAGTAGGGCATAGCTGAGACCAATTGCCTGTCCAAGTAGAGGAATTGGTAAGATCAATCTCCATAAGTGGTTCCTGTAAATAAGCCACTAATTATCATATATGTCATAATGGCAAAAGTGAGGATACAACTTTCTATAGTTTGACAAACCATAAGATGTTTAATCAGTGTCCAAAATGTTAACTGTAGTTTGTCACTCTAACAAAATGATGCTGAAAATAGGCACATACATGAATTGCTAGATTCCACCTAATGTAGCGTAGCATGGTATAATAATGGTATCTAAACTATAGCATGTTTTAAGTATTAATTGAAATGACACATAGCAAGTATCTAGAAGTACTGTTGCAAGGCACTTCCTTGAAGTGCATGTGTAGAAAAACAGTGATAGAACATTCTTCTTTTACCTTTGGATCATGTCTCTTGGTATTTGCCTTGACATAGCCAGGATTTTTTCTGTCGAAACAGCAAGAGATCAAGGACTTCAACCAGGGAGCAGGACACAGACAACATGCTGAGAAAAAATAATATGACAATCTATAAAAGTAGATGCTGAGATAATAACTAGAAAATGGAGATTTCCACACTAGCAAGCATGGATGTGATACATGATCAAATCTTTTTACCGTGCTCCCATGACAAATTCCTTTACTTTTTAAACAGTATGGTATCATTTTAATAGCTACATCAAGTTATCATTATAGATCCTTAATGTACAAAAGACAAAGTACATAGCGTTTCAGAAAATTCAAAATTGCAAAAGGTGCACATAAATGGTATAATAAACAAATGTGTAATGTAAGCTACTTGCTAACTCTGTAGAACATTACTTGTGATGCAAAGAAAAGTGATACAGCAGCCCAAGACCAAAGACCAGCAGTAGCCGTGATCCTAGAAAAATTAGGTGCTGCAAAGAATTTATAATAAGGCCCCACGATAAACAAAAGATCCATGGTTTAGCATAAATAACAAAAACTCAGAAACAATGCTCACCAAATACAATTGAGTTCAGGAAAAGGATGAGGCAGATGACAAGATAAGAAAACAAGAAAGGGGCATATCCAATTTTCTTTGATCTCCCAGGGAAGTATTTGTCTTCAAAGCTTACTTTTGTAGCATTAGACTACAGCAGAGAAATGATTCTGTTAGTAGAGTTGAAAAGATTAGTACCAACACACACTAAACAAATATTTGGAGAACAAACTTCAAAAAAGGGGAGCAAAGAATAGGGAAAAATGCAGTGATTCAATACATGTTTTTGCAATCATTTACCACAGCTCACATCTTGATGCAGTGGTGTATGAACAAACTGACTTGTGGCATGCAGAAAATTTTCTCAAGTGGAGAAAAAAGGGTATTAATCGGTAAATAAGAATGACAGTGGAAACGTACAAGGATATTGGAAAGATGCCGATGACCTTTTTCTGCTGCAAGTTGCACAGGAGTTAGACCACCACTATCCTTTAGAGTGAGTTCTTCCTTGGTTCCAGCATGTACAAGAACTGTGCAAACCTCCAAATTTCCTCTTATAGCAGCCCAGTGTAAAGGGGTACAACCTGCATAGCATCACAAAAGAGCCTAAATATCTCTAGGAAGCTAGCTGCGCAGGTGAAACAAAAATAATACAGACACATAACTGCTCATATTTTTCACGGAAATTAAGTGATTCATCCTAGATTTTCTTTCCAGAAGGTTGTGAGCAAACTACACAAATAAAAATAATGTTTCTTAAAATATTTTGGCAAGAACTCATCCTGCAAAAATACATGTTGCTCTTATTGTTCTTAGTAATAAAACAGAGGCATAGGAAATAACCAAAAGATGCAATTAAATACCACAGAAAAGAGATTGTACCATTTTTGTCTTGCCTTACTTGATTAGCGTCCATAAACAGAAGTAATCTGATTGTATCTGCATTCCCCTTGTACGCTGCCCTGTATATATTAAAAAATAAAGCTATATTACACCAAACATGGACATGCAGATCAAAGTGTCCAATGTATGGAAGGCTCAAATAGAAGTCAAGTAGAAAATAAACTAACTGACTCTTCAGGACACTGATGGGGATAACTACCTATATTTAACAAACTTCATACTGCTCTAACTTTGGAGGAACTACAGCTACCATTGACAATTCACTGATTTGTTGTGTGGAAAAACATTGTCAGGTGGGGAGTTTGGTTGATTATGTAACAAATATGGACAATATGGAACTATAGCTATCATTAATTTTCTTGATACCAATTAGCAAACAAAACTCAGTAAGTATGAAACAACATATCCTATGCATGAAGAGAAGTGCAGACGACAGTATCTGAATGAATTGTGTACCTGTGGGAACAATTTGAGGGACGCTTTGAACAGAATAAAGGAAACTATAATTAACATGTTATTCTTTTTTCAAGGTGAAACTGGTACATAAACCTCATACTGCTCTAACTTTGGAGGCACTTCCATTACTATTGACAAATACATTGATTTGTTGGGGGCAAGCCATTTTCAGGTGAGGAGTTTGGCTCGGCCGATGTTACCACTACAAATGAGAATTCACTGCCACATGATTCTAAGAGAATGAGAAACAACTAAAGCATAGCCAAAAAATGATTTTCTGTACGACATAGTACTAGAACAAGTACGTAAAAAGTGTATATCATTTTGAGCTTGCTCAAGATTAGATACTGCAATCAATTTTTCAGCAGAGGTGCATCAAGGTGGCTGTTAATTTTCTTGATAACAATTGGCAAACAAAACTTTGTAAATACCAAAGATCATATCATATGCATGCAGAGCAGTGCAAACAACATTATCTGAATGAATTATTTCCCTATGGGAACAATTTGAGGCATGCTTCGAACATAACATGGAAAACCACAATAAACATATGGTTATTTTTCAGTTGACACTGATACATACACCAGACAAAACATGCATTCAGAAGGTAGATTATCATCAATAATCACATACCAGTGCAATGCGCTCCGGCCATCATTGTCCAATGCATCAAAATCTGCACTGTACTTTGAGATAATGTGGTACAAGAATGACGTCTGGCCATACTGAGATGCAACGTGGACTGCCTGACATAATAATCAAAACAGGAACAGTCAAACAGAAGATTTCACTTGACCCATAGAAAGCTAAAATACTAGGAGGCATTAGGCTGTGGCCAAGAACTGATTTTTTTTTTCTCGTCAGCATTATGATGTATGACTCTGAAGGACTGGTAATAAGCTGCTCCAAAGATAAGCTAGCAAGCTAAAACTTTAATCAGTGTCCAAAATGTTAACTGTAGTTTGTCACTCTGAGTCTCTGACAAAATGATGCTGAAAATAGGCACACACATGAATTGCTAACTTCCACCTACTGTAACATAGCATGGTATAATAATGGTATCTAAACTATAGCATGTTTTAAGTATTAATTGAAATGACACATAGCAAGAATCTAGAAGTACTGTTGCAAGGCACTTCCTTGAAGTGCATGTGTAGAAAAACAGTGATAGAACATTCTTCTTTTACCTTTGGATCATGTCTCTTGGTATTTGCCTTGACATAGCCAGGATTTTTTCTGTCGAAACAGCAAGAGATCAAGGACTTCAACCAGGGAGCAGGACACAGACAACATGCTGAGAACAAAATAATATATGACAATCTATAAAAGTAGATGCAGAGATAAAAACTTGAAAATGGAGATTTCCACACTAGCAAGCATGGATGTGATACATGGTCAAATCTTTTTCCCGTGCTCCCATGACAAATTCCATTCACTTTTTAAACAGTACGGTATCTTTTTAATAGCTACATCAAGTTATCATTATAGATCCTTAATGTACAAAAGACAAAGTACATAGCATTTCAGAAAATTCAAAATTGCAAAAGGTGCACATAAATGGTATAATAAACAAATGTGCAATGTAAGCTACCTGCTAACTCTGTAGAACATTACTTGTGATGCAAAGAAAAGTGATACAGCAGCCCAAGACCAAAGACCAGCAGTAGCCGTGATCCTAGAAAAATTAGGTGCTGCAAAGAATTTATAATAAGGCCCGACGATAAACAAAAGATCCATGGTTTAGCATAAATAACAAAAACTCAGAAACAATGCTCACCAAATACAATTGAGTTCAGGAAAAGGATGAGGCAGATGACAAGATAAGAAAACAAGAAAGGGGCATATCCAATTTTCTTTGATCTCCCAGGGAAGTATTTGTCTTCAAAGCTTACTTTTGTAGCATTAGACTACAGCAGAGAAATGATTCTGTTAGTACAGTTGAAAAGATTAGTACCAACACACACTAAACAAATATTTGGAGAACAAACTTCAATTTAGGGGAGCAAAGAATAGGGAAAAATGCAGTGATTCAATACATGTTTTTGCAATCATTTACCACAGCTCACATCTTGATGCAGTGGTGTATGAACAAACTGACTTGTGGCATGCAGAAAATTTTCTCAAGTGGAGAAAAAAGGGTATTAATCGGTAAATAAGAATGACAGGGGAAACGTACAAGGATATTGGAAAGATGCCGATGACCTTTTTCTGCTGCAAGTTGCACAGGAGTGAGACCACCACTATCCTTTAGAGTGAGTTCTTCCTTGGTTCCAGCATGTACAAGAACTGTGCAAACCTCCAAATTTCCTCTTATAACAGCCCAGTGTAAAGGGGTACAACCTGCATGGCATCACAAAAGAGCCTAAATATCTCTAGGAAGCTAGCTGCCCAGGTGAAACAAAAATAATACAGACACATTCACAACTGTTCATATTTTCACGGAAATGAAGTGATTCATCCTGGATTTTCTTTCCAGAAGGTTGTGAGCAAACTACACAAATAAAAACAATGTTTCTTAAAATATTTTGGCAAGAACTCATCCTGCCAAAATACATGTTGCTTTTATTGTTCTTAGTAATAAAACAGAGGCATATGAAATAACCAAAAGATGCAATTAAATACCACAGAAAAGAGATTGTACCATTTTTGTCTTGCCTTACTTGATTAGCGTCCATAAACAGAAGTAATCTGATTGTATCTGCATTCCCCTTGTACGCTGCCCTGTATATATTAAAAAATAAAGCTATATTACACCAAACATGGACATGCAGATCAAAGTGTCCAATGTATGGAAGGCTCAAATAGAAGTCAAGTAGAAAATAAACTAACTGACTCTTCAGGACACTGATGGGGATAACTACCTATATTTAACAAACTTCATACTGCTCTAACTTTGGAGGAACTACAGCTACCATTGACAATTCACTGATTTGTTGTGTGGAAAAACATTGTCAGGTGGGGAGTTTGGTTGATTATGTAACAAATATGGACAATATGGAACTACAGCTATCATTAATTTTCTTGATACATATTAGCAAACAAAACTCAGTAAGTATCAAACAAAACATATCCTATGCATGCAGAGAAGTGCAGACGACAGTATCTGAATGAATTGTGTACCTGTGGGAACAATTTGAGGGACGCTTTGAACAGAATAAAGGAAACTATAATTAACATGTTATTCTTTTTTCAAGGTGAAACTGGTACATAAACCTCATACTGCTCTAACTTTGGAGGCACTTCCATTACTATTGACAAATTCATTGATTTGTTGGGGGGAAGCCATTTTCAGGTGAGGAGTTTGGCTCGGCCGATGTTACCACTACAAATGAGAATTCACTGCCACATGATTCTAAGAGAATGAGAAACAACTAAAGCATAGCCAAAAAATGATTTTCTGTACGACATAGTACTAGAACAAGTACGTAAAAAGTGTATATCATTTTGAGCTTGCTCAAGATTAGATACTGCAATCAATTTTTCAGCAGAGGTGCATCAAGGTGGCTGTTAATTTTCTTGATAACAATTGGCAAACAAAACTTTGTAAATACCAAAGATCATATCATATGCATGCAGAGCAGTGCAAACAACATTATCTGAATGAATTATTTCCCTATGGGAACAATTTGAGGCATGCTTCGAACATAACATGGAAAACCACAATAAACATATGGTTATTTTTCAGTTGACACTGATACATACACCAGACAAAACATGCATTCAGAAGGTAGATTATCATCAATAATCACATACCAGTGCAATGCGCTCCGGCCATCATTGTCCAATGCATCAAAATCTGCACTGTACTTTGAGATAATGTGGTACAAGAATGACGTCTGGCCATACTGAGATGCAACGTGGACTGCCTGACATAATAATCAAAACAGGAACAGTCAAACAGAAGATTTCACTTGACCCATAGAAAGCTAAAATATTAGGAGGCATTAGGCTGTGGCCAAGAACTGATTTTTTTTTCTCGTCAGCATTATGATGTATGACTCTGAAGGACTGCCAATAAGCTGCTCCAAAGATAAGCTAGCAAGCTAAAACGAAAATCCCCACAAAGTTGTGCTATAAATGTTGTCACACATATTGTCCAATGAAGAACATCAGGCTTGCCTAGCAGCGCACAGCAGAATTAAGCATTAATAGCTCTTGTTGGCAATGATTTGTTGTTTGCAAAAACAAAATGGCACTAGCATGAAAGTTGTCTGCTACTTCATCCTTTTCCGAGCAATAATGTTTGGCTGGAAACCAATGAACAAATGTACATCTATTATATAACACAAAATAAACATGGTGGGTCTTCTAGATTGGCAGCCCAATTCCTAGTTATGTACATATGTGATCAATTCATATCAGTGTTAAAATATACAAGATCATACAGCTGATCTGGCAGACAAACCCATAACAAAGACAGATTCTACAATATTGAATGACCGAACAAATGTTCCAAACATCAAAAGGCATTCCAACTGAGAAACCGACTATCGCGAAAGGCAGCCATCAGTCTCCTTGGTATCCTCTCGGTTCCTCACGAATCAGATGCTAAACCCAACGGCCAAGCAAAGGGGCGATAGAAAGGGAAATCCGAAGTGAACATCCAGATAGATAAAGGCGGCCGCATTACCCGGTAGCCGTTGACGTCGGCGGCCTCGACCCTCGCGCCGTGTTCCATGAGCACGTCGGCCACGGACGTGGACCCGCGAACCGCCGCCCAGTGCAGCGCCGTCTGCTGCGCGTGGTCCGTCGCGTTCACGTCGGCCCCGTGCTGCGCATATCAAATATTCCCATCAGCGGAGCAGTAAAGGGCAGAGCTCGAATAAGCACCGAATTGAGCTCGGATAAGCGCAGCAAAGGGGGAGAGGAGAGATTGAGAGACTCCGAAGCCGAAAGGGGGAAGCGGGCGACCTCGATGAGGTAGAGCGCGACGTGCGGGTAGTTGTTGAGCGCGGCCCACTGGAGCGCGTGGTACCCGTTGCCGTCGGGCTCCCTGAGCGCGGCGGCGCCCCCGCGCTCGACGAAGCCCCGCAGCCGCTCCAGGTCCCCGTACGCCGCGGCCGAGTACACGTCCACCACGGGGTCCGCCTCCCCCGCCGCGGCCCCGCCCTGCATCCGCCGCCGCTCCCTCTCCTCCTCCTCCCCATCCCGCCTGCCGCCGTCGGTCACCACCTCGATCTCCGCCATGGATGGCTCCCCCGGCGGCGCGGCGGAGGGACTCCGCACGGAGCTAGGGTTGGAGGTGCTGGTCTAGCCGCGATTCCTTCGAGGAGACGCGAGCGCGGTGGGGGCGGGTGGTGGTGGTCGACGGGGGTGACGAGGGGTGGACGATTTGGTTGGGAGCGGCGACCCCGCCGGTGACGTCCGGTCCGGGTCGGGAATCCGGAGTGGTTGGGGGGCGGAGGTGGAGGAGGACGGTCAGAGTCAGAGGAGTGACGCGGTGGCACGTGAGAGGTGGTGGGAGCCGTCGGATGCCGGATGGGACGGTCGGGGTGCTCCGGTCAGGTGGAATGGGAGGGAAGGGAAGAGCGGACAACGGAGCGGTCCCGGAGCCGTGTGGGTGTGTCGTGGACGGCTTTGTTGGGCCTGTGTTTTGGACGGCCGGACATTTCGAGACCTGGTCAATTCTGAAAAAAACAATTTCTGCTTGCAAATTGCAATCGACTAATTTTCAAAAAAAAATTGCAATCGACGACGACTTCTATGAAAAAAACAAGCTAGTTTGACCCACTAATCTCTATGCAATATATTCTCGATTGATAACAAATTGATATATTTAAAATACAAGTCTATTTATGTAACTTTTGTATGCTATAAATAAGCACTATGTATATAATTTGGTTAATTATTCGTTGAAAGTTTATGAAGTTTTGATTTTAGAAATCCAATCCCGTATTAGATCATATTTGGTTGAGCTAGTGTACTAACACAAAGCTTGTCCACCTCATATAAAAGATAGTGATTACATCTCTATCTATCTTATAGTATACTAGCAAAGGCACATGTGCGCACGCACATGTATAAAATAAACATAACATATAAAATATAGTTACAATGCCCGCGCGGCATGCACGTATTAAACTCTCTTCTATACATTTGTTTTAACTCATGTGCCACGCACGTTTATTTATGACACGTAGGTGCTAAAACAATGTAATTTTAGTAGACCATGGTAAACAGATCAGCCATGCGAAGCGCTTTTAAAAATACTTTATATTCACTCTCTCATGTATAGAGAGCTTTAGGTATTCTCAAATTTAGAGACACATCAGTTTTCGAGTTAGTTGGTCTTTATTTATATGGAGAAAAACTCTTCAATCTATTGTCTATTAGCAATACGGGATAATTGTGTATAGACGTGGTTACAGATGTGTGCACGTGGGGAGATAGGGGTCCACCTGGCCGGAGGTGGGTACGCGCGGGCGGGTATGAAACGCTTGGTGAAGAAAGTTTTGTGAAGAATGAATTAAAAGTGGCTGGAATATTAAGTTTTTTTTTCCCACTTTTCCCACCTTTCCCACGTCCCCCACCCAAAAAAACTCTGACAGGTGGGTCCTCTGTGAGAGGGTAATGGTAGATTTTTTGGTAAAAAGTGTTTTCAATTCTCTAGGATCTTTTTATCTTATATATATAGTATATTGATCAAAATATTTTGGGTCATACAACATCTTTCTCCTAATAAAGCATGGGGCACACTTTCTCTCTATGAGCTAGCTCTTAAAGGGGAGATAGTACACTCTCTTCTCTTATCTTCTCTTTTTCATGTAAATAAAATGATGAGATGAATTCTTATAGGCTAGCTTACATGTTATTATTGGAGGAGGCCTTAATGGTAACAGAAGACGCAAATTTTCTGAGTGAAATGCAATAATCCCACGTCGTCTATTAGATTGAGTCTTGCATCATCATTATATCTCTCTGACAAAGGAGATACACTAGGAAAACACATCAAGATATCGTAACTAAGATAAATATGGTCCACTAAAGGCAAAATAGCCATTTCGGTCCCTCATCTTTGTCCCGATGGTCAAGTTCGTCCCTCAACTTTTAAATAGACCAATATAGTCCTCCAACTTTAGTTATTGGGTCAAATTGATGCTCTGTGGTGATGTGGCAGTACATACTGGCATCATGATAATGTGAAAAGTCCTTTTTGCCCTTGGCTCTTTCTTTCCCTCCTCAATTTCCACCATATGCAATTATCAGTATTGGACGTAAGCACCTGGAGCTGCCTAGTGACATTAGCCCGATGTGAAAACACATCAGGTTTGAACAATAAGAAGCAGTTCGCATTTTAAATTTTTTTGGTTGAGATATATGATCTCGATTATCTATAAATAAATTAAAAGTTTGGTCTAGTAGAATATTTAAAAGGTTATACATGTCTTTTTGTTGTCACAGTGAACATAATGGAAATATCACAAAATGTTATGTTTATTTTGTTTTTTATAATTTCCTGCATTTTATTTGTAAGAAATTGTATATGATAGAAATTGAGGATGAGAAGGAGCCAAGGGCAAAAATAACTTTTCACATTAATCCTATAACATCATGAAACACCATATTAGATCAAGGACTAGTTTGACCCGAAAATGAAAGTTGAGGGACCAAGTTGGCCGGTTTAGAAGTTGAGGGACGAACTTGAGCCTCGGAGAAAAGTTGAGTGACTAAAATGGCTATTTTGCCCACTATAAATTATACTCCCTTCGTTTGAAGTTTATTTTATCTTTATCTATTTAGATGCATAGTACAATCTTTTTTTATAGAAAAGTAAAAAACTATAATTTAAAACATAATAAATCTATTATAATATCACAGTATATCAACAACTACTTATGGCCTCGCGACTTCAAACATATCCATAGTGGCGATCAATCTCACTCTTGGTAGTATTCACTTCTTAACACCATCTCTTTTTTAAGCCTTAATACCATCAATACAATCTCCAAATAACAAAATACTCATAACATAGAAAAATTGTAATTTTATGAAACTACATAAAAGGTAATATGTAACCAAAGTTTGTATTACTTTGACTTTAACCAATCCAAAACAATACTTAGTTCTGAATTGTGACCGGAGAGAGTATTCGAGAAAAAATTTCGGTTAGAAATGAAAATGCCTAAATTGCAGTGCTTGTACCAGCACCAGCTACACGGAGTAGGAGCGTATTCTATGAGCTCGTTTATACGTGGACGTAATTGCAATTTCCCCACAAATGACACACGCACCCTTCCCAATCCTCACACCCCAACAGTTCTGAACACCAGTTGTGCGGCTGCCGTACCCTGTTCGCCGCAGCGCCGCCCCCCGTCTTCCCGGAACCCCGCCGACGCCTGCGCGCCGCCCCTCGCCTCACCGTCCGCTACGAGCCCCATGGCACCGGGCTCCTCCTCCCCGGCCAGCCCGCAGCCATTCAAGGTCCGCCCTCACCAATTTCATCAATCTTACAGTTACATCAATCCGTTCCTTTTCGTCCGCTTGTCCTGACCGTCGGTGGCCTCGTCGCGCCGCAGCTGATCCTGGGGTCGTCGTCGGTGGCGCGGAAGCACATCCTCGAGGAGATGGGGCTGGACTTTCAAGTCATGGTGGGTTGTCGCGCCGCTCCCTGGCTGGCCCCGCTCTGACTCTGCCGCTGAAGTGCTTATGGGATCTGTCTGTATTTTTGTGGTTTCAGACCGCGGACATCGATGAGAAGAGCATCAGGAGGGAGGATCCCGACGAACTGGTCATGGTTCTCGCGGAGGCCAAGGTAAATTTCTTTGTTTCTTATTTTCTCCCCCCTTTTGGTGAGAGTATGTGGATTGAAATAGCTTCATCAGTAGTGTAAAAGGGGATTCTAAAGTTCCATTCATGTGATGCTTTGTGTGGTTCAGTTAGAAATATGTGGCGAGCTGCTGCAGTTATACTGCTTACTGCAGCTGCAGTTATACTGCTTACTGCAATTTCTTTACCTCAATATCTCTGGCAACTTGGCATTGGGTTTACCATCTTTGTTGTTGACGCTAGTGAAATTTCAGTAGATGGACATCTGGGTGACATGGAGAAATGAAGCTTTCAATCATGTTCGCTCACTCCTTAAAACATGATTAAAAACTCTCTAATTGTGTTAAGTATGAAATGGTATTCCATTGCAAATTTTGCAAAAGGGGAATGGACAAAATCATTGTTCCACCCATAGTCACAAAGTTCCGGGTCGAGGAACGGGGTCGAGGGTCGAAACTTTATAAAAATATGGTACGATGGGGGTATACCCCTTTGGAACGAGAACCTTAATTTTGGTATGTGAATCTGTGACTAATGGGTTGATGACCCGGTACGATTTCAAGGGTCGAGGGTCACATGAACAGGAATTGGTTTTTTTCTTGAAAAGGAAACTGTGGGGGAGATCCCCACAGTATTCAAAATTTTGATTGTTACGAATCATATGGAAGGATTTTTTTTTGGTAGATGGACTAAAATCTCTCACCATATGCGCATATGCGATACAAATAAAATGCAATATTTTCTCCTGGAAGGAATAAATGGTAAGCCATTTTTTAGGAAGACATGGAGGAAAATATCCTGCAGCATGCGACCCAGTAGAAAATTTTCTTTATTAGCGGCCAAGAATAATAGTTAATACTAGGTAAGCGGTGCGTTGGATACAAAGCTACAGATACAGACCTCCTGGACTCCTCCCATACAGACTCCTCCCATACGGAAGAACAGAGAGAAAAAACAAATCAAAACACAGGACGGGAGGCGGCCGTCGACGAGAATTTTGGGACTCGCCCCATCCTGAATCTATGCGGTGACCGGACGGCGACCCGTCCAGAATCTGGACGTCGACCCCCGTCGTCCCCGACCCGCGAATTGGGACGGCGATCCGGGGTCACGGATCGTGGCATCGACCCCGAATTCTGTGACTATGGTTCCACCTATAACAAATGGCATTCAATTACTTACATGCATTGTTTTATAAACTTTTCAAGAAATAAGATATTGAGGGAGGCTACATTCTTAAGGACTGATAAGCTCTGGCCTCTAGATGGTGCAGTGACAAAGAAATAGGATAGTACCATGGAGATATGTGTGCCTTTCATGATGTTTTTTCTATTTCTTTGTTTTCCTTCTGATGATGTCTTTAGATGGGTTAATCCATTTCTACCCACAATTTATGATAATCGCATATTTCTATGACTATGAAAGGCAACAGACAGAGAGTGGATTAATGTTCTTCAATGCCGACTTTTTAGTTACAAGAACACAAGCAATAACATATTCTCTTCCTTTATGGGAAAACACTGATGTTTCGTGAAATTGTTTCCACACCACTAGTTTTTTCTCTGTTCTTTTTTATTTTTTACCACTGCACCTAGTTAACCACTTTGAGTATCTTTCAGGCTGATGCTATTATGGCTAGATTGAACATTGCTGATTACCAGAAAGAGGGAAATCAACCAACTCTACTGATCACTTCTGACATAGTATGTCCTGATTAACTGTGGTCTCCTATTTTTGTTCGAATTTTTATGATGTGGTTTATAATTGATTGGTGTGTTACGAAAGCAAATATGCTGTCTCTTTTTGAGGTTGCTATCCAGCTAGGAATTTCATGGCTTCTACTTTATAATTTAGAAAGACAATTTTGGCGGCATGATAATTTCAGTGTCACATCTGTGCAGATTGTTTTATTTTGTATCGGATCCAAATATCATAATAATGTGTACATGGCAAGATACAATATGGAAGTGAACCTAGCTCATTGAAGAACTAGATTGATTTGGAACTTTTTGTGTGAAATGTTCTGATGTTCTACGCTATGTTGTAGACTAAGCTGAAACACTTATACATGTTACCTTTGTACATTAATGTATCCAGTCCATATTGGACTAGCTTTGTAGCTAATGAATTAGCTTCATACTGTAGTACCTTTGTGTATTATGAAAATCAGCTCCATACATGCCAGTTCCTTTTTGTCGTGTATTTCACTGGATTCTGATTTTATTCCTTCAACATTGGTTATTGCGTGAGAGATCATGGCATGATGCACAGGTTGGTTTCATCATTCTGCTAGATTGATTCTGATCTCATTGTGTAGGAAAAAAAATTCCTTTGAAGAAACAATTATTCATCAATCATCAGCCCTTCTCTCATCTGAAATTCTTGAAGGCTAAATTTTTTATTAGTGTTGCCCTTTGCAATGCTTAATTTTGTTAATGATGCACCATGTAACTCATCCTTATGTTCATAAGTAGCAATGTTCTCATTTTCAGGCCATAATTATGTTGTCTCTTTTTATGGTTTTACTAGAATATTGTCATTTGTATGATTACATACTGAATTGTAGTTGACTTTGAGGTGGTCGTCCACAAAGGGATTATTAGAGAAAAGCCAACCACAAAGGAAGAAGCACGGCAATTCCTAAAAGGTTTCCTCACATGTCCACGCATAATATGATTTCTTAATGTTCTAATGCGATTAGTTATTAGTTGAACCATATCTTCTCTAGGCTATTCTGGTGGTCATGTGTCAACCGTTGGGTCTGTAGTTGTAACTAATCTTACAACTGGGAAGAGGCTTGGAAGCTTGGACAAAGCTGAGGTAATTCGCTATTAGTCAGAAAGATTGTTTCATCAAGGCTGCATATGCTGTAAACTTTTATGGTCTTTCAAGTCAGATTTGTAGCACAGTTGGTCCTATGGAGATCAATCAACTACCTTTCCCATTATGCAATTGAATGGTCAAGTTGATGAGATTATTCATATTTAGCATGCCAAAAGCATATTGCTTTCCCATTCTTCACGTGATGTAGTATCTTAAATTTAGCTTTCTGCTTGAAAATTGACCAATGCAGTTTTTTGTGGTCACTTGACAGGTGTATTTCCACGATATACCAGATGAGGTCATTGAGAACCTGGTATCATCCCATTTACTTTAATTTCATATCTACAATCCAGCAGTCACACTGGCAGCACCCAACATATTTTCTGGATTGCCATGAAGTTGTTCGTTTTTTGCGAATGGTGTAATGCTGTTATCTCACTGATTCCCTCTCTATCTTGTTGCAGATTGATGAGGGGGTAGTATTTAGGGTAGCAGGTGGCTTGCTGCTTGAGCATCCATTGACACTGCCATTTGTCGAAGCAGTGGTCAGTTTCCCCTTCACCCTACTTTTGTTGTTGTGTAGCACCGTTGTATTCAATTTCAAACAAATATAAAGTTGTGCTCCCTGATCATGCAGGTTGGCTCTAGCGACAGCGTAATGGGGCTCTCGAAGGAAATAGCAAACAAATTGATTCATGACGCATTGTCTGAATAGCCTAGCAATTTCATGGATCACATTCTTGATGTGTTTACACAGAGATTAACATGCCAGATAACGGCAATGCTTGGTGGTATCTTAGTCATTTTTGTATTCCACACATTGTTACGACAAACATGCCAAAAGGTTGATTATCCTTGTAAACCCGAGTTTATCCTTGTAAACCTGAGTTTCAATCAAAACGTTCAACCAAGTTGCCACGAAATGGCCGCACCCCCTGCCGCCAAGTCCCTCCTGAGGCCATGACCACTCCTGGTATTGCCAGCAGCTCGTGGTTTTCTTCTACCAAGCGAGCACAATGGATTCGAGTTCTGGTTTCGGAACATTAATAGTCAGGCCCAGCTGTTCAGGTTGGGTTTCGACAAGGATTTTCGAGTGTACCACGAACATATTATACCAATAAAATAAATATTGGTTAAATCTTACCATAATGAGACAACATACCTTGTAGTTTTAAAAATGTTTTTGTTTTTGCCCCAGGTGTGCTTTTTTTAACTTCTACTGCATTGTTAGTAGAAGAGCAAACGGCTAGTAGCAATTAGCAAAGGAGCCTAAGCCATCCTCCTTCCTCTTGAAAACACCCGAGCTCGCTGCTATGGCCACCCAATCAACTGCATATCAAAGTTCATATTTAATCATCAACTAAGTAATAAAATCAAACTCATATCATAGACATATGATTTATAATTAAAGAATTTCACTAGTTTTTGCCTAGGACAAACAGAATTAACCGCAAGGGTATGACAGTCAGACTAGCTTTCACCGAGAGTATTCTAGGTATCAATTTTCCTCGGAATGGGTAGGTACAATCTTGAGTAAAGGACTGTCTTCCTAGGATCCGATCGATCGAGAATAGGAGTCTCTATGCCGAATCTGAAGGAGGTGGATTACCAAAGCAAAGATGGGGGCTGTCAATTGTGTAGGCTACCAGTACAAATCCGTAGGGAACAAGGCAAACAAAGGTAACCACTAACCTAGACACCACACCTAAGTTAAGGATTACTAATATAACCTTATGTTGAGCATAAAGCAATCGTTTACTTCTAAACGAATGATGTACCTGCAAATATAAATAGGAGTACCTAATTGACCATACCCAGAACAAGGTTCCCGGATACTCACTTATTTGAAGGATGTATCCACCAAGGTACATGCTAGAGTGGCTGCCTACAAACCTGGAATTCCCTCGACTCTCTCTCCCTCACTATCTCCCTATTTCTAACTCTAGAAGAGTAGGGCTTCATCTGCGAAATGTGCTGCTCAGCTCGAGGAGGCCAAGTACTTCATCGACTCATTCCAAATTATAGGTTATTTGGCATCTTTAGGTTCATAATTTTTGCTATGCGTCTGGATATACTAGATGCATATCAAAATTTATGAATCTAGAAAAGCTAAAACGATCTTCAATTTGGAACGAAGGTAATACTGTGTATAACTGCGAATGTGCGGCTATGCGTACGTATAGTAGCACAGTAACAACATATATCGATCGATCAAACGGCCGGGTGCCCTGGAACGATGCGAACGCTATGTAGAACGACGGTCTCGACGGTGAGCCCAGGGCCAAAGCCAAAGAGTACACCCCAGTCCATGCCTTCGCCGGTCGTGTTCACTACGGGAAACCCGACGTATGCCGAGTGTCCAGCCCTTTGCCGAGTGTATTCTGTCGGGCACTCGGCAAAGAAAGCCTTTGCCGAGTGCCATTGGCAAGACACTCGGCATACACGGGACACTCGGCAAAGAGGTGTTTTGCCGAGTGTCAGGAGTAGGGTGACACATGTAATGGGTGTCGATGGCGGACCACTCGGTGGATATGCATTTGGGGACTTGCTTGCTCTGGTCTAGGATACATTGGTGGAAATATGCTTCATGGGAATTTGTTAAACGTGCACATCACTTACCTCTATGGGAGGGGTTCCATCCATTCCCTAACTAGGCGGTACCAGACCTGTCGGAGCAGTGTGTTAGGATTGGTCTTGATGTTACACGAAGGTGCTCAGAGCCCGGCTTCTTTTAGCCATTGTTTCCGAGACTCTCAATGCCACTTTTGGCCAGGCTAGAGATTCACAGCCCCGGGTCATTTGGCTTGTCGGATGATTCCCAAGCCCGGGGATACAGGATGGTACCGTTCTGGTTAGAGTGTTGTGATTGTGGGTTGCGTCTCGAGATGGCCGTACACTATCTCGCAGCTCGGGTAGGTCCAGGTGTACACACTCCGCAGAGTTAAAACTATACGTATAGCCGCGTCCTCGGTCATAGACACCCCTGCGTTCTATTGCACTGATTAGAGTTTTGGGATACTCTACCTTCCTCTTTTTAAAACTGATTGAGAGCTACTAGTGCAGGGTAGGATCCGGCATTGGCCGTTGAGATGGAAAGGTTGGGAGCTGACCTTCGACTCGAGAGGTGGAGGTCGTGAGGTTGGAATGGGACGCCAATGTGGTGGGATCATCCCGCTGTGTTAAGAGATAGTCTTGGATGGAGGATCTGTTACAAACTGTTGTTGTTGTTGCATAGGAAACCACAACTTAATTATTTGTTATACTAGAATAGGCCACTCTTAAACCTTTCTGCATACATGGATGGTGACGTGGACCTGTCCCATTCCTTGGGGATAGTTCTTGAGCTTTCAGGTTAACTTTTGCGATTGCATCAAGTGTTCGGATTGGAGGGTTCTGTCGCTTCGCTCAAGGATACATGTGGAGAAGAAGTGAAGATCGAAGATCAAGACTTGAAGCCCTTGCTATCACTGCGCGGGAGCTCCACTTGTCGTTTAGCCCAAAGGGCATGTATCAGATTTGTATTTCATATGTAAATATTCGTTGTTGTACTTTATTTCTTTGCCGAGCGCGACACTCGGCAAAGGCTAGAGTCTTTGCCGAGCGCGACACTCGGCAAAGGCTAGAGTCTTTGCCGAGCGCGACACTCGGCAAAGGCTAGAGTCTTTGCCGAGCGCGACACTCGGCAAAGGCTAGAGTCTTTGCCGAGCGCGACACTCGGCAAAGGCTAGAGTCTTTGCCGAGCGCGACACTCGGCAAAGGCTAGAGTCTTTGCCGAGCGCGACACTCGGCAAAGGCTAGAGTCTTTGCCGAGCGCGACACTCGGCAAAGGCTAGAGTCTTTGCCGAGCGCGACACTCGGCAAAGGCTAGAGTCTTTGCCGAGCGCGACACTCGGCAAAGGCTAGAGTCTTTGCCGAGCGCGACACTCGGCAAAGGCTAGAGTCTTTGCCGAGCGCGACACTCGGCAAAGGCTAGAGTCTTTGCCGAGCGCGACACTCGGCAAAGGCTAGAGTCTTTGCCGAGCGCGACACTCGGCAAAGGCTAGAGTCTTTGCCGAGCGCGACACTCGGCAAAGGCTAGAGTCTTTGCCGAGCGCGACACTCGGCAAAGGCTAGAGTCTTTGCCGAGCGCGACACTCGGCAAAGGCTAGAGTCTTTGCCGAGCGCGACACTCGGCAAAGGCTAGAGTCTTTGCCGAGCGCGACACTCGGCAAAGGCTAGAGTCTTTGCCGAGCGCGACACTCGGCAAAGGCTAGAGTCTTTGCCGAGCGCGACACTCGGCAAAGGCTAGAGTCTTTGCCGAGCGCGACACTCGGCAAAGGCTAGAGTCTTTGCCGAGCGCGACACTCGGCAAAGGCTAGAGTCTTTGCCGAGCGCGACACTCGGCAAAGGCTAGAGTCTTTGCCGAGCGCGACACTCGGCAAAGGCTAGAGTCTTTGCCGAGCGCGACACTCGGCAAAGGCTAGAGTCTTTGCCGAGCGCGACACTCGGCAAAGGCTAGAGTCTTTGCCGAGCGCGACACTCGGCAAAGGCTAGAGTCTTTGCCGAGCGCGACACTCGGCAAAGGCTAGAGTCTTTGCCGAGCGCGACACTCGGCAAAGGCTAGAGTCTTTGCCGAGCGCGACACTCGGCAAAGGCTAGAGTCTTTGCCGAGCGCGACACTCGGCAAAGGCTAGAGTCTTTGCCGAGCGCGACACTCGGCAAAGGCTAGAGTCTTTGCCGAGCGCGACACTCGGCAAAGGCTAGAGTCTTTGCCGAGCGCGACACTCGGCAAAGGCTAGAGTCTTTGCCGAGCGCGACACTCGGCAAAGGCTAGAGTCTTTGCCGAGCGCGACACTCGGCAAAGGCTAGAGTCTTTGCCGAGCGCGACACTCGGCAAAGGCTAGAGTCTTTGCCGAGCGCGACACTCGGCAAAGGCTAGAGTCTTTGCCGAGCGCGACACTCGGCAAAGGCTAGAGTCTTTGCCGAGCGCGACACTCGGCAAAGGCTAGAGTCTTTGCCGAGCGCGACACTCGGCAAAGGCTAGAGTCTTTGCCGAGCGCGACACTCGGCAAAGGCTAGAGTCTTTGCCGAGCGCGACACTCGGCAAAGGCTAGAGTCTTTGCCGAGCGCGACACTCGGCAAAGGCTAGAGTCTTTGCCGAGCGCGACACTCGGCAAAGGCTAGAGTCTTTGCCGAGCGCGACACTCGGCAAAGGCTAGAGTCTTTGCCGAGCGCGACACTCGGCAAAGGCTAGAGTCTTTGCCGAGCGCGACACTCGGCAAAGGCTAGAGTCTTTGCCGAGCGCGACACTCGGCAAAGGCTAGAGTCTTTGCCGAGCGCGACACTCGGCAAAGGCTAGAGTCTTTGCCGAGCGCGACACTCGGCAAAGGCTAGAGTCTTTGCCGAGCGCGACACTCGGCAAAGGCTAGAGTCTTTGCCGAGCGCGACACTCGGCAAAGGCTAGAGTCTTTGCCGAGCGCGACACTCGGCAAAGGCTAGAGTCTTTGCCGAGCGCGACACTCGGCAAAGGCTAGAGTCTTTGCCGAGCGCGACACTCGGCAAAGGCTAGAGTCTTTGCCGAGCGCGACACTCGGCAAAGGCTAGAGTCTTTGCCGAGCGCGACACTCGGCAAAGGCTAGAGTCTTTGCCGAGCGCGACACTCGGCAAAGGCTAGAGTCTTTGCCGAGCGCGACACTCGGCAAAGGCTAGAGTCTTTGCCGAGCGCGACACTCGGCAAAGGCTAGAGTCTTTGCCGAGCGCGACACTCGGCAAAGGCTAGAGTCTTTGCCGAGCGCGACACTCGGCAAAGGCTAGAGTCTTTGCCGAGCGCGACACTCGGCAAAGGCTAGAGTCTTTGCCGAGCGCGACACTCGGCAAAGGCTAGAGTCTTTGCCGAGCGCGACACTCGGCAAAGGCTAGAGTCTTTGCCGAGCGCGACACTCGGCAAAGGCTAGAGTCTTTGCCGAGCGCGACACTCGGCAAAGGCTAGAGTCTTTGCCGAGCGCGACACTCGGCAAAGGCTAGAGTCTTTGCCGAGCGCGACACTCGGCAAAGGCTAGAGTCTTTGCCGAGCGCGACACTCGGCAAAGGCTAGAGTCTTTGCCGAGCGCGACACTCGGCAAAGGCTAGAGTCTTTGCCGAGCGCGACACTCGGCAAAGGCTAGAGTCTTTGCCGAGCGCGACACTCGGCAAAGGCTAGAGTCTTTGCCGAGCGCGACACTCGGCAAAGGCTAGAGTCTTTGCCGAGCGCGACACTCGGCAAAGGCTAGAGTCTTTGCCGAGCGCGACACTCGGCAAAGGCTAGAGTCTTTGCCGAGCGCGACACTCGGCAAAGGCTAGAGTCTTTGCCGAGCGCGACACTCGGCAAAGGCTAGAGTCTTTGCCGAGCGCGACACTCGGCAAAGGCTAGAGTCTTTGCCGAGCGCGACACTCGGCAAAGGCTAGAGTCTTTGCCGAGCGCGACACTCGGCAAAGGCTAGAGTCTTTGCCGAGCGCGACACTCGGCAAAGGCTAGAGTCTTTGCCGAGCGCGACACTCGGCAAAGGCTAGAGTCTTTGCCGAGCGCGACACTCGGCAAAGGCTAGAGTCTTTGCCGAGCGCGACACTCGGCAAAGGCTAGAGTCTTTGCCGAGCGCGACACTCGGCAAAGGCTAGAGTCTTTGCCGAGCGCGACACTCGGCAAAGGCTAGAGTCTTTGCCGAGCGCGACACTCGGCAAAGGCTAGAGTCTTTGCCGAGCGCGACACTCGGCAAAGGCTAGAGTCTTTGCCGAGCGCGACACTCGGCAAAGGCTAGAGTCTTTGCCGAGCGCGACACTCGGCAAAGGCTAGAGTCTTTGCCGAGCGCGACACTCGGCAAAGGCTAGAGTCTTTGCCGAGCGCGACACTCGGCAAAGGCTAGAGTCTTTGCCGAGCGCGACACTCGGCAAAGGCTAGAGTCTTTGCCGAGCGCGACACTCGGCAAAGGCTAGAGTCTTTGCCGAGCGCGACACTCGGCAAAGGCTAGAGTCTTTGCCGAGCGCGACACTCGGCAAAGGCTAGAGTCTTTGCCGAGCGCGACACTCGGCAAAGGCTAGAGTCTTTGCCGAGCGCGACACTCGGCAAAGGCTAGAGTCTTTGCCGAGCGCGACACTCGGCAAAGGCTAGAGTCTTTGCCGAGCGCGACACTCGGCAAAGGCTAGAGTCTTTGCCGAGCGCGACACTCGGCAAAGGCTAGAGTCTTTGCCGAGCGCGACACTCGGCAAAGGCTAGAGTCTTTGCCGAGCGCGACACTCGGCAAAGGCTAGAGTCTTTGCCGAGCGCGACACTCGGCAAAGGCTAGAGTCTTTGCCGAGCGCGACACTCGGCAAAGGCTAGAGTCTTTGCCGAGCGCGACACTCGGCAAAGGCTAGAGTCTTTGCCGAGCGCGACACTCGGCAAAGGCTAGAGTCTTTGCCGAGCGCGACACTCGGCAAAGGCTAGAGTCTTTGCCGAGCGCGACACTCGGCAAAGGCTAGAGTCTTTGCCGAGCGCGACACTCGGCAAAGGCTAGAGTCTTTGCCGAGCGCGACACTCGGCAAAGGCTAGAGTCTTTGCCGAGCGCGACACTCGGCAAAGGCTAGAGTCTTTGCCGAGCGCGACACTCGGCAAAGGCTAGAGTCTTTGCCGAGCGCGACACTCGGCAAAGGCTAGAGTCTTTGCCGAGCGCGACACTCGGCAAAGGCTAGAGTCTTTGCCGAGCGCGACACTCGGCAAAGGCTAGAGTCTTTGCCGAGCGCGACACTCGGCAAAGGCTAGAGTCTTTGCCGAGCGCGACACTCGGCAAAGGCTAGAGTCTTTGCCGAGCGCGACACTCGGCAAAGGCTAGAGTCTTTGCCGAGCGCGACACTCGGCAAAGGCTAGAGTCTTTGCCGAGCGCGACACTCGGCAAAGGCTAGAGTCTTTGCCGAGCGCGACACTCGGCAAAGGCTAGAGTCTTTGCCGAGCGCGACACTCGGCAAAGGCTAGAGTCTTTGCCGAGCGCGACACTCGGCAAAGGCTAGAGTCTTTGCCGAGCGCGACACTCGGCAAAGGCTAGAGTCTTTGCCGAGCGCGACACTCGGCAAAGGCTAGAGTCTTTGCCGAGCGCGACACTCGGCAAAGGCTAGAGTCTTTGCCGAGCGCGACACTCGGCAAAGGCTAGAGTCTTTGCCGAGCGCGACACTCGGCAAAGGCTAGAGTCTTTGCCGAGCGCGACACTCGGCAAAGGCTAGAGTCTTTGCCGAGCGCGACACTCGGCAAAGGCTAGAGTCTTTGCCGAGCGCGACACTCGGCAAAGGCTAGAGTCTTTGCCGAGCGCGACACTCGGCAAAGGCTAGAGTCTTTGCCGAGCGCGACACTCGGCAAAGGCTAGAGTCTTTGCCGAGCGCGACACTCGGCAAAGGCTAGAGTCTTTGCCGAGCGCGACACTCGGCAAAGGCTAGAGTCTTTGCCGAGCGCGACACTCGGCAAAGGCTAGAGTCTTTGCCGAGCGCGACACTCGGCAAAGGCTAGAGTCTTTGCCGAGCGCGACACTCGGCAAAGGCTAGAGTCTTTGCCGAGCGCGACACTCGGCAAAGGCTAGCGTCTTTGCCGAGCGCGACACTCGGCAAAGGCTAGCGTCTTTGCCGAGCGCGACACTCGGCAAAGGCTAGCGTCTTTGCCGAGCGCGACACTCGGCAAAGGCTAGCGTCTTTGCCGAGCGCGACACTCGGCAAAGGCTAGCGTCTTTGCCGAGCGCGACACTCGGCAAAGGCTAGCGTCTTTGCCGAGCGCGACACTCGGCAAAGGCTAGCGTCTTTGCCGAGCGCGACACTCGGCAAAGGCTAGCGTCTTTGCCGAGCGCGACACTCGGCAAAGGCTAGCGTCTTTGCCGAGCGCGACACTCGGCAAAGGCTAGCGTCTTTGCCGAGCGCGACACTCGGCAAAGGCTAGCGTCTTTGCCGAGCGCGACACTCGGCAAAGGCTAGCGTCTTTGCCGAGCGCGACACTCGGCAAAGGCTAGCGTCTTTGCCGAGCGCGACACTCGGCAAAGGCTAGCGTCTTTGCCGAGCGCGACACTCGGCAAAGGCTAGCGTCTTTGCCGAGCGCGACACTCGGCAAAGGCTAGCGTCTTTGCCGAGCGCGACACTCGGCAAAGGCTAGCGTCTTTGCCGAGCGCGACACTCGGCAAAGGCTAGCGTCTTTGCCGAGCGCGACACTCGGCAAAGGCTAGCGTCTTTGCCGAGCGCGACACTCGGCAAAGGCTAGCGTCTTTGCCGAGCGCGACACTCGGCAAAGGCTAGCGTCTTTGCCGAGCGCGACACTCGGCAAAGGCTAGCGTCTTTGCCGAGCGCGACACTCGGCAAAGGCTAGCGTCTTTGCCGAGCGCGACACTCGGCAAAGGCTAGCGTCTTTGCCGAGCGCGACACTCGGCAAAGGCTAGCGTCTTTGCCGAGCGCGACACTCGGCAAAGGCTAGCGTCTTTGCCGAGCGCGACACTCGGCAAAGGCTAGCGTCTTTGCCGAGCGCGACACTCGGCAAAGGCTAGCGTCTTTGCCGAGCGCGACACTCGGCAAAGGCTAGCGTCTTTGCCGAGCGCGACACTCGGCAAAGGCTAGCGTCTTTGCCGAGCGCGACACTCGGCAAAGGCTAGCGTCTTTGCCGAGCGCGACACTCGGCAAAGGCTAGCGTCTTTGCCGAGCGCGACACTCGGCAAAGGCTAGCGTCTTTGCCGAGCGCGACACTCGGCAAAGGCTAGCGTCTTTGCCGAGCGCGACACTCGGCAAAGGCTAGCGTCTTTGCCGAGCGCGACACTCGGCAAAGGCTAGCGTCTTTGCCGAGCGCGACACTCGGCAAAGGCTAGCGTCTTTGCCGAGCGCGACACTCGGCAAAGGCTAGCGTCTTTGCCGAGCGCGACACTCGGCAAAGGCTAGCGTCTTTGCCGAGCGCGACACTCGGCAAAGGCTAGCGTCTTTGCCGAGCGCGACACTCGGCAAAGGCTAGCGTCTTTGCCGAGCGCGACACTCGGCAAAGGCTAGCGTCTTTGCCGAGCGCGACACTCGGCAAAGGCTAGCGTCTTTGCCGAGCGCGACACTCGGCAAAGGCTAGCGTCTTTGCCGAGCGCGACACTCGGCAAAGGCTAGCGTCTTTGCCGAGCGCGACACTCGGCAAAGGCTAGCGTCTTTGCCGAGCGCGACACTCGGCAAAGGCTAGCGTCTTTGCCGAGCGCGACACTCGGCAAAGGCTAGCGTCTTTGCCGAGCGCGACACTCGGCAAAGGCTAGCGTCTTTGCCGAGCGCGACACTCGGCAAAGGCTAGCGTCTTTGCCGAGCGCGACACTCGGCAAAGGCTAGCGTCTTTGCCGAGCGCGACACTCGGCAAAGGCTAGCGTCTTTGCCGAGCGCGACACTCGGCAAAGGCTAGCGTCTTTGCCGAGCGCGACACTCGGCAAAGGCTAGCGTCTTTGCCGAGCGCGACACTCGGCAAAGGCTAGCGTCTTTGCCGAGCGCGACACTCGGCAAAGGCTAGCGTCTTTGCCGAGCGCGACACTCGGCAAAGGCTAGCGTCTTTGCCGAGCGCGACACTCGGCAAAGGCTAGCGTCTTTGCCGAGCGCGACACTCGGCAAAGGCTAGCGTCTTTGCCGAGCGCGACACTCGGCAAAGGCTAGCGTCTTTGCCGAGCGCGACACTCGGCAAAGGCTAGCGTCTTTGCCGAGCGCGACACTCGGCAAAGGCTAGCGTCTTTGCCGAGCGCGACACTCGGCAAAGGCTAGCGTCTTTGCCGAGCGCGACACTCGGCAAAGGCTAGCGTCTTTGCCGAGCGCGACACTCGGCAAAGGCTAGCGTCTTTGCCGAGCGCGACACTCGGCAAAGGCTAGCGTCTTTGCCGAGCGCGACACTCGGCAAAGGCTAGCGTCTTTGCCGAGCGCGACACTCGGCAAAGGCTAGCGTCTTTGCCGAGCGCGACACTCGGCAAAGGCTAGCGTCTTTGCCGAGCGCGACACTCGGCAAAGGCTAGCGTCTTTGCCGAGCGCGACACTCGGCAAAGGCTAGCGTCTTTGCCGAGCGCGACACTCGGCAAAGGCTAGCGTCTTTGCCGAGCGCGACACTCGGCAAAGGCTAGCGTCTTTGCCGAGCGCGACACTCGGCAAAGGCTAGCGTCTTTGCCGAGCGCGACACTCGGCAAAGGCTAGCGTCTTTGCCGAGCGCGACACTCGGCAAAGGCTAGCGTCTTTGCCGAGCGCGACACTCGGCAAAGGCTAGCGTCTTTGCCGAGCGCGACACTCGGCAAAGGCTAGCGTCTTTGCCGAGCGCGACACTCGGCAAAGGCTAGCGTCTTTGCCGAGCGCGACACTCGGCAAAGGCTAGCGTCTTTGCCGAGCGCGACACTCGGCAAAGGCTAGCGTCTTTGCCGAGCGCGACACTCGGCAAAGGCTAGCGTCTTTGCCGAGCGCGACACTCGGCAAAGGCTAGCGTCTTTGCCGAGCGCGACACTCGGCAAAGGCTAGCGTCTTTGCCGAGCGCGACACTCGGCAAAGGCTAGCGTCTTTGCCGAGCGCGACACTCGGCAAAGGCTAGCGTCTTTGCCGAGCGCGACACTCGGCAAAGGCTAGCGTCTTTGCCGAGCGCGACACTCGGCAAAGGCTAGCGTCTTTGCCGAGCGCGACACTCGGCAAAGGCTAGCGTCTTTGCCGAGCGCGACACTCGGCAAAGGCTAGCGTCTTTGCCGAGCGCGACACTCGGCAAAGGCTAGCGTCTTTGCCGAGCGCGACACTCGGCAAAGGCTAGCGTCTTTGCCGAGCGCGACACTCGGCAAAGGCTAGCGTCTTTGCCGAGCGCGACACTCGGCAAAGGCTAGCGTCTTTGCCGAGCGCGACACTCGGCAAAGGCTAGCGTCTTTGCCGAGCGCGACACTCGGCAAAGGCTAGAGTCTTTGCCGATCGCGACACTCGGCAAAGGCTAGAGTCTTTGCCGATCGCGACACTCGGCAAAGGCTAGAGTCTTTGCCGATCGCGACACTCGGCAAAGGCTAGAGTCTTTGCCGATCGCGACACTCGGCAAAGGCTAGAGTCTTTGCCGAGCGCGACACTCGGCAAAGGCTAGAGTCTTTGCCGAGCGCGACACTCGGCAAAGGCTAGAGTCTTTGCCGAGCGCGACACTCGGCAAAGGCTAGAGTCTTTGCCGAGCGCGACACTCGGCAAAGGCTAGAGTCTTTGCCGAGCGCGACACTCGGCAAAGGCTAGAGTCTTTGCCGAGCGCGACACTCGGCAAAGGCTAGAGTCTTTGCCGAGCGCGACACTCGGCAAAGGCTAGAGTCTTTGCCGAGCGCGACACTCGGCAAAGGCTAGAGTCTTTGCCGAGCGCGACACTCGGCAAAGGCTAGAGTCTTTGCCGAGCGCGACACTCGGCAAAGGCTCCGTTACAACTAACAGACGGCCGCCGGCGTCGGCGGGCCGTCTGTTAGTGCTTTATTTTGCCGAGTGTCGGCTTCTAATCTCGGCAAAGGCTTTGCCGAGTGCCCGACAGAAGACACTCGGCAAAGGGCCTGTTTGCCGACACGAGATATGCCGTAACCCCTTTGCCGAGTGTGACACTCGGCAAAGTCTTTGCCGAGTGTATATCGGCCTTTGCCGAGTGCCTGTGACACTCGGCAAACGTGGGCTTTCCCGTAGTGGTTCTTCCCATCGACGACGGATCTCTTTCGCATCTCGTCAAGGATGAAGAGCACACAGGCACTCGACATGTTCCCGTACTCGGCGAGGACGTGCCTTGTGGCGCGCATCCGGGCCTTGTCAAGCCCAGCCCTGGCCTCCACCATGTTGAGTATGGCCGGGCCGCCCGGGTGCGCCACCCAGAAGATGGAGTTCCAGTCGGAGATCTCCAGCGGCGCGAAGGCCTCCTCCAGCAAGCCCTCGATGCCGGCGGATATGAGCTGCGGAACCCTGTCCTGGAGGTGGAACGTGAGCCCGACCTCGCGGAGGTGCCCCTCAATGGCGCCCTCCGAGTTCGGTAGGATGGCCTGCGACGCCGAGACCAGCTGGAACAGCGGCCGCTCGGCGTGCTCGTCGAGGTCGGCGCCGACGACCACCGCGGCGGCGCCGTCGCCGAAGAGGGCCTGCCCGACCAGCGAGTCGAGGTGGGACTCGGAGGGGCCCCGAAACGTGACGGCGGTGATCTCGGAGCAGACCAGCGCCTTCTCCGCCGCGGCCGCGCCCAGCTTGGGGACCTCCTCCACCAGGATATCCTGCCGCGCGTCAAGGGACGGCTCCGAGTATGAGGCCATGTTCGGGTTCTCCTGCAGGATGTCCTCCGTCAGGTGCATGTAGCGCTTGCGGATCATCGACTTGTGGCCTGCACAGCACATACGATATTCAGACTAGCTTAATGGATCGAGCCAAGAGCAAATTAAATTAAATATCTCAAAATGAGATCACCGCTCTCTGTTTCATGCAGTAGTGCTACTCAGGAAAAAATGCAGTATTAGTGTGTACGCACATATCCTCTTGAATTTGTCCTTGAGGTCGGTGAGGTGCTCGCTCATGGTGACCCGGAAGTAAAAATCCGGGTAGTCCGCCTGGTACATGCAGTTCACCGGCGTGGCCATCCCGATGGCCAGCACCGTCGCTGGTCCCTCCGCACGCTGCGCCTTCCTCACCTCCTCCACCGTTATTACCTGCTTGGTCGCCATTTCACACCGGGATGCTGCGCTGCTGGTACAGAACGGAAACAGCAGAGCCCTAGCTAGCTAGCTAGCTAGCTACTGATCAGTTGGCCTCAGGCTTACCAGCCGTGCCAGTAATGTGCTGCACACTGCTGGGAGGGCGCGGGGCAGTGGTCGACAGATATATCATATATACGTGTATATATAGAAGGCGACTTGGTGGCCGCATCTCTTGCAAGTCACTGGTAGAGAACTGCCTATTAGTCACGGTTGGGAAGAGCTTTCAGCCCCGCTTTCCGAACCGGAACTAGAAATCGAGGACTAAAGGTACTGTTTCAAAACCAGGACTAAAAAGACGAACCGGAACAAAATGTCATGTTTTTTTTAAAAAAGTCACATCTAGGAAAGTTCACAAGTCATGCGCTTTTTTCATGCGGAAATACGTACTCACTATACGTGGGACTCGAACATGGGATATCTCACCTCGCGCGTAGCTTTCTTATCATCTCATCTACAGAGAACTTGTAGTGTAGTACCGGGTGCTTTTTTATATGAGAACCCATGAAGGACTTTTAGTCCCTTTAGTCCCAGTTGGTATTACCAACCAAGACTAAAGGTCACTTTTAGTCCGGTTGATGTTACCAATCAGGACTAAAAGTCCCCCGAGAGTCTCATAAATTACAACCGGGACTAAAAAGACATTAGTTTCGGACCGAAAGTTACCCGGGACAGATATACAGGATGGTAAGTCAATTCTCTACTACTGGGTTACACCCATTACCACCTCATAAATCCATAATAACCCTCAAAGTTTCAGACCATCTACGATCCCATGAAGGGTGCAATTCTAAGATTAAAAAATCCCATAAAAGAATGCAATTTTATCAACAACTACTTGTCTTATTTCTTAAAATAGATAATTATGGGCATGCAGTAACAACCTCTATGCCTAAATTAGTGGGATTGAGACAGTTATTAAGGTAGCATGGTCTTTTACAAACAGAACTAATCTATCTGAGAAAAAAATCATAATTGCACTCTTCATGAGACGGAGGGAGTATTACACATAAAAGATTTTTTTATGTGGCCGCATATCCTGCACAAGTTACACCTAGTTACCACCCCATAAATCCACAATAACCCTCAAAATTTCAGACCGTCTACTACTACATAAAAGATCGATGTTTAGGCACAGGTAAAATGATATTTGTAGATGCAACAGCTCACTGGCACATCACCCGCACCTAAAAATTGATCCCGCTCCCACAAATGACTGACCGTCCAAAAACTTAATTTTAAAAAATCCCTCCACTAAACCATAGACCCAATTTCCGTTCAATGAGGTATGCTATTCTTTTGACTTAACTTTCGAACCGACTTGCAAGCAGGGAGGATGATGGCATCACTCGCGCCTAAAATTATTTCTCTACTTATGTATGTGAATATTCTCACACAAAGTGTATTTTATATAGTATATTTCGCATTTCTCGAGTATTTCTTTTTTTTTCAAATGGTCAAAACAACGAAATCTCAGTCCATACATCCAAAATACATTCACACAAAGTGTAAAAAATGTGAACTACAAAATGTTAAATCTCGTTGAGAACTAAATTTTTGATATAGAGCTACTCTACATACAAGGTCATTTTTTATATAGAGCTACTCTACATACAAGGTCATTTCTCTTTTTCTGAGATCATATAAAAAAGTTATGGTTTTTTTGGTCTATGGCTATTTCTTGGGGTGAACCACATTACTACCCTCCCTAGAAATTATTTCCAGGAACGGGTGATGCCATTACCCACTCCTACAAATTGTCCACATTTTCAGGAGCGGGTAATGCCATCACCAACCCCTAGAAATCACAGTAAGAGCGGGCGATGGCATTACTTTCAGGGGTGATGATACCATTAACCGCACCTACAAATCAATTTGTAGGTGCGGATGGATTGCTAAAGTGCATATGGAGATTTTTAGGAACATGTCACATTTTGGTCCACGTACACATAGAAAAAAGATGCTGCTCTTAAAAGTCGTTTTTGTAGTAGTGGTGGTACATATTAAATGCCTATGAAAATATTGTAATGTATCACTGATAATAATTATTTATTTTAGCCCTGCTGCAGTGTGAGACTGGTCATTGTACGCTTGTTATTGACCCTAGCTAGTTTTTTTTTAAACATGTATTTTCAAAATTTGCACGTGCAGGTTGAAGTTTCCTGACGTCGAATACAACTCCAGACACGCTGAGCAGAGCCCACACGCTGATTCAACAGAATCACTACACCAGTACACCAGTACCAGAGAAATACAAGAACGCACTCCTCCATGATAAGGAGATCACACACATTGCTTTCCACATTGAGGTGGACTACTTGTTGTGGCAATAAATTCCAGGAAGCTATGTTTGTCTCTATCGTTAGGAGAATTGTTCTCCACATTTTTTTTACTTTGTCTTACCTCCTAGCGGGTTGATCGATCTGATTGTTTTGTTTGCTTGCCACTGTTGCAAGTGGACTAAACCGTTTCATTGATTTCAAGGCCAGAATGGATCAATGGGGTCTTAGATATATAGCTTACATTTGTTCTCTCATCGCCAAATAGCAATCGCTCCGACTGGTTACTATTTCAACCATGACTGATATGATCATGACATATGGTGGCTACTCGCACCTCCTCATGGTAATCATACGGTGTGTGGTGCACGCATCTACCTTTTATTTATAGAAAAGGAGTTTTTTAAAATGTAAGAATAAATTATGCACTCATCCCTTCATTACTACAATCCCAGCCACAGTTTGTTTAAATTATGCCCTCAAAGAGCAGCATAAAAAGAATATAGTCATCCACTTAAACGCAAAGCCTATAAGATATGACATGCCCACCGCAAACTCGTTCCGTTGCTGTCATACTGAAAATGACCTGAAAGTTACATTCCATCATCTATTCATCTTAAGGACCACATGATTTGTGCATGCCCAAATTGACTAAAGAAATGTAGTTGCCCTGCACAAACTAGAGAGGGTGTGTTATGATCAAATTGTTTCTGCCAAATTCTAAACTAATGAAATTCACTACTTGGCATATGTAAAACAAAAATAAACTTGAACTATCCTTCAACAAACCTTCAAACACTACAATAAAACCATGTAATCCATAATTTCACTTATTAAAAATGATGCTATTGTAATATATATAGATGCATAATTTATACATATGTTTTGTTCTTCACAAGAATATTACTATGGCCAATTGGTAGCTGTGGTGGTTGCCTTAATTCTAATGGACACATTATCATTATAGCGCACATGAGCGAGGTGATCGAGTGATTATCATACCTTGTTGACAATGGGAGACGACTAAGAAAAGTCTGAGCGAGTGCATAGCTACTATACAATGCTAATTAAGAACAGATTCGTTTGTGTGGTAGAAGTGTACGTAAGTGAATCTGGATCCCTGGAAATGCTGTATTGAACAACTTGTTCACAAATGTTTACGTAACTATGTAGTTTTTATAGTTTGTTTCACAGGGTAGATTTCTGGGACTTGATCTCAAATTAAAAAGTTTGTATTCATCTGAGATCATATGAAAAAGTTATGATTTTTTCCTTGGGCTATTTTTAGGGGCGGGCTACAACATCACCCACCCCTAGAAATCATTTTCAGGAGTGGATCAGGTCATCACCCAATCGTAGAAACAGGTCACCTTTCTAGAGCGGTGATGTCATCACCCGCCCTTCGAAATCACATTTGTAGGGGCCGATGATAGCATTAACCGCACCTGAAAATTGAGACCATTTTTAGGGACGGGATGAATTGCTACAATGCAAATGGAGATTTTTTTAAACGGGTCATACTTTGGCCTTCTAGAAAAAAGGCGATCGATGCTCTTAAAACCTTTCTATAGTTGTGGTGGTATGTACTTAATGCTGCAACTATGAAAATATTGTAACGTTCCACTGATAATAATTATTTTTTTGGCCCTGCTTCTAAGAAATTGTTTTTGTTAGTATTGGTAGTATGTTGTTAGCCCTGCTTCAGTCTAAAGCAGGTCATTGTACGCTTGTTATTGACCCTAGCTAGTTATATTTTTTCCATTCTAAAAAAAGTTATATTTTTTTCCAAATATGTATTTTCAGAAATTTGCACATGCAAGTTGAAGGTTTACAGGTGGCGACTACTACCAGTAGGTATCATTGAAATTTCCATCCAAGAGAAAAATACAAGAACAGACTTCTCCACAATAATAACGAGATCCCACGCATTGCTTTCCACATATATTAAGGTGGACTAGTTGCCGCTACACGCTTAATGTGGCGTCATGCTCGTTCCTTGCTTGTGGTTGTATCGGTTGCTATCAGTTTATCACATTATATACGCTGCACGTATCCAAAGATACAGGACCTGTCAGTAGTTTTCTTTTCAGCGTGTGGTCCACCGTTCGCCGCTTGCTTTGTGGCTCCCAAAAAGGGAGTCCACTAGGAATTTGCCATGGTGACAACTACTAGACGGTCGTCGCGAGACCATCAATTGTGTGGAGACCATATATAAGCATAAACAGTTACCCATATTTATGATTAATATTAAATTTGTTGCTTGTCTCACTAGTAGAGAAAGAACTTTTTATCTTCTACATTTGTACCGGATAAAATTAGGCCTAGAGTAATGGTAGCTAGCATTAGTCCCGGTTGGAATTTTTAGAAGTCCAGGAGGCCGTCTAGTCCTGGTTAGTAACAGCAACATGGACTAAAAGTTACCACCCAGGGCTAAAATTCCTCCACAGGTTAATATAAAAGGAAAACACTTAGAACCTCTTTGCCAGCTTTAGTGACAATATTTTCTTGAGTCTGTATAGTACACCCTTAGATGTTCATCAACATGTGTACAATCATGGGGGCAATGTCTATGTTTATCCATGAGATCAAAGAGGGATCTTGATATGTAAATTTTGAAATTAAGTTTATGATCTATTATGCTATTATGATCTATATAGATGCATGATTTATACATTAGAATTGTTCTGCACATGAATATTAGTAGGGCTAAGGGTAGCCGGGGTGGTTGCCTTAATTCCTATGGACACATATCATTATAGTCCACATGGATGAGGTGAGTGATTATCCTAGTCTGTTGACAATGGGAAACTGAGAAAAGTCTGAACGAGTGCATAGCCGCCGCACAGTGCTAAGAACAGATTCGTTTGTGTGGTGGAAACATATGCAAGTGAAATCCTTGGAAATGTCGTTTTTAACCACCTTATTCACAATTGTTTACATAATAACATAATTTCTGAACGTTTGTTGGTTTTCTCTATGAAATTAGCATAGGGTTGGAACTAGCATCCCACTTTTTGTATGATATTTGAAAGTGCATATAGGCACTTATGTGTTTTGGTGATTTGTATGACAACATGATTAGTGATTTAACTTGTTTGCTTAAGCATATGAGCAGGGTTTTATTGTCAAAGGATATTCATGTAATATATTTGTTGATAAGTAAAGGTGCTCATCATTGGTTTATAGTGTGAAAGCAAACAAGTGGATGTGATCCCATGCAACCAATATAGGAAATGACAAGTCATGCGAATTTTGGTCATCAACACGATTTGTATGAAGGGATGTCAACACATAGCATTGATGGCCATGGGTTTTGAACTTGTCGGTGAGAACACCATTTGCCGTTGCCTGCTTCGAGGGAGATTATCGACGTGGTAGATGGACTATGCAAGGCAAAGCCAAACTTGTGGCAAGATAGGATGGAAGGGATCAAGCTAGATGGCTAGTGACGAGGTACTAAGTAAAGAGAAGGGCAAGATAGCTTGTGCCGAGGAACTTTGCTAGGGTGAAGAAGCTAGCATCACGGATTGGTCTCTAGAAATTAATCAAGCCTCATCTAGTAAAGCAATGCGGTGCATCCAACAATTGGTGAATTATTTGTTTGAAAGTGGCCTATGGAATTGGCAATGGGAAATTGACCATACACTTGAAGATTCTAAGCCACTAGCTCAAGATGAATTCGCTCAGTAAGAAAAGAAGGATTGCAAGCCCTCAAGTTGAGAATGATCAAGTATGGCGTCAATGAAGACAATGGAGCTCAAGAGGAGATTTTATTTGTTATATGTAATCTTGAGTATAGGTATGCCGTACTATCAAGAGGGATGCAACATTAAGTTGTTTAGACAACCACTAAAAGTGCTCATAGGACAACCCATGTGAGATAGGCTTGGGAGAGAGGTCCTTTTGGACATAGTGTGCTGACAGACCCCAAACCGGTCTGACCGGTTTGGGAAACCGGTCTGACCGGTTTGGGTGCCCAGAGTGCTAACGGCTAGTTTTATTTGAAAACCGGTCTGACCGGTTTGGGAAACCGGTCTGACCGGTTTCCAACGGCTATAACGGCTAGTTTGGGATGTGTGGGGTATTTATACCCCTTGGCCCTCTCCTTTGAGGGCTGCTGGTTCATTTGGTCTCTTGGGCGTCCAGAATCACTTCAAGCACCAGCAAGCTCTCCCCAAGCAACTCTTTGTGAGTTTTGGTTGTATTTGATCATATCTTTGATTTGGGTTGAGAGAGTGATTGTGTGAGCAATAGAGAGCTAGAGTGAGCTAGCTAACTCAGTGAGGAGTGAATCCATAGCTTGAGCACGTCCGGTGAAGTCTAGCATCTTGTTGAAGCATTTGTTACTCTTGGAGGTGAAGCCTCCTAGACGGCTAGGCGTCGTCGGTGAGCCACCAAGGTTGTGGTGAGCCACGGACAGTTTGTACAGGCGCGGTCTTGCCTCCATCGTGGAAAGGATCGAAGTTAGTAGAACCGAGGAGATAGCTCGACCTTTCGCTCACTAGGGGCTTCCTCAACGGAAACGTAGGATTCACTGTGCTTTTGTGGCAGCTTTAGTAGCAAGCAGTGAATCTGAACTTCGGGAAACAACTCCAAGCGTCTCTCATTGGTTTGCCTCACTTTGTTCAATTCTAGCACATATATTTGCTTCCGCTTCGATCTACTTGGTTGTGCTTTACTTGTGTGCAGGAGCTTGGTGAACCTGCTAGAAATCATTTACAGAAGCTACTCATCAAGTTTGGTTTGTGCTAGAACTTGTAGAGGGGTTGATTTACGTTTTTGGTGTATCTCAGTCAGAAACCGGTCTGACCGGTTTACCAAACCGGTCTGACCGGTTTGGGTTCTGACTGTTTATTCTTTTTAGCAGAAAAGGTGCGGAGTATCCGGAGATTTTTGCGGAGTCTCCGCACAGGTCCGGAGTGTCCGGACATTTCTCCGGAGTGTCCGGAGTTTGGCTAACAATTTGTGTTAAGTGTTGAAAATTTTCAGATACACCTATTCACCCCCCCCTCTATCTATGTGACATCACGGTCCTTTCAATTGGTATCAGAGCTTGGCCTCACATCCAAGCTTAACCGCCGTGAGGAAAGATGTCAACTTCATGTGAGGTAACCGTCGAGCCACTAGTTAGTGACGGCTCTAATTATGCTACTTGGTCTGCTCATGTACTTGATATTGTTAGGACCATGGGTCCATGGAGCCCCTCTAAAAGTGCATCTAGGCACTTAAGTGTTTTGGTGATTTGTATGACAACATGATTAGTGATTTAACTTGTTTGCTTAAGCATATGAGCAGGGTTTTATTGTCAAAGGATATTCATGTAATATATTTGTTGATAAGTAAAGGTGCTCATCATTGGTTTATAGTGTGAAAGCAAACAAGTGGATGTGATCCCATGTGATTAATAGAGACAATGACAAGTAAATAGAAATGGCAAATGAGACAAGAAGTGATGCTTATGGATAGGTCTCATTTAGAAGAAGCTTGTCAAATAACAATGGGACAACTCAATTGAGGATATTGGATATATCTTGGATAATTGAAGACATGGATTTCAATATGGTTTTCATGTGTCAATAAAGACAATGGAGCTCAAGTGGAGATTTTATTTGTTATATGTAATCTTGAGTATAGGTATGCCGTACTATCAAGAGGGATGCAACATTAAGTTGTTTAGACAACCACTAAAAGTGCTCATAGGACAACCCATGTGAGATAGGCTTGGGAGAGAGGTCCTTTTGGACATAGTGTGCTGACAGACCCCAAACCGGTCTGACCGGTTTGGGAAACCGGTCTGACCGGTTTCCAATGGCTATAACGGCTAGTTTGGGATGTGTGGGTATTTATACCCCTTGGCCCTCTCCTTTGAGGGCTGCTGGTTCATTTGGTCTCTTGGGCGTCCAGAATCACTTCAAGCACCAGCAAGCTCTCCCCAAGCAACTCTTTGTGAGTTTTGGTTGTATTTGATCATATCTTTGATTTGGGTTGAGAGAGTGATTGTGTGAGCAATAGAGAGCTAGAGTGAGCTAGCTAACTCAGTGAGGAGTGAATCCATAGCTTGAGCACGTCCGGTGAAGTCTAGCATCTTGTTGAAGCATTTGTTACTCTTGGAGGTGAAGCCTCCTAGACGGCTAGGCGTCGTCGGTGAGCCACCAAGGTTGTGGTGAGCCACGGACAGTTTGTACAGGCGCGGTCTTGCCTCCATCGTGGAAAGGATCGAAGTTAGTGGAACCGAGGAGATAGCTCGACCTTTCGGTCACTAGGGGCTTCCTCAACGGAGACGTAGGATTCACTGTGCTTTTGTGGCAGCTTTAGTAGCAAGCAGTGAATCTGAACTTCTGGAAAACAACTCCAAGCGTCTCTCTTTGGTTTGCCTCACTTTGTTCAATTCTAGCACATATATTTGCTTCCGCTTCGATCTACTTGGTTGTGCTTTACTTGTGTGCAGGAGCTTGGTGAACCTGCTAGAAATCATTTACAGAAGCTACTCATCAAGTTTGGTTTGTGCTAGAACTTGTAGAGGGGTTGATTTACGTTTTTGGTGTATCTCAGTCAGAAACCGGTCTGACCGGTTTACCAAACCGGTCTGACCGGTTTGGGTTCTGCCTGTTTATTCTTTTTAGCAGAAAAGGTGCGGAGTATCCGGAGATTTTTGCGGAGTCTCCGCACAGGTCCGGAGTGTCCGGACATTTCTCCGGAGTGTCCGGAGTTTGGCTAACAATTTGTGTTAAGTGTTGAAAATTTTCAGATACACCTATCCCCCCCCCCTCTAGGTGACATCACGGTCCTTTCAATTGGTATCAGAGCTTGGCCTCACATCCAAGCTTAACCGCCGTGAGGAAAGATGTCAACTTCATATGAGGTAACCGTCGAGCCACTAGTTAGTGACGGCTCTAATTATGCTACTTGGTCTGCTCATGTACTTGATATTGTTAGGACCATGGGTCCTCTTATTGAGCAGGTTGTAGTTGAGGGAATTCATCCTCCAAATGTTGATTGGAACGACATGTCCAATATGACACAAGAGGAGATGGATTGTCTTCAACTCAACGCTCGTGTCGCTAACTTCTTGTTTAGTGTCTTGAGCAAGGAAGTGAAGAGTCTCATCCTAAAGGGTGAGATGATTCAAGTTGATGCTCACCTCATTTGGGCTCAACTTGAAGAACTATTCTCAAGCACAAAAGGCGACAAGCAAGAGCCAAGTCACATGATGAGTGCTCAACATCATCAGCAACATGCACTGAGCCTCATGCGACCACCACCATAGAGCAAGAAGGCCAAGAAGATGCAGATGCAGTTTCTCTGCCGAAACCGGTCCAACCGGTTTCCAAAACCGGTCTGACCGGTTTGGCCAGAGAAGCTGCACAAGGCCAGAAGAAGAGCCGCCAACGCCGCGCAAGCAAAGCCTCAAGCACAAGAGATTTTTTATCTTCTAGTGATGAGGCTTCCAAGTGTTTCATGGCCAAAGATCACAAGAAGACCAAGAAGAAAGAAAATGCAAGAATAGGGACTATTCAAGCTCTCACCGAGGAGCTTGAGAAAGTCAAATCCATGAATGCCTCCTTGGTCAGTAAGTATGATAATTTGGTCAATGAATATGCTTGTGCTACTAACTCGCTCTCATGTGTAGCGTCCGTGGAAGAAGAAAACCAAGTGCTCAAGCAAAAGCTTGGTTTGCTAGCTAGTGAGCATGAGATGCTACAAGCAAAACATGAGCAACTCTTGTGTTCTCATGAAGAGCTTGTAGAATCACATGTCTTGCTAGACATAGCTCATGAGGTTATGGTAACATCGGTAAAATCCTTTGAACCTCAAGCTCACACATGCACGTGCTCACAAGTTGAAATTTCATTATCTTGTGATAACTCATGTTGCTCCCAAGCAACAAACTCTTGTGTTGAGCATGTGATTGTAGAATCTTGTGACGACCTCATTGCTAAAGAAAATGAAGATCTCATGCAAGAGGTTGAAAGGCTAAAGAAGGACTTGATCGAGTTAAAGGGCAAGGGTCAAGTGCAACCTTCTCAAGATAACCGTGACTTCATGGTGAAGAAGCTTGAGAAGAGACAAACCGTCACTCGCCCAAGCCATCAACGGGATCAAGATCACAAGCACAAGATTCCCGCTGGTGAAAAGAGCCTTGATCAAATCAAGTGTTTCAAGTGCTCAACAATGGGACACTATGCATTCATGTGTCCACCCAAGAGGAACAAGAAAAGGTCCCCTGCAAGAAAAGAGAAGCAAAGAGCAAAGACGAGGGCATGCTTCAGATGCAAGGAAAAGGGTCACTTGATTGCCGAGTGCCCAATTCCTCAAAGTGTTGTCTGCCCAGCCAAAACCGGTCTGACCGGTTTGGCAAACCGGTCTGACCGGTTTCAGGCAGCAGCAGCCCAACAACCTTTGAAGAGGGCTTCTCAAGTCAAGACATCAAGCAAAAGGCCAAAACTTGATGATGGCCACAAGAAGAAAGTCAGAAGAGGTTCAAGAGGGGTCCGAAGCCGTATTTGCTACACGTGCCGGACCAAGGGACATTTGGGTAAGGATTGTCCAAATGGTAATGTTCCCAAATCCGACCTCGTCCATTATGACTTTGCTAAGCTTAGGAAGGACAAAGTGAGCACCTATGCTACTAGAGTGACTGACTCACCTCAAACTAGCATAAGGTTCATTTGGGTTCCTAAGCATCTTGTGACTAACCTTATTGGACCCAACATGAGTTGGGTACCAAAGAGTGCTTGATGAGTTAGCAGGGACGACGAGATGCATTGGAAGCTTGGCTAGGGAGTAATTACTTATGTACAAGTGTCTAGCCAAGATAAGTTGCTTCCGCTCTATGACTCTTACCCAATGACATCTCGATAAAAATTGTGCTTAACTTGACTAAGTTGCAGTCACTCATGCCTTTGGTAGGATCAAGTGCTTCAAGTGCTCGAACTCATGCGACACTTGATAGTGACTAAAACTATATTCATGAATTTGCTTGATATATGCCATGTGATGCTTTTAACAGCTCTATTTTGGAGCAAGGTCTTGTCATGGGCAGGAAAAACATTACAATGAAGATTGGATGTCAACTCGACAAGACACAAGCGAAACCACTCAAGTGGCAAAAGTCTGGCAAAACCGGTCTGACCGGTTTGCCAAACCGGTCTGACCGGTTTGGCCCAGAACAGTGCCACTTGAGTGGATGAATGAGAAATGGAGATGCAAATATGATATTTTGATAAAGCTCTCATTTTGGCATGTATCTATGAACTTATGCCTATGTGGTAGTAAGTTCTCTTGGCACATTTCAATACAAAGCAATTTATTGTGTGCCGTGACCAAATATTGAAATAATCCATCCATGTCTCATAAGACAAAGTGCATGTCACATGCCTTCCATGCATGATGCACGTATTTAGGGGGAGATTACTTCAATATTTGTGTACTGGAGACTAACATTTCTTTTAGTAAACTTGTAGTCTCAATGGTGAGAGATAAATTCTCTCATTTGGAGTAGTCAATTCTATTTGCGATCCAAAGTGGTAAATTTGTATCATCCCATATCTTGGATCTTGCTTTTAATATATATTTTGGCAACTCACCATAATATTGAAGTAATCTCTTTATTTGATCTTGATTGACTCAAAACTAGTGCATGTGAGCCTCTCCTACACAATACATATGATAGCATCCACATATGCCTCCACGGTCCGCCC
>OAMR01000592.1:214723-244743 GCA_900205405.1 Echinochloa crus-galli | reverse complement strand
TCTTCTATGGCAGGACTTCAGTTCTCGAGTGCACCGTCTCCATCTCCCGGAGACTTTGCTTCACAGGCAGCAGCTTCCATCTTTGGTACCACTACAGCTCCTAGTCAGGATGATCATAGCCCGACCTTCTAGTTGCGGCGAAGATGTGGATGCATGACGGATGATGGGAGCAGGACTACAAGCTTCTCCAAGACCTTTTATGGATGATTGATGACAAAGGGGGAGAAGAAATGGATTAAAGCTTATCTAGTTGAACTTGTAGTCATTATGAGTTTGGATGTAATAAATTCGTACTTTATCTCTTTGTGGACTTGAGAATTTGTAATGTGTGCTACTCTGTGTGTTGAACTCATTTATATATTCTAAGTGACATTTGCTAGTGTGATATGCATGTATTGGTTGATGTTTGTTTGTGTGTGTGTGTGCTGTCTGGGCAAAACCGGTCTGACCGGTTTGCCAAACCGGTCTGACCGGTTTGGCCTGAGACAGCACATACACCTCTTCTTCTATGATATTGATTGATATACATGTCATATGCATCACGGGTTATTTTATATTGTCACACACACTTGTTGCACATGTTGGATGCTGAGATATAGGGGGAGCTCTTTTTCTTTTTTGAAGAAGACCAAGATCACATCTGATGCTCAGTATATAGACTGGGAGTACATGAGCAAGCAAGACAACCCAGTGTTCAATGAGATTATTACAGTATGTTCTGAAAAGAGGATGAAAAATCTCATGGGCTTCAGGCACAGCTGGAACAAGGAAGTTATTGCTCAGTTCTATACTACTGTGTTCTTTGGATACCACGAGGAGGGTGGTAGGGAGGAGAGGGCTATGCATTGGATGACAGAGGGACAACGCTATCATATCACTTATTCTGATTTTGCCTCTCTCTTTAGAGCTGCACATGAGAGATGTGTATAAGAGACAGGCTCTATAGTTTACCACCTCAGAACCAGCAACACCTCAGGATATGATCTCTGATGGGAATATGAATATTTCCACACCCAACTCTAGGAGTAGCAGTGAACCTCTGAGATACAGAAATCTGAATGATGTGTATGAGAACACTGTGGAAATTGATTTGGTTGAATCTGATGAGGAGTTGGAAGATGCAGAAGTGCAGGCACTACTAGCTGAAACAGGTGAACCAGAATGTTTCAGAGAAGCAGCTGTTCATCATGAATGGGTAGATGCAATGAATAAGGAGATGGAATCCATTGAAAAGAACGAACAGTTCTGTGACATGAAGAAGCTGGCATTTGGAGATGCAGTTGGGCGATTGAAGGCGTTCGATGAGCGCACGCGGCGGAATGGCGGCGGGGTTGCGCGGTCTGAGGGTGGGCAGGTGTTGCTCACACAGGAAGAGTGGGAGGCCAGACAGAGAGGCGCGGGAGGTGACTCGTCTGGATCTGGGAAGAGAGGAAACGGCGGAGGTCGGGGTCGTGGTCGTGGCCGTGGTGGTAGCGGCGGCGGTCGTGGCGGAGGCCGGGATGCCGGCAAGGAGGGCACGGGGAAGCGTGACAAAAATCACATCAAATGCTTCAAGTGTCATGACTTCGGACACTATGCTAACAGGTGTCCAGTCGAAAAGAAGAAGGAGGAAGCTCATCTGGTGAAGACTGAAGAGAAGGAGCACACTGTTTTGCTTGCAGAAACGGTGTCGGACAAGCTAAAATGCTCTTCAGGGAAACAGAAACAGTTGGTGCTTCTGAATGAAGTGAAGATTGTTCCTGAACTGCATTTAACTGGTGGAGGTATGCCATCAGGTGATACATGGTACGTTGACAATGGTGCTAGTAACCACATGACAGGTGATATGCAAAAATTTAGAAATTTAGATTATGCTGTTCTTGGTAAAGTGAGGTTTGGTGATGATTCTACAGTAGAAATTCAGGGGAAGGGTACAGTTGTTTTTCAAGGGAAGCATGGGGATCACTGGGTGCTATCTGATGTTTATTACATTCCTAAACTTAGAAGCAATTTGATTAGTCTTGGACAATTGACTGAAACTAGTCACAGAATTAACCTTGATGATGATCTGCTTGAGGTTGTTGATAAACTGTCAGATAGAGTGATCATGAGAATTCCTAGAACTGTGAATAGACTGTACAGAATTGAACTGAAAACTGTGGAACCCAGGTGTATGTTGGTAGACATAGATAATCAAGCCTGGCTTTGGCATGGGAGATTGGGGCATGTTAATTTTGGTGCTTTGAAACAATTGGCAAAAAAGGAAATGGCTACTGGAGTACCTGTGATTGAACATCCTGAACAGGTCTGTAGTGATTGTCTAGCAGCCAAGCAGATTAGACAACCTTTTCCAAAATCAACACAGTGGCATTCTTCAGAAAAGCTTTCTCTAGTCTATGTTGATCTGTGTGGGCCAATTGTGCCAGCAACAGCAGGGGGTAACAAATATTTCATGTTGCTGGTGGATGATTACTCAAGGTGGATGCAAGTGTTTCTACTGAAGAACAAAAATCAAGCAGTAGAGTTTTTTGTCAAGTACAAGGCAGAGGTGGAAAACTTCACTGAATGTAAAATAAAAACCCTCAGATCAGATAGGGGGGGAGAATTTCTTGCTGGAGTGTTTGCAGGTGTATGTGAACAAGCAGGAATCAGAAGACAACTCACAGCTCCTTATACTCCACAGCAGAATGGGGTAGTGGAGAGGAAAAATAGGACTGTGATGGAAATGGCTAGAGCTTTGTTGAAAAGCATGAGAATTCCAGGAAGATATTGGGGTGAAGCAGTGAGGCATGCTGTTTATCTGATCAACAGGCTGCCCACTAAAGTGCTGGGAAATGTCACCCCCTATGAGTCCTGGAATAGCAGAAAACCATCTTTGGGGCATTTGAGAGTTTTTGGGTGTACTGCTCATGCAAAGATCAATACACCACACCCAAAGAAACTTGATGACAGAAGTAAAGCACTTGTGTATTTTGGTGTTGAAGAAGGCTGCAAGGCATTCAGGCTGTATGATCCAGAGTTAAACAAGATCATTATCAGCAGAGATGTAGTCTTTGAAGAATCAACAATGTGGAAATGGGATTCATGTTCAGATAATTCAGTAGAATTACTGATTGAATGTGAAACTGAATTGGGGAATTTTCCTGGAGGAGCTATTGAAGAAACTGAAGATGCAGTGTCAGTTGACAGTGAAATCAGTGGGGCTGACAACAACCAAGTTGATGATCCTGTTGCACCGCTGTCACCTGGTTCTGGTTCAGAACAGGTGGTGAATCAACCTGAAGAAGCATTATCAGAACCAGCAACACCTCAGGATATGATCTCTGATGGGAATATGAATATTTCCACACCCAACTCTAGGAGTAGCAGTGAACCTCTGAGATACAGAAATCTGAATGATGTGTATGAGAACACTGTGGAAATTGATTTGGTTGAATCTGATGAGGAGTTGGAAGATGCAGAAGTGCAGGCACTACTAGCTGAAACAGGTGAACCAGAATGTTTCAGAGAAGCAGCTGTTCATCATGAATGGGTAGATGCAATGAATAAGGAGATGGAATCCATTGAAAAGAACGAACAGTTCTGTGACATGAAGAAGCTGGCATTTGGAGATGCAGTTGGGCGATTGAAGGCGTTCGATGAGCGCACGCGGCGGAATGGCGGCGGGGTTGCGCGGTCTGAGGGTGGGCAGGTGTTGCTCACACAGGAAGAGTGGGAGGCCAGACAGAGAGGCGCGGGAGGTGACTCGTCTGGATCTGGGAAGAGAGGAAACGGCGGAGGTCGGGGTCGTGGTCGTGGCCGTGGTGGTAGCGGCGGCGGTCGTGGCGGAGGCCGGGATGCCGGCAAGGAGGGCACGGGGAAGCGTGACAAAAATCACATCAAATGCTTCAAGTGTCATGACTTCGGACACTATGCTAACAGGTGTCCAGTCGAAAAGAAGAAGGAGGAAGCTCATCTGGTGAAGACTGAAGAGAAGGAGCACACTGTTTTGCTTGCAGAAACGGTGTCGGACAAGCTAAAATGCTCTTCAGGGAAACAGAAACAGTTGGTGCTTCTGAATGAAGTGAAGATTGTTCCTGAACTGCATTTAACTGGTGGAGGTATGCCATCAGGTGATACATGGTACGTTGACAATGGTGCTAGTAACCACATGACAGGTGATATGCAAAAATTTAGAAATTTAGATTATGCTGTTCTTGGTAAAGTGAGGTTTGGTGATGATTCTACAGTAGAAATTCAGGGGAAGGGTACAGTTGTTTTTCAAGGGAAGCATGGGGATCACTGGGTGCTATCTGATGTTTATTACATTCCTAAACTTAGAAGCAATTTGATTAGTCTTGGACAGGTCCGGAGTGTCCGGAGTTTGGCTAACAATTTGTGTTAAGTGTTGAAAATTTTCAGATACACCTATTCACCCCCCCTCTAGGTGACATCACGGTCCTTTCAATATTAAACCTTGAAATATTTTGTGTGCTTGCGGTAATTGTGTTTATAATCTGTATGCATAAGAAGCATTGCCATAATGTGTATTATACTATTTTTGATACAAAGTAAGCCTAATTAGTCCAACAGATTTCTGTCTACATATATCTATTAGGTGTGGAATTGTTGATACAGGTTTTGTATCCCGTTTGCTAATGGAACATCAAACAATTATGGTGCTAAGACATAGCCAAACACTTCTTTATACAAGAATAGTTCAGTACCCTTGCAGTCACATCTTTTCTTTGAATGAATAATTGTGTGCGGATAGATACACCCTCATCTATTTTTGTTATATTATATTTGCCAAATTAAATTGTTCAGAAATTTATGGTCTACTACATATCCACGTTTGTGTTTGAATTAGCTAAGCGCGGTGTGTGTGGTAGCTAGTATATGTAGTTGGATGTTCGTGGTGTGGAGTTAACGCATTGTAAGCCGGTTAGGCACATTGTACTCGATCTTCTTGAAGGTGAAAAAGGGCACCATCTCCCGGTAGACCACCGGGCGGTTGCTTCGCCAATTCTCTGTTCGTGTGCTTTGATCTCTGTGTTCTTGATTTGATCGATTATCCCAGCCACTATACAGCGTGTGATCGTGATCCGAGGCCTACATCTGGTATCAGAGCCGAGGAGATCACGCGCGGAGACACTCAAAGATCGGACGCCATGTCCACGGCGGGTGAGGGGGGGCGCGGCGGCGAGCTGCGTCAAGTATACCCGAGCTTGACGATCTCGAACTACACCAGTTGGTGCATTCGAGTTCAGGCCATCATGGAGGATCGGGAGGAGTGGGGCGTAGTGGAGCCAGAGGAGGCGGGGATGTCATCGACGGTGTTGTCCGCGGCGGAGCAAGCTAAAGCAACCGCCAAAGACAAGAAGGTGAAGGCGAACCTGATGCAGTGTATCTCTGACGACTTGCTTATGCAAGTTGCCACGAAGAAGACAGGCAAAGAAGTTTGGGATGCGTTGAAGGCTCGGTTCGTCGGGGAAGAGCGCGTCAAGGAAGCACGACTGGAGACTCTCAAGAAAGACTTCAATTCACTTCAGATGAAGGACGATGAAGCTCTGGATCAAGTTGTTGCAAAACTGACATCCATGTCAGTCCGCTACAACAGCTTGGGGGGGAATCTTGAAGATGCCGATCTGGTGCGGAAATTGTTCGCCATAGTGCCAGAACGCTACTTGAATGTAGTGGCACCAATCGAACAGTTCTGTGACATGAAGAAGCTGGCATTTGGAGATGCAGTTGGGCGATTGAAGGCGTTCGATGAGCGCACGCGGCGGAATGGCGGCGGGGTTGCGCGGTCTGAGGGTGGGCAGGTGTTGCTCACACAGGAAGAGTGGGAGGCCAGACAGAGAGGCGCGGGAGGTGACTCGTCTGGATCTGGGAAGAGAGGAAACGGCGGAGGTCGGGGTCGTGGTCGTGGCCGTGGTGGTAGCGGCGGCGGTCGTGGCGGAGGCCGGGATGCCGGCAAGGAGGGCACGGGGAAGCGTGACAAAAATCACATCAAATGCTTCAAGTGTCATGACTTCGGACACTATGCTAACAGGTGTCCAGTCGAAAAGAAGAAGGAGGAAGCTCATCTGGTGAAGACTGAAGAGAAGGAGCACACTGTTTTGCTTGCAGAAACGGTGTCGGACAAGCTAAAATGCTCTTCAGGGAAACAGAAACAGTTGGTGCTTCTGAATGAAGTGAAGATTGTTCCTGAACTGCATTTAACTGGTGGAGGTATGCCATCAGGTGATACATGGTACGTTGACAATGGTGCTAGTAACCACATGACAGGTGATATGCAAAAATTTAGAAATTTAGATTATGCTGTTCTTGGTAAAGTGAGGTTTGGTGATGATTCTACAGTAGAAATTCAGGGGAAGGGTACAGTTGTTTTTCAAGGGAAGCATGGGGATCACTGGGTGCTATCTGATGTTTATTACATTCCTAAACTTAGAAGCAATTTGATTAGTCTTGGACAATTGACTGAAACTAGTCACAGAATTAACCTTGATGATGATCTGCTTGAGGTTGTTGATAAACTGTCAGATAGAGTGATCATGAGAATTCCTAGAACTGTGAATAGACTGTACAGAATTGAACTGAAAACTGTGGAACCCAGGTGTATGTTGGTAGACATAGATAATCAAGCCTGGCTTTGGCATGGGAGATTGGGGCATGTTAATTTTGGTGCTTTGAAACAATTGGCAAAAAAGGAAATGGCTACTGGAGTACCTGTGATTGAACATCCTGAACAGGTCTGTAGTGATTGTCTAGCAGCCAAGCAGATTAGACAACCTTTTCCAAAATCAACACAGTGGCATTCTTCAGAAAAGCTTTCTCTAGTCTATGTTGATCTGTGTGGGCCAATTGTGCCAGCAACAGCAGGGGGTAACAAATATTTCATGTTGCTGGTGGATGATTACTCAAGGTGGATGCAAGTGTTTCTACTGAAGAACAAAAATCAAGCAGTAGAGTTTTTTGTCAAGTACAAGGCAGAGGTGGAAAACTTCACTGAATGTAAAATAAAAACCCTCAGATCAGATAGGGGGGGAGAATTTCTTGCTGGAGTGTTTGCAGGTGTATGTGAACAAGCAGGAATCAGAAGACAACTCACAGCTCCTTATACTCCACAGCAGAATGGGGTAGTGGAGAGGAAAAATAGGACTGTGATGGAAATGGCTAGAGCTTTGTTGAAAAGCATGAGAATTCCAGGAAGATATTGGGGTGAAGCAGTGAGGCATGCTGTTTATCTGATCAACAGGCTGCCCACTAAAGTGCTGGGAAATGTCACCCCCTATGAGTCCTGGAATAGCAGAAAACCATCTTTGGGGCATTTGAGAGTTTTTGGGTGTACTGCTCATGCAAAGATCAATACACCACACCCAAAGAAACTTGATGACAGAAGTAAAGCACTTGTGTATTTTGGTGTTGAAGAAGGCTGCAAGGCATTCAGGCTGTATGATCCAGAGTTAAACAAGATCATTATCAGCAGAGATGTAGTCTTTGAAGAATCAACAATGTGGAAATGGGATTCATGTTCAGATAATTCAGTAGAATTACTGATTGAATGTGAAACTGAATTGGGGAATTTTCCTGGAGGAGCTATTGAAGAAACTGAAGATGCAGTGTCAGTTGACAGTGAAATCAGTGGGGCTGACAACAACCAAGTTGATGATCCTGTTGCACCGCTGTCACCTGGTTCTGGTTCAGAACAGGTGGTGAATCAACCTGAAGAAGCATTATCAGAACCAGCAACACCTCAGGATATGATCTCTGATGGGAATATGAATATTTCCACACCCAACTCTAGGAGTAGCAGTGAACCTCTGAGATACAGAAATCTGAATGATGTGTATGAGAACACTGTGGAAATTGATTTGGTTGAATCTGATGAGGAGTTGGAAGATGCAGAAGTGCAGGCACTACTAGCTGAAACAGGTGAACCAGAATGTTTCAGAGAAGCAGCTGTTCATCATGAATGGGTAGATGCAATGAATAAGGAGATGGAATCCATTGAAAAGAACAAAACTTGGGAGCTGGCCAAGCTACCAGCTGGGAAGAAACCCATTGGTCTAAAATGGGTATACAAACTGAAGAGAAACTCTGATGGGGAAGTGTTGAAGCATAAGGCCAGACTAGTTGCCAAAGGGTATGTGCAAAAATTTGGCATTGACTATGAAGAGGTGTTTGCTCCTGTTGCCAGATTAGACACGGTAAGATTTTTGTTGGCACTAGCAGCTAATCTGGGTTGGAAGGTTCATCACTTGGATGTAAAATCTGCTTTCTTGCATGGAAATCTTGAAGAGGAAGTCTATGTTTCACAACCTGAGGGGTATGTTGTGAAAGGAAAAGAGCAGTATGTGTTCAAGTTGAGCAAAGCTCTTTATGGACTGAAACAAGCACCTAGGGCTTGGAATGTCAGATTAGACAAGAGCCTGAAGAAGCTGGGTTTTAGCAGGTGTTTGAGTGAGCAAGCAGTTTATACCAGAGGAGTTGGTGAAGAAGCAGTCATCCTTGGTGTCTATGTAGATGATTTAATTGTTACCGGAGGTAATCCACTGAAGATCAAGGCATTTAAGGATGAGATGATGACTGAATTTGAGATGACAGACTTGGGGTTACTGTCCTACTATTTGGGGATAGAGGTTGATCAGAAACCAGATTACATTGCTGTTAAGCAATCAGGCTATGCTAAGAAGGTACTTGGGAGATTTAGTATGTCAGAGTGTAACTCAACTAAGCTGCCCATGGAACCAGGCAATAAGCTTGATACTGACAAAGGAGGAGAACCAGTAGATTCTACTGAGTATAGAAGAATGATAGGGTGTTTGAGGTATCTGTTACACTCAAGGCCTGATCTGTCCTTTGCAGTGGGTGTTGCTAGCAGGTTTATGGAGAAACCAACAGTGATGCATTTGAAGGCTGTTAAACAGATCATGAGATACTTGAAAGGAACACTTGAACTTGGGCTGGTATATGTCCAAGGGGGAAGTGTTGGTCAGTTGGTAGGATATACTGACAGTGATCATGGATCTGATGTAGTGCAGAGACACAGCACAGGGGGAATGGCCTTTTATCTGGGAGAGAATCTGATCGCCTGGAACTCGTTCAAGCAGAAGACAGTGTCATTGTCATCTTGTGAATCTGAGTTCAAGGCAGCTACAGCAGCAGCACAACAGGCTCTCTGGTTAAGAAGTCTGATCAGTGAAGTGCTGAGAAGAAAAGCAGAAGCTGTGACTCTCTTGGTGGATAACAATTCAGCTATTGCACTTATGAAAAATGCAGTGTTCCATGGTAGAAGCAAGCACATCGATATTAAATATCATTTCATTAGAGAGTGCATTGAGGCTGGTCAGATTGTTGTGAAGAGAGTGGGAACCAATCAGCAGAAGGCTGATATCTTAACCAAGGCATTGCCACTGGTCAAGTTGGCAGTGATGAGACACCTGATAGGTGTGAGAGATCTTAGTGTCTGTCAGGATTAGGGGGGAGCTTGTTGGCTTATAATCCTGTCAGAGGGGTTCAGAGGTGTTGCTGATGAAGCATGTTCAGTGATCGAGCCCAAGGGTGAGCGGGAAACTTCAGTTTGAAGTGGTGACGCGCTGGCGCGGATGGAGCATGGCGGTGACCGCGCCCACGACCTGACGGTTTACTGAATAGTGCATTTTTCAGTAACTTGTATCCACGTTTGTGTTTGAATTAGCTAAGCGCGGTGTGTGTGGTAGCTAGTATATGTAGTTGGATGTTCGTGGTGTGGAGTTAACGCATTGTAAGCCGGTTAGGCACATTGTACTCGATCTTCTTGAAGGTGAAAAAGGGCACCATCTCCCGGTAGACCACCGGGCGGTTGCTTCGCCAATTCTCTGTTCGTGTGCTTTGATCTCTGTGTTCTTGATTTGATCGATTATCCCAGCCACTATACAGCGTGTGATCGTGATCCGAGGCCTACATCTGGTATCAGAGCCGAGGAGATCACGCGCGGAGACACTCAAAGATCGGACGCCATGTCCACGGCGGGTGAGGGGGGGCGCGGCGGCGAGCTGCGTCAAGTATACCCGAGCTTGACGATCTCGAACTACACCAGTTGGTGCATTCGAGTTCAGGCCATCATGGAGGATCGGGAGGAGTGGGGCGTAGTGGAGCCAGAGGAGGCGGGGATGTCATCGACGGTGTTGTCCGCGGCGGAGCAAGCTAAAGCAACCGCCAAAGACAAGAAGGTGAAGGCGAACCTGATGCAGTGTATCTCTGACGACTTGCTTATGCAAGTTGCCACGAAGAAGACAGGCAAAGAAGTTTGGGATGCGTTGAAGGCTCGGTTCGTCGGGGAAGAGCGCGTCAAGGAAGCACGACTGGAGACTCTCAAGAAAGACTTCAATTCACTTCAGATGAAGGACGATGAAGCTCTGGATCAAGTTGTTGCAAAACTGACATCCATGTCAGTCCGCTACAACAGCTTGGGGGGGAATCTTGAAGATGCCGATCTGGTGCGGAAATTGTTCGCCATAGTGCCAGAACGCTACTTGAATGTAGTGGCACCAATCGAACAGTTCTGTGACATGAAGAAGCTGGCATTTGGAGATGCAGTTGGGCGATTGAAGGCGTTCGATGAGCGCACGCGGCGGAATGGCGGCGGGGTTGCGCGGTCTGAGGGTGGGCAGGTGTTGCTCACACAGGAAGAGTGGGAGGCCAGACAGAGAGGCGCGGGAGGTGACTCGTCTGGATCTGGGAAGAGAGGAAACGGCGGAGGTCGGGGTCGTGGTCGTGGCCGTGGTGGTAGCGGCGGCGGTCGTGGCGGAGGCCGGGATGCCGGCAAGGAGGGCACGGGGAAGCGTGACAAAAATCACATCAAATGCTTCAAGTGTCATGACTTCGGACACTATGCTAACAGGTGTCCAGTCGAAAAGAAGAAGGAGGAAGCTCATCTGGTGAAGACTGAAGAGAAGGAGCACACTGTTTTGCTTGCAGAAACGGTGTCGGACAAGCTAAAATGCTCTTCAGGGAAACAGAAACAGTTGGTGCTTCTGAATGAAGTGAAGATTGTTCCTGAACTGCATTTAACTGGTGGAGGTATGCCATCAGGTGATACATGGTACGTTGACAATGGTGCTAGTAACCACATGACAGGTGATATGCAAAAATTTAGAAATTTAGATTATGCTGTTCTTGGTAAAGTGAGGTTTGGTGATGATTCTACAGTAGAAATTCAGGGGAAGGGTACAGTTGTTTTTCAAGGGAAGCATGGGGATCACTGGGTGCTATCTGATGTTTATTACATTCCTAAACTTAGAAGCAATTTGATTAGTCTTGGACAATTGACTGAAACTAGTCACAGAATTAACCTTGATGATGATCTGCTTGAGGTTGTTGATAAACTGTCAGATAGAGTGATCATGAGAATTCCTAGAACTGTGAATAGACTGTACAGAATTGAACTGAAAACTGTGGAACCCAGGTGTATGTTGGTAGACATAGATAATCAAGCCTGGCTTTGGCATGGGAGATTGGGGCATGTTAATTTTGGTGCTTTGAAACAATTGGCAAAAAAGGAAATGGCTACTGGAGTACCTGTGATTGAACATCCTGAACAGGTCTGTAGTGATTGTCTAGCAGCCAAGCAGATTAGACAACCTTTTCCAAAATCAACACAGTGGCATTCTTCAGAAAAGCTTTCTCTAGTCTATGTTGATCTGTGTGGGCCAATTGTGCCAGCAACAGCAGGGGGTAACAAATATTTCATGTTGCTGGTGGATGATTACTCAAGGTGGATGCAAGTGTTTCTACTGAAGAACAAAAATCAAGCAGTAGAGTTTTTTGTCAAGTACAAGGCAGAGGTGGAAAACTTCACTGAATGTAAAATAAAAACCCTCAGATCAGATAGGGGGGGAGAATTTCTTGCTGGAGTGTTTGCAGGTGTATGTGAACAAGCAGGAATCAGAAGACAACTCACAGCTCCTTATACTCCACAGCAGAATGGGGTAGTGGAGAGGAAAAATAGGACTGTGATGGAAATGGCTAGAGCTTTGTTGAAAAGCATGAGAATTCCAGGAAGATATTGGGGTGAAGCAGTGAGGCATGCTGTTTATCTGATCAACAGGCTGCCCACTAAAGTGCTGGGAAATGTCACCCCCTATGAGTCCTGGAATAGCAGAAAACCATCTTTGGGGCATTTGAGAGTTTTTGGGTGTACTGCTCATGCAAAGATCAATACACCACACCCAAAGAAACTTGATGACAGAAGTAAAGCACTTGTGTATTTTGGTGTTGAAGAAGGCTGCAAGGCATTCAGGCTGTATGATCCAGAGTTAAACAAGATCATTATCAGCAGAGATGTAGTCTTTGAAGAATCAACAATGTGGAAATGGGATTCATGTTCAGATAATTCAGTAGAATTACTGATTGAATGTGAAACTGAATTGGGGAATTTTCCTGGAGGAGCTATTGAAGAAACTGAAGATGCAGTGTCAGTTGACAGTGAAATCAGTGGGGCTGACAACAACCAAGTTGATGATCCTGTTGCACCGCTGTCACCTGGTTCTGGTTCAGAACAGGTGGTGAATCAACCTGAAGAAGCATTATCAGAACCAGCAACACCTCAGGATATGATCTCTGATGGGAATATGAATATTTCCACACCCAACTCTAGGAGTAGCAGTGAACCTCTGAGATACAGAAATCTGAATGATGTGTATGAGAACACTGTGGAAATTGATTTGGTTGAATCTGATGAGGAGTTGGAAGATGCAGAAGTGCAGGCACTACTAGCTGAAACAGGTGAACCAGAATGTTTCAGAGAAGCAGCTGTTCATCATGAATGGGTAGATGCAATGAATAAGGAGATGGAATCCATTGAAAAGAACAAAACTTGGGAGCTGGCCAAGCTACCAGCTGGGAAGAAACCCATTGGTCTAAAATGGGTATACAAACTGAAGAGAAACTCTGATGGGGAAGTGTTGAAGCATAAGGCCAGACTAGTTGCCAAAGGGTATGTGCAAAAATTTGGCATTGACTATGAAGAGGTGTTTGCTCCTGTTGCCAGATTAGACACGGTAAGATTTTTGTTGGCACTAGCAGCTAATCTGGGTTGGAAGGTTCATCACTTGGATGTAAAATCTGCTTTCTTGCATGGAAATCTTGAAGAGGAAGTCTATGTTTCACAACCTGAGGGGTATGTTGTGAAAGGAAAAGAGCAGTATGTGTTCAAGTTGAGCAAAGCTCTTTATGGACTGAAACAAGCACCTAGGGCTTGGAATGTCAGATTAGACAAGAGCCTGAAGAAGCTGGGTTTTAGCAGGTGTTTGAGTGAGCAAGCAGTTTATACCAGAGGAGTTGGTGAAGAAGCAGTCATCCTTGGTGTCTATGCAGAGCTGGAGTTGGAAGAAAAACTTCACAGACGGCAACTAGGCAAGATCTTGCCAGAGATGCTAATCGGCAAATCCTACTCGCCCGGCGACACCTCGCCATCTCCGGCACATATAGGTCCATGTTGTTTAGGACTCGCGCCGTCGGGTCAACAATGGGTGCTCCACCAGGACGACGCAACCACGCGAATCAAGAACCCTAGCAGTCTAGCACCCAAATCAGAACCGCGCACACGACAGTAGAAGGGAAAGAAGTGGAGAGTGAGGTGATTACCGGCGAAAAGCGAGCCATAGGATGGGGGACAGCCGCTGGCAGGGAGAGAGCGCTGCGAGGTCGTCTTCCACGCCCTCCACGTCATGCCGCCGCGACGCGAGGATTTCTTTCCACGGGCCAGACTTGTGGGTCGGTTCCTAGGCCGGGGTGAGGGAGTTTCGCCGGGATGGGCCGGGTTACAAACCACGAGGGGGCTTAATCGAACACAGATTTCATCGTGGGCCAGGATTAAATCTGCCCCGGGGTCACCCACGTGGATTGGGCCCCAACCCCGGTCAAACCCTGCCAAAACGAACAAAGCCTCATTGGAATCATACGGGGTGTGGTGTATGCATCTATATTTTATTTCAACAAAATATGAATTTTATATCTGTCTCAGCGTAAACTATGCACTCAGCTATAAATTACTACAGTTCCAACCTCATACTGTTTTTTCAAGTTTGCTCTCATATAGAGTGGCATAAGATGATAGTTATCTACTAAAATGCTAAGCCTATTAGATGATAACTACCAAGGCTACGTGAACACCTCCAAAGCCACTGTCTCCATCATATGACATGCCCATTGCAAACTTGGCCAATTCTGTCCTTTCAAATGATAGTCCACAAGCAAATACAATATGTCTTACTGAAAATGACGTGAAAGTAACATTCAATCTCCTCTTATCAAAGACCACATGATTCCTGCACACCCGAATTGACCAAAGAAATGTAGTTGACCACAAAAATATGAGAGGTTGTTTTCTTATCTAGTTGTTGCTGCCAAATCCCAAAGAAATGAAAATTCATGACTTGGCGGATCTAAACCAAAATCAACTTGAACTATTCCTCAACAAGCCTTGCAATATGACAATAAAAAACAATTCATCCATACTATCCCTGAGTTCAAGTGTTGCTTTTGTGATATTTATAGACGCCTGATTTATACTTATATTTTGTTCATCATATAAATATTGGTAGTGCGAGTGGTAGCCTTGCTGGTTGTCTTAATTTCTATGGACACGTCATTATAGTGCATAAGAGCAAGGTGAGTGATTATCGTATAGTATGTTGACAATGGGAGACTATAAGAAAAGTTTGAACGAGTGCATATCCACGGTACAATGCTAAGAACAGATTTGTTTGTGTGGTCGAAGCATATGCAAGTGAATATGGATTCTTGGAAATGTCATAACCACGTTGGCCACAATTGCTTATATAGCTGTGTAATGTTTTATGGTCTGTTTCCTAGGCTAGATATACAAATTCTTTTGTATTGTTTTGCCTATTAAATTAGTATATAGTTAGAACTTGCATCCCACTTTTAGTTATATTGAACCTTGAAATAGTTTGTTCACACATTTAGTATTACTTTGTCCAAGATTTAATGTCTTGGAGAGATGACAAATAATGCTTATCTGAAAACTTAGGGCGAATGTCGTTCCAAAATTTTTCGTCTAAATATAGTTCACAGGTGTCTACATTATACATTTTTGCCATCTGACTGTTCTACATTGCATGTGTTTGCCAAGGGACCATTCGGGTGTTAATGGTCTTTTAAATTCTTCCTTTGACCGACTCTAGGCATCACTGATAGTTGCAGTGTTCTCCTTTTGCACTTTTAGTCAAATATAGTCCAAAACATCAACATCCACAATGGATTCCAGGAAACTGTATTTGTGGCTCTAGTCAGGAGGATGGTTCAAGGGCGAGTCTTACAAAAAGTTTACATTTGTGGTCTCATCGTCCAAATAGCAATCTAATCATACGGTGTGTAGTGTATGCATGCACCTTTTATTGTTTAAACAAAATGAATTTTATATCAGTCTCGGTATAAACTATGCACTCAGCCATGCATTATTACAGTTCCATCCTCAAAGTGTTTAAACTATGACATCAAAGGACAGCATAAAAAGAAGATAGTTATCCACTAAAATGCTAAGCCTATTAGATGATAACTACCAATGCTACGCGAGGAGGACTATTCTTCATATCTTTTTCATGTCTTCCCTCCTCGCCGGTTGGCTAATTGTTTTCTTTGCTTTCCATTCTTGCAAGATGACTAAAGCAATCCAGTGGTCACAAGGTCTGAATCGATCAAGGGGGAGTCTTACAAATATTTTACATTTGTGGTTTCATCGCCCAACTATGAATGGCTTCTTCTCCTGGTTTTTATTTCAACCACACGACTGATATCGCCATGACTTCCGGTTCCTACTCGAACCTCCTCAATGCAATCATACAATGTGTGGTGTATGCATCTATATTTTATTTCAACAAAATGAATTTTATATCTGTCTCAGCATAAACTATGCACTCAGCTATACATTACTACAGTTCCAACCTCATAGCCACAGTACAATGGGAGACTAAGAAATGTTCAAATGAGTGCATAGCCACAGAACAATGCTAAGAACAGATTTGTTTGGGTGGTTGAAGCCTATGCAAGTGAATATAGATTCATGGAAATGCCATTTTTAACCAGGTTGTTCACAACTGCTTATATATAGCAGGGTACTTTTTTATGGTTTGTTTCCTAGGCTAGATATACAAATTATTTTGTTTGGTTTTGTATATTAAATTATCATATAGTTAAAACTTGCATCCCACTTTTGGTTCGATATTGAACCTTGAAATAGTTTGTGTGCTTGCGGTAATTCTGTTTATAATCTGAATGCATGAGCGGAATTGACACAAGCATTGGCCTCTCGAAGCAATTCTACTATATTTGGTACAAAATATGCCAAAAAAATATTTGTCCTGATTGACTGTTCTACATTGCATATGTTTGTTGAAGGATTGTTCGGATGTTTATGGTCTTTTCATTTTTTTGACCTACTTTAGATATCCACTGATAGTTGCAGGTGTTGTCCTTTTCCACCTTTTGTCAAATATAGTCCAACAAATTCACTGGCCGCCATGGATTCCAGGAAACTGTGTATGTGGCTCTCTTGAGGAGGACTATTCTTGATATCTTTTACTAGTCTACCCTACTGGCCAATAGGCTAATTGTTTTCTTTGCTTTCCACTGTTGCAAGATGACTAATGCAATTCATTGGTCACAAGGTCTGAATCAATCAAGGGGGAGTCTTACAAATACTTTACACACCCACTACTATGAATCGCTTCACCTGTTTTTTATTCAACCTCACGACTAATATTGCCATGACTTGTGGTTCCTACCCGAACCTCTTCAGGCTATGTTCGGTTGGAGAGGGTCTAATCCACGGGGTGGTTTAATCCCTGCCGGGATTGGGTGAAACCCCTTGCTGCCACCCAATCCCTGTGGGGGTTTATTTCTCCACTACCACTAATTCCCTGCCTCTTAATTTTTGTTCGGTTAGCCCCAGGGATCCATGCAGGTATGAGAAACTAACAGGATACCCGGAATCTTTGGCCCATATAGGCATTCAGCTGCACAAGATCGAGATTAAAACATGACGTCAGGTTTTAACAATGATGCATTTCAGATCTGGGGTTACCAGCTTACGAACCAAGCACAGATAACTCTTACGCCAAGAGCACAAATTAGCCTGTTTCTACCTCTCTAAACCTTCCTCTCAAACCAAGACCACAAAGTTTAAAGGAAAGTTCTACTAGGATAAACATAACGTCAAAGACAAATACATAATCAAATCTCCCCCACTTCAGCGCACTTGAGTTCAGATGCTAGTTGATTCAACAATATACCAATTACTAAGCATGAGCATGCACAATTATATATTGGCCATCAAGCTTAAACACTCCAGACCTGAAATGCAAATAAAGAAATTAAATTAGAAAATCTAATATGCAAAAGTCCTCTCGAAGCATGATATTCTACTATATTTGGTACAAAATATGCCAAAAATTAGATTTCCTGATGTTTGAGTTTTCAACATTTCATATGTTTGTTGAAGGATTGTTCGAATGTTTATGGTCTTTTTTCATTTCCTTCTTTGACCTACTCTAGATATCCACTGATAGTTGCAGGTGTTGTCCTTTTGCACTTTTTGTCAAATATAGTCCAACAACTTCACTGGCCGCCATGGATTCCAGAAAACTGTGTATGTGGCTCTCTTGAGTAGGACTATTCTTGATATCTTTTACTTGTCTACCCTACTGGCCAGTAGGCTAATTGTTTTCTTTGCTTTCCACTGTTGCAAGATGACTAAAGCAATTGATTGGCCACAAGGTCCAAATGGATCAAGGCGGAGTCTTACAATTACTTCGCACGTCCAACTACTATCAATCGCTTCACCTGTTTTTTATTTCAACCACGAATAATATTGCCATGACTTGTGGTTCCTACTCGAACCTCCTCATTGGAATCATACAGGGTGTGGTGTATGCATCTATATTTTAATTCAATAAAATGAATTTTATATAAATTACTAAAGTTCCAACCTCATACTGTTTTTTGAAGTTTGCTCTCATAGAGTGGCATAAGAAGAAGATAGTTATCTACTAAAATGCTAAGCGAAGACCTCCAAAGCCACTGTCTCCATCATATGACACGCCCACTGCAAAGTTGGCCAATTCTGTCCTTTCAAATGATGGTTCACAAGCAAATACAATATGTCTCACTGAAAATGACCTGAAAGTAACATTCAATCTCCGCTTATGAAAGACCACATGATTCCTGCACATCCAAATAGACCAAAGTAATGTAGTTGACCACATAAAAATGATAGGCTGTTTTCTTATCTAATTGTTGCTGCCAAATCCCAATGAAATGAAAATTCACTACTTGTTAGCTCTAAACAAAAATCAACTTGAACTATTCCTGAACAAACCTTGCAACAAAAAACAATTCACCCATACTATCCCTGTGTTCAAATGTTGCATTTGAGGTATTTATAGACGCCTGATTTATACTTATATTTTGTTCATCATATGAGTATTGATAGTGCCAATGGTAGCCGTGCAGGTTGTCTTAATTTCTATGGACAAATCATTATAGGGAATATGAGCGAGGTGAGTGATTATCCTAGTCTATTGTCAATGGGAGAACAAGAAAAATTCGAACGAGTGAATAGCCAGCACAATGCTAAGAACAGATTTGTTTGTGCGGTCCAAGTGTATGCAAGTGAATATAGATGCATGCATGGAAATGTCGTCGTTAATAATGTTGTTCTCAATTTCTTATATAGCTGTGTATTTTTTTGGGTTTGTTTCCTAGGCTAGATATACAAATTATTTTGTTTTGTTTGTCTATTAAATCAGTATATAGTTAGAACTATCATCGTCCCACTTTTGGTTCGATATTGAACCTTGAAGTAGTTTGTGTGCTTGCAGTAATTATGTTTATAATCTGAATGCATGAGAGGAATTGACATAATCATTGACCTCTCGAAGCATCATATTCTACTATATTTGGTACAAAATATGCCAAAAAATAGATATCTCCTCATGTTTGAGTGTTCTACGGTTGCATATGTTTGCGAAAGGATTGTTTCAATGTTTATGGTATTTTCAATTTTTTCTTTAACCTACTCTAGATATCCAGTGCTAGTTGCAGCGTTGTCCTTTTGCTCTTTTTTTTTCAAATATAGTCCAACAACTTCACCAGCTGCCATGGATTCTAGGAAACTTCGACAATTTCAAATATCTTTTACTTGTCTTCCCTCCTGGCAGGTTGGCTAATTGTTTTGTTTGCTTTCCACTGTTGCAAGATGACTAAAGCAATTAATTGGTCACAAGGTCCAAACCGATCAAGGGAGAGTCTTATAAATACTTTACATTTGTGTGGTCTCATTGCGCAATTTTCAATTATTTCGCCTGGTTTTCAATCACGAGCGATATCGCCATGACTTGCGGTTCTTACTCGAACCTCCTCATGGTAATCATACGGTGTGTGGCGTATGCATCTTTATTTTATTTCCACAAATTGATATTTTTGTATTAGTCTTAGCATAAACTATGCACTCAGCCATTCATTACTACATTTCCAGCCCCTTACTGTTTTTGAAGTATTCTCTCAAAGAGCGGCACAAGTAGAAGAGTAGTTATCCACTTAAATGCTAAGCCTATAAGATGATAACTACAAATGCTACGCGAAGACATCCAAAGCCACTGTCTCCATCCCATGACATGCCTACTGCAAACTTGGCCTGTTGTTCTCCTTTGGAATGATAATGGTCCCCACGAGCGTGTACAATATGTGACACTGAAATAATGACCTGAAAACTAACGGTCAATCTTCTCTTATCAAAGACCACATCATTTCTGTGCACCGAAATAGACCAAAGAAATGCAGTTGCTCCACACAAACTAGAGAGTTTTTTTTATTTATCTAATTGTTTTACTACAGCAGCTGCAACATAGCCAAGCAGATATATCAACGGAACAGGATGATGGTAAACAAAAGGGCAGTGAAGCCGCGTGGAGGAGCCACAGTGCGGGGAAACCACAGCCTGGGTGCTCTGAACATCATATGGTGTATAAATTCGGGACCAGGAATGTAGATTGTGAGCTACTTCGTGAACTCTAGGGCCCAGAAGTTGGCGAAGATGTATGTAGCCTTGAACTGTCCAGAGAAACCGGCCTCCATGGCGAGCTCAGAGAACTCACTCTGTGTCCTCTCCTTACCGCTGCCAAACGTGACCAACATCGTGAGGTCGAGTTCGAATGCACCCTGGGCCGCTAGAGTACATTCTGGTTTCTCTGGAAGAATGTACTCCAGAACTATGACCTTCCCCGTCGTTGGGAGTGCCGCGTAGCAATTCCTTAGGATCTTGATGCACTCCTTATCGCCCCAGTCATGGAGAATCCACTGCTCATTATATAGAAAGACATGTTCAATGGGAGTGCATTATTTAAATCTGTATTTAATTAGGATTGCAGTCTCAGCAATAATGTACAGGAAACTCTCATCCTCTGCTTGTTGCTACTATTAAATAAGTCGGACACTGCTGCTATCACTAGCTGGGTCATGAGAAGTAAACTCCATTCTTGCACAATTTCTCTACCACCAGAATGCCCAATTAATAAGTTGAAGATTAGCTTTTTGGTTGTATATATGTATCTGACTTACCAGAGTGCATATTGTAGCAAATACTTTTTTTCATTATTTTACAATAGGTAAAAACATTCGAGGTTGACTTTTTAAACTAGCTGAGGACTGAAGACCATGGACGAGTAGAGATCGAAGAATTCATTATGTCTGACTCCTCATACATAGAAGTTGGTGTCCGGATTATGTCCCTGTTGAAAGCTGCCATTCTCACTTCTCGTTGTTGTAAAATTCCTAATTAAGTAAAAGAATTTACTTAACGATGATAATTCCAAACCAGAACAAAAAATTGATTGCCCATGGATCCAATTTGGGAGGGTTTCACACACTCCACGGGAGCCACTTTTGAAGGTTTTCTAATTTATATTATCAGAATGGATTCAAAACCATAGATTGTACAGAAATTTGTCAGTTTTAGGTGTCTGGGTATGCGTCTGCAAGCTGGACCGGCCAGGTAGAAATATTTGCAGAGAGACCCAGTGGCCGGGTGTTCGAAGCCACTTGAATTGAATTCTTAAGTACAGTGCATGGTTAAGAAAAAACCTTGAGCATAACTGCTTTTCCGCGTGGAATATTATCAAACATGCTGCCACCTACATGTTGCACGCCTGCATGTACAATACAAGTTCAATATTCAAAGAAATCGGGCAAGCAAGGTTGCATATATATAGGATAAAAGTTAATACGATTGGTTATGAGGGTGATATACCAGTCATTGTTTGCAATTCTACTGGCTTTCATCTCAGAAGGAAAGAAAAAGGAATCAACTGACCTTCAATGGGTGCTGCCTCCTCAATGACATGAGGAAGGTCGTAGTTTACTCCTATGATATTCTTATATTTCTCTCTAATCATTTGCAACGTTGTTCCATTGCCGCCACCGACATCCACGAGAACATCGACGTCTTCGAAGCCATGGAAGAACTCGACAAGCTTCTTGGTTATAAGCAATGAATGACCTGCCATTGCCTTGTGGAACACTGTGCTGGTTGATCCGTTTGCACCTATATAATCGAACATCGGCATGCCGTGGGCTTTTTCAAACGGTGATGATCCCTCCAACACTGCATCCTTTATGTTGTGCCTAATGAAATTTATTAATTTTTAAACATATTAACTAGGGATCCAAAAGGTATATACTCCAGTCAACTAAACAGCTGTTATTTTATGTACTAAGAGAAAAACTCACATTTGTTCACGTATACTTAGTACTGGAGATAAAAGACCTAGTACTAGTTGTGGCACAGAGTCATTTTCATACCGGGTATAAACTTAGAAGCAACCGGAGCCATTTTAGTACCGGCTCAAAACATCATCCTGTACTTAAAAGTCGCATTTTGGTACCGACTGGTGTCTTGGCCTGATACTAAAATGACGCGCTCATTTAGTACCGGTCAATAACACCGACCGGTACTAAAGTGGTTCTCCACGTGTTACATGTAATGCATAGGTGGGATGATAACGCGAGACTATAAGTAATGTGTTCGAATCCTCGAGGACGGGCACGCGTATTTAATTATTTATGCATTTAGTACTAGACAGCTCAACCTATACTAAACGGTTTGCACTTTGGTACCGGCTAGCCACAGTACGTCTGGGCTGACCCGTATCGATGAGAGATTTTCCAGTTATGTAACAGTATATACACACAAACAGTACGTTGCGGCGCATTCATGTACTTACCAGCTCTCCAGGAAAGTCTTGTCCAGGATCATCTGCCCAATCGGGAGCACCGACTCCACGCCGCTGGTGGCGAACCACTTGCAGACCGGCGCCGCGGCGTAGCTCCGGCGAGCCCTGCCGTCCAGGCCAGCCACGGCCATGCAGGACACGACGCCGTAGGAGGCGAGGAACCGGAGCATGCGGTCCAGCATTGGCACGGCCTTGGCCGCCGGGCATGGCGGCAGCCGCGCCGCCAGCTCGTCGGCGGTCATGGCGCGCCGGGCGGCCAGGAGCTGATCCATGAGGCCGAGCTCAATGACCGCTTTGATGGTGAAAGGCACGGCGAATCCGCCCAGGAGCTTCATAGCGTGCATACACGTCTCGTCATCGTCGTTGGACGCGGCGCTATTGTTAGTGTGATGGCTGCCCATCGTCTATCGGTCAATTAATCAGCCGCAACTAACGTACTGCAGCCAGCAGCTAGCTTGGATAAACGTACTGTGTATGTATGGATGCCTTTAATTTGTAGGCTTAGCTGTGCATGTGCTGCTTGCTATGCTCCTGGTACTTATAAGCGAAGAGGAATTAGCTAGGGTGAAGGCTGTCCATAGAAATCAAACGGGTTGGGCCTTGGTGACAGTACACGGTGGCATATATTTTCTGCTCAAGGTGGAGACACAGTATATCATAATTCAATTGTCGCAAACACGTGCCTTTTTCTTTCACCGGTAGGCCAGGTTGCTTCCTTTTTCTTTCCTCAGTCCCGATGTACGCTGCCTTTTCAACGTACGTCCTGGGCTCCAGGCACCAGGCCGTCGTCTGGCCATCTCCACAACACCACCCTGAGTCCTATTATCTGGCCTTGTTTAGATGCAAAATTGGAAGGGTGAATTTGGGAGGTAGATGTCACTTCGTAATCATTGTGTCACTGTAGCATTTTCGTTTGTATGTGTGAAAAATTATCCAAAATTTAATTAATTAGGCTCAAAATGTTCATCTCGTAGAGTAGAACAAAACTGTACAATTAGTTTTTGATTTCATCTATATTTAATACTCCATGCATGTTATGACATTTTGATGTGATAGGGGAATCTTCTTTTTGCATAGTGAATTTGGGAGTTGCTTTTTGGGAACTTTTGGGAACTAAACAAGGCCAGAATTGATGTGGTGGACAATATAGACCACACAGTGGTGTCACTACGTGCCGGCTACCATAGCCATCTGATAACTAGTATTTTAACTAAAGCCCAGCAAGAAATTAAACCCGCCAAGAGAAAAGGTAATTGACTGTAATCTGAACCAGAAATACTACAGTCAGATGCTGAATGTAATTGACTCGAAGAATGGTAAAACTAAAATTTATATTAATAACTCAAGTCTTATATAGGAAAAGTCCAAAAGCTTATACTACAATCTTTGAAGATTTCTGTGGACCCCGAGACAAAAGCTCGATTGTCCATTTGACTAACTCCTAACCGAACTAGTGTAATAATTTAACTAAGCAACAATATATGTGAAGTGGAGTGCTTCTTCTTGGGGTGGGTAACGTAGAACCTTCTCCCCTCCTGGTGGCCCTCCAATCCACGTGGATGGCCTGGATGATAAGCTAGCAACAGAGATGTGTGGGAGTTCCAGCTTGGCCGGCCGGTAATTGGGTATCACACTGAGTTGAATATTACCATGACTCTGCACCAAAGCAAGCCATTGAATTCACCTAATGTTGACGATACGCTATAGAAGTTTAATCTGAAGAAGACTATAGTATAAAAGTATTGGAGGCAGTGGGTGACAGTGGACAGATTTCCTTCAAGGGTACGACAAGTAAAATATTTACATTGCTCGGCAAGATCATTTCAAATTCTATTCAAGTAATGTTGACGACAAGTAAAATATTTACATTGCTCCAAATAGGGAAGAACTCGAGGAAAAGGAAAGTTGAATCTGGTCAATTCCAAATTTCCAATATATACCATGGTCCTTTTAGTGGTCTATCAAATGCAGTATGCAATCATCATAGTTCAATGGCATCTAAATTTAAAGGGTAATGATTGAGACAGGACGTCATATCTAATTTAATCGATCGGACACTGCTTCCCCAACGCGTATCCGCTCATTCCTTTCCCGATAATTCCGCTTCTGATTCTGCTTAGTCCTGCGCTCCAGCCACCAGCACCGCGTATCTGACACCACGTCCAACTTCCACCCAGGTGCTGCAGATTCACCACCTCCTGTTCACCCACCTCCGTAAGCGTTGCAGATCAACCCCATATCCGTACTGCGGTCATGCTCTGCCCAAGCACTGCCCATCTTCACCCGTTGCTCATCCAATGCCATGGCACTTTTCTGGCGCGGTGAAGATCAAGCTTGCGCTCCACCCTGGTCGAGCCCCCCCCCCCCCCTGCTGCCGTGGCCGCACCTCCCAGCTGCAGGAATCCCCAAGCTGCCCTGACCGCGGGAGCCCGCGCCTGCCCTTACCGCTTCCACCCAGCCATACGAGCCTTGCCGCTGCCTCTGCCACACCTCCAAGCTACTCAGAGCCCATCATGTGCAGACCTAGCTGCGGGAGCCTCGAGCGCTGCCTCGACCGCGCCTCTCGGGCGCTCCCGGCCACGGGCGCCTGTGCACCCTGTTCACTCCTCCACGTTGTGCCAGATCCAATCTCCCAGGCCGTGGGAGCCTCGCCGCCGCCTCGGGTCGGGTCACTTGTGGCGGGCCACGGGCGGTGGCATCGACCGGCGGGGCCGCCGGAGGGGCCACAGGAGGTGGCACCGGAGGGCGGCAGCATAGAGGGATGTGTGAAGAGGCCATCCTATCATCATTCTGTGTATTTCAAAGGAGTTGCCACGTAACCCGTGACATCACTCTAGAAGCTCTCAAAGATTGCGTGAACCAAGTGTCAATTACACGAAGTCGTGCAAATAAGTTTCAACAAGAGGTGAACTCATTCCTTGTTGAAATTAACTTCAACATATTTGATCATGTTATATTACCTAAATGAACTACATTAGTTGTGTTTAGCTTCACACATGAAGACCATGATTCTAGTTTACATAGATATGAACCTGACCACAAGGAATGGACTAATAAAGAGTCAAAGTTCTCTTTGGATGACAACCAGTTAGGACAACATCCTGATTAGTTCGGACCTGCAGATTGAATTGATCATAACTCGATTCCCAAAGGTCTGGAGGCCCCCAAGTACTTGATGGAACACTTATCAAGTCTATGTTCAAATGCAATAAGGACATCCCAATAAAAAGTTACAACAAATTTGGTGGAGACTATACAGAAAGCCCAACAGTCATGTGAGGGCTGACAACTACTTCCAATTCTCGTCCAATCCTGCACTAACTTATAAAATTTATGGTAAATATTATACATGATTGGAAAACTTATGAAGTCCACTTTCCAAAGCAATAAACGGCTTACTGTTTGGACTTCCCAATATGGAGTAGTGGTCATTTTAGTTATCACTCCCAAAAGAGGGATATGCATGGGAGAACTGAAGGGCACTTCATGAATGCTTCATTAGTTGGCCTTCCACCTTCCAACATGACTTTTTTATTTCATAACTACCTAGGAGGGTTGTTCCTAGTATAAATATTACATATATACTATTGAAAAAACAACTTTTGATCATTTGATGAACTCGTATGGTTTCGCAGCTGAGCTGCTAAGTGTCTTACACACACCGTTGTTCTTCCTTGTTCTTCTTTGACTTGTGAAAAAGATCTCTCTGAGGTCCCCTAATTCGTGCTCTAGGTTTCAAGGCTTTTTGTGTGGATTAATCTCGGATTGTGGTTCTACAGTCGTTCAGAGATCAAGTCAAAGTCCTCGAGGTCTCCGTGTCGTTTGGTGGCATCCAACCTTGGCAGGTATAAAGCTCGTTATCCCTTGACTATTCACAGCTAGTTACCTGCTGTTTGCAGCAAGTTATCCTTTGTTTAGAAAACTACTGTCGTGAAGATCGGGCCACCCCCGAGGAGGTTCTATCAATGCACCAGATGGCGGCGACGCATGAGGGTGTGCCTGATGGTGCCAATAGTGGCTTGCGGCCAGGCTCGGCTACGGCGACAACATATCCCCTTCTCGTGTAGCACGTCGTCGTTCTGTTTTGCCCTCAATGCTAAGTGCTGCCTATGTAGGCTGTGGTTTTGTAGGGGCGGGTGGCGGGCGGTGCTGCTCACCTGTAGGTGCCAGCGGGGTTCCATTTGTAGGTGTGGGCTGGGCACCCACACCTACAAATCCTTTTTTTAAGTAAATGCTATTAATCTTAAAAAATAGTAAATGAATTTAAAAAAAGTTGAAACATTACCAAAACATGTACCATGTCCAATACTAAGAATAAAAAAATACACTTGTGATTCAAGTGTAAATATTAGGGTGTGTAAATGTGAGTGTTTTCGATGATATATATGAAAGTGGTGAGAGAAGTTTGAGTTCCTGAAATAACTGTAGTTGGATTAACTTAAATTGAGCTGATATTTTTACCATAATATTATACACCTAAAATATCAGTGCCCGGCAATTTCAAAATTATGTGGGCATGCTTACAAAATAACAAATTGGAAATAAAAAGATTGCAGGGGTATTTGTAGGGTCGGGTCAGAACACCACCGCCCTACAAATAATTTTTAGGGCGGGTGAGGACCGCACCCGTCCCTGAAAATCTTTTGTAGGGGCGGATCATTTTCAAAAAGATGCCTGCTATAAAATTCTTATTTATTTCAAAACATAGTAAATAACTTCGAAAAAATTCAAAACTTCGCCAAAGCATCTACCATATCAAATACTGAGACCAAAAAAATACATTTACAACATAAGTGTAGATGTAAAATGTTGGGGTGTGTAAATGTGAGTGTTTCTGATGATATATGTGGAAGTGGTAAGATAAGTTTGAGTTCTTAAACAAATCATAGTCCCTTTAATTTAAATTGAGTTGAGTTGAGTTTTTGACCACACTATAATATACCTAAAATGGTGCATGGCAATTTCAAAATTATGGTAGCATACTTAAAAAATAAAAATTCAAAAATACAAAATATTAGTTTTGTGCTGCATCGTCACCGACGGGTGGATTTTTGGGCCACTCCTAGAAATCAAGTTTTAGGGGCTGTTGGCATTGCGCACCATCCGTGGAAATGACTCTATTTCCAGGGGCTCCGACGCGTGGCCTTCACCGCTCCTCGAAATACCCATCTCTAGGAGCGGCTCCTGGCGTGACCCGCTCATGGAAATAACGGCCATTTCTAGGAGCGGCTCACAAGGCCACCCACACCTGGAAATATTTTTTGCAGGATCGGGTGAGTTGCTATAGTGCAACGCTCGATCAATGGGTGTGGTTCCCGTTTCCATCCACCCCTAAAAAAAGTAGGCACATTTAGGGGTTGTTTGGCACGGCTCCGCTCCACCTTTTACAACTCTACTCTCGATATTTTTACCTAAACACGTGTAGCTCCAAGTTCTGCAGCTCCAAGAAAAAAGTTGAGTTGGGGCCAAGAAAAAAGTGGAGTTGCACCTTCTCGTGGAGTTGGGTAAAATTACATGGAGCACCTCACATAGTTTTTTTTCTTTCGCCACCTTATTCCTTTGCGTCGTTCTTTTCTTCGGCAACTGTAATGCGTGTACTGTAGCGGCATTCTGTAGCAGCACGGAAAAAAAATCTCCAGACCAACAAAACTAATGCACGGGCAAGAAAGACATTTCCCATCAAATCTATATGTTCTAGAGCTGGAGTTGAAATTGTAGCCAAATACGTTGAGTCAGTTACATATTAATTGAAGTAAGCGGAGCGGATCTGAAAAATGTGGAGTTGGTGGAGCTGGAGTTGGTTTTTGTGGAGTGGAGCTCTCCAAAATAGGCCCTTACTAATGGTTTTTGTGTAGTACATCCATAGCGCCTATAAATATAAGGGATGTCTCTTAGCCATGTCCAAAAATGAGATTAGCCATAAATACAATTGTTTAAGGTGATGGAAGGGAGCAGAAACTCTTGCCCTCGTCTGGGGCAGTGCTTTTGGCTCACGGAGGGACGGCATTACGCCACACTGCAGTATCTACACAGACTAGAACACCTATTTCCACTATACCACAGCCCTAAAATACTGTCGAATGTTTTTTTTGCGGGGTAAGATACTGTCGAATGTTAGTCGCTACAGTTAAAAGATCATAGTAAGTTAAGCATATCATAGTGCTCAAGTGCTTGTGGATGCCAATATAAGCTATGTTCAGCTAGGCTATATGTAATATATAGTATCTAGTGAGATACTGATACTGTTTATGTTACATTCTGAAATTCACCTACATGAATGAAACAAGGAAAAATTCTATTATTTTTTACCATTCAACTCTTGTCTTAGTTTGGTTTTGACCATCGAACTCCAAAACCGAGAATCTTTGGCCATCCAACTTTGGCCATCGGGGCGGTTTTGATGGGTGATTTTAATATTTTATTTATAATTTAGTCTTTAGATCTTAAAATGATTATTACTTTTTGCTCGTATCTCCGATTTAGGTGATTCGTACGGTCACGTGTTCGTAACAGTGAGCTGGCCCCTTTGTACGGGCTATTATTTTCCTTGAGAAATAATAGATAAAAGAGGCAGTATTTAGGTGGCTTTCTCAATTAAAAAAACTGCACAATAGCGTAAGGTTATCATAAGGATACACATCTAGCTTTATTGCTGGCCCAAACCGGATACTAAGATATTCTTTTTGTGCGACCAGATATTTTTGCGTCTAAGGAGATAACAGATATCACTAAAGATTTAAAAGGACATGGATCATCATGATTCATGAGAGACGAATATTTATTTGGTTGCATTTTCTCATGCATATTTTAATTATTTATTTGCATCGAAGATGATATATGTATCATATACCTTTGTGTTTAGATACCAGTATACCGCACATTAATACGTGGGATATAGTACATGTTTCTATATAAACACTTGCAACTCTCCAACTAAACAAAGTTTCCCGTCCGCGCAAAAAATAAAAAGAGCAACAACATTCTCTTCCTGTTCTTTCAAAACAAAAAAGGAACATTCTCTTCCTCATGGTCCTCAAGAGTATGAGGATAAGATAACACACTTGATATCCGCCGTTGTTCCCTTGGTACTTGTTGACGCTTTTTCCGGCCAACACACACGAATGCGCTAGACGTACGGGTCGCAAACGGACCAAACGGCAGGATGTGCCCAAACCGATTAGACCGGTCTGGTAATCCGGTCAGACCGGTTTCCTAGGGTTTTGCCGGATCGGTCGTTAGAGGGGGGTAACTACCAAGCTAACGTGCTGGAGAACGACTAGGTTTACGAGCAAACCAATAAAGAGATAACCAACGCACTTACGTGGCGAAGAACGACTAGTTTACGAGCAAACTAGCAAAGGCCGTCGAAGCTCTCACCCGGGAGGGACCCCGTCAGGGCGTGGACGTCGCCGGCGTGTCCTAGATCGACCAGCGAGCCTTAGGACGCCATCTATGACCGTGGAGATCAGAGGATGAACAGCATGAAGGTTGGAAGAGATTAGGGTTTGAAGGAAAAAGTAAAAATAGTGTTTGATTCGATTGGATATATCTCTCAATCGGCCATGACCCTTTATATTTATAGGGTGGGGAAGTCGTACCCCTTTAGGTCGGTTTACAATATGGGACAAAACTCAGAATCCTAAACCTACTCGAATTACAGATCCAAACCGGTCTGACCGGTTGGGAAAACCGGTCAGACCGCTTTCCTTCGGTCCGTGTCAATTTTGGTCGTCAACATATGCCCCCCTGTTTTTTGGCAAAGCTTGC
>OAMR01000592.1:171223-208776 GCA_900205405.1 Echinochloa crus-galli | reverse complement strand
CCCGCCGCGCCCGCTGCCGCCCACGTCCGCCGCGCCCACCGCCCGTGCTCGCCAGCCATCCACCGCCCGCGCTCGTCGGTTGTCCACCGCACCGGCCGCCAGCGCTCAGCGTCCATCCGTGAGGATGAGACGGAAGAGGACGCCGCTCTCGAGGGATGGACACATCCGGTCGATTTGGATGGATGGAGTCATCCCTATTTTGTAGAGAATATTCTTCACTGATGCTGTCCTATTTCTAGTATCCCTCCAACCAAACATCTACAGGGATGGACTCGTCCCATCCCATCCCTTGAACCAAACACACCTTCAGAGTAGTAGGCCCATAACGTACCGCCTACATGATCAACAACTCACAACACGGCACACATGCTATTTTGGTCACAAGTATTAGCACACATGCATGTAGTTTTTTCTCTTCTAGTCGCGACAACAGCACACAAAATCTAGATAATTAGTCCCTTATGAGTATCTGCATACAAGATCATAAGATGCATAAATGTATATGCCCTTAGTAATTAACTGACAGACACCCCAATGATTTTTCTCCTATAACTTTAATAATTTCTATAGATTAGATTTTGATATACATAAATAGGTATATACTAGCAGAAAACCACGCGCAGTTGCGCGGTCTAACAAACTAATTCAATTCCTAAATACGGCAACTCCAAGTTATCTGATTTGATTGTGTTGTACAATCCTTTTATCGTACAATAAATGCAGATATTCCATTTTGCAAATGAAGAACACTCCTTCAATCCGTGGCAGTGCGTAATTAGCCAATCTGGTATATTTTCCAAGTAAAACATCAGCTAATTGAAGAACAATGCATAAAAAAGGATAAGACATATGCAAATGCAAATTATCAACTAATACGCAGATGAAAAATAAAATGGAAATATGTTCGGGTGACAAAATTATACCATCTGCAGTTCACTATTCATGTACCATACATAACCGCATTACCCTGCATCAGAGCAGGACGGCCACGCCTTTTGGAAGCCTTGCTTGGCGATCGAGGTTGTTTGCGTGCGCCTTCTTTCTCACGCCGAAATGCAACAAGCTGGCTAGTATCTAGGCTACAAAAGCATGTAGTGTGCCAATCGGCAGCTACACTGTTCAATTCAGCACGCAGGGCAGGAGATTCTGATCCTGTTCCGAGGAACCCAAGCCAAGTCGTGCACTGCTGCTAACACCACTGGCCGGCCGGCCGGCCGGGCATTGCACTGGCCATGCATCATCCAGCGTCGCGTCCGTGCCATGCGAAAGCGGTTGGGATCGACCACGTACACTGCTCCTTATCCGCAGCGCGCGCATGTGGTCAAATGCTATTTGGCCTGCTTGGTTTGGTGCTAAAACATTTACATGCCAAAATATGGAAAGTCATTTAGTTTGCTTCCAAACACTCTGCCAACGTCTCACAAGTATCCTACCAAAACGTTGGCAAGATTTTGGTCCAACTTTTGTCCTTCCAAAACTCGGGCATGCTAAAAAAATTGGTACCAAACCAATCAAAGCATTAAGGTGACCTTGTTTAAATACCAAATTCCATCCCAAAGTTTACTATGCAAAAAGAAAATTCCCATCACATCAAAATGTCGGCACATACTCAGGCCCTAGAGCATTTGATAACCCTAGACAGAAACAACTTGTGTGGATACTACGCATGCGAGTTCATCGACAACTTTGTAGGTCCTAAGGGGCAAAAGACGCCAAACGCATTTAAGGATACGTAAGCGCAAAATCAAAATTCTTCTCATTATTTTGAAGTCATTATTTTTCAATCTGCTCATAATTTGATTTCAAAATATGCAACTTTGGGCCATGAAAGAAGACCTCATTGAAAAGGAACGAGTCAGTGCAATTCAAGAACAACAATGTGGATTCCTGCTCGATAAGTTCAAAAATCCCAATGGAGAATTTTATGCCAATCCATAGGTAAGCATGGCTCAACTAGATCCCAATATGGAAGCCAGAGAAGATAACGATTAATTTGTAATATCTTGAATACTTTTAATATTTGAAGTGTGCAAAATTTTGAAGTACTTGTAATAATTGAAATGTATATATTATTATAACATAATAGTACCTATATAAGCATAGAAATAAAATATCTATACGCATATGAATAAAATATGCATTAAAAGTAAAATAAAAAGGAAAGCAACAAAAAAGAAAAACATGGTAACACCAGCCAGTACTAAACCACGCGTCCTGCGCTTTTCTCGGGGCAAGCAGTTTAGTTCCGGCTGGGGTTACCAGACGGTAATAATTTGCACCACTAGTACCAGTAATAAATGGCCGGCATTCTGGCAGTACCGTTAGGGAAACCGGTACTAAGCGGGTTTTCACAACCGAAACTAATGGCCACTATTCCAGACAGCGGATGTGGACGGCGCTGACTTGTCAACCATTTGCCGTGTGCCCGCCCTGGCGCACGGCAAACACTTGAGTCTTTGCCGTGTGCACTGCCGCTGACACACGTCACAACATGGGCAGTTTGCCGTGTGCCACTGGAAGACACACAGCAAACACTTGACCAGTTTGCCGTGTGCTGCTGGATGCACACGGCAAACCGGCCAAAATGGCACAGGAAATTGCCGCTTTGCCGTATGCAGCACACGGCAAAGCGGCCAAAATTTTCCTGTTTATATTGTTTATCATGTTTAAAAGACCCCTTTCAAACAATAGAGACATGCATATCAAATATATATGACCAGAACCATCACAGGCATCACAAATATACAAAATCGACGATAATTCACATATAGAACCACAGGTTCACATCGACATCCACAATAGTACTTAAGTTCACATCCATAAGTACAACATGACCTCCCCGTTGTTCTCCAAATACACGTCCTAGCAATGAGATTGTGTATCCGGAGAACAGGAAGGTGACGCTGAAACTGTCTCAGATCGGAGCAGACCATGGAAACTAAACCCATCTACACATCATCGGGCTGTCCAAAATGCGTGGACAATTCGAAACAGATACGGTCGTAGATATGCAACTAAATGCATATCTCCAACTGTATCTCTTTCGAACGGGAGACGTCTAGTTTACGTAACCTATGGACATGAGACAAAAAGGTGGTTCTTTAATGTCTCACGTTGCAAGACTACAAGCTGATGAGTCAAAGACGACGGTGCGGCAGGGGCCGTCTGGGCTGGGCCAGCGGTCGGCAAGATCCTCTCCTACAAAAAGAACAAGAAAACAATGGTGTTAATTAAAATTTTCGGCAGCACCTCCCCAACATTGGGAGGTATCTGAAACCCCAAACCTGCAAGAAAACACGGCACGAAGGCCGGACAAACTCAACGGCTCGATGGCCGAACAAGCACAACGTCTCGATGGCTGGATACACAAACTGCAACAATATACCTAAAAATTCTAACAATTATACACTATATATAAAACACCTATAAAATCTATCAACTAATTATCCTACCAATTTGTATACCTCAATGACCGGGGCGGGCGTGGCGGCACTCCCGCGGGCAGGGGCGGCCGAGCGTCGCAGCGTGGCCTACTCTTTATGTGGGTGGGAGAAAATGTTTGGGAGGAGGAAAAGCATTTTTTTTTGTAGTTTACCGTGTGTCACAGGAAGACACACGGCAAAGGGACGTGTTTGCCGTGTGTCATGGTGCAACACACGGCAATCGTGCGACGGCCGTGGCGCGGTTCTTATTTTTTAGGGTTCAGGAGGTTTGCCGTGTGCCAATATCTAAGGCACACGGCAAAAAGAAGGTTTGCCGTGTGCCAAGATCCAAGGCACACGGCAAACCACTGTGCGTGGGGCCGCCTCCGACGGCACGGGGAGCTGACCGCGTGGGCCCGCATGTTTGCCGTGTGCCCAGGTCAACAAGCACACGGCAAACAATGTCTTTGCCGTGTGTTGTGGTCAAAAGGCACACGGCAAAACGTAGTTTGCCGTGTGTTGTGGTCAAATGGCACACGGCAAACAATTTTGCTATTATTTCATGCTACTCAAATAATTCATGAAAAATATCAAAAAATTCGAAAAAATAGCAAACTTTAACATGAAATCATGTAGAGTATGATTCTAACCTATACAAAGTGTGTTGAAGCCAAATTCATCTAGAAACACTAAAGTGTCGACAAATCTAAACATCACTTTCCTTTGTGTCTTACTTCTTCCGAGAACTCTCAGGTTGTAAGCACCGTACGTAACGGAATGTCCGAAACCAATTTCAGTTGTTACCATACAGTCAATCATCGATAGCATGACATATTGACCAAGTCTCATAAATATTGGACTTTGTTTTAATTTTTGAGAACTTAAATACTATTTGACACAAGGTTCGTTGTACTATTTCATTAAGAAAACTTTCAAAATTTCATATCAACTTCTGGATAACGACTTACACTGAACTCAATATCATAAATATCATTTTTCCACAAAATTTATTCAATTGTATCATGCACTTGTAGTTCAAATTCGAGTAATACGAGAAAAATACTTTAAATGAAAAAACTCCCTAAATATAGCAAATATTTTCAAAAATATGGCAACTTCTAATATGGAGCACATAATGATTTATGTGGGTGGGAGAAAATGTTTGGGAGGAGGAAAAGCATTTTTTTTTGTAGTTTACCGTGTGTCATAGGAAGACACATGGCAAAGGGACGGGTTTGCCGTGTGTCATGGTGCAACACACGGCAATCGTGAGAGTTTGCCGTGTGCCTGCCGCGGGCACACGACAAACATAGACGACCACGCCACCGGCCCGCGGCGGTCTAACGGTCCACGGCACGGTCCACACATGTGGCGTGCACGTGATGCTCTTTGTCGTGTGCCTACTCCACGGCACACGGCAAAGAACTGGACGGCCGTCACCGTCAATCGAGTCCTGGACGGAGGTGCACGTGCAGGAGGTTTGCCGTGTGTCCCGATGTTGGCACACTGCACAAATAGCTTTTTACCATGTGTTGTATTTGTGCCGTCGACTGCGCACGGCAAACAACACAGTTTGTTGTGTTCAGCCTTTTTGCGGTGTGCTTTATGTTGGGCACACGATAAAGACTGGATTTGCCGTGTGCCCGTGTTTTGGCGCACGGCAAAGCCGCAGGCACACGGCAAATACTGGGTTTCCGGTAGTGAATCCATGAGTTGAGTCAAGCTGAGAGAAATTTAGGTTTTAGTCTAAAATTTTAGGTATAGAAATCCATATACTCCCTCTGTTTGGTAAAGGAAGTCCATATATAAATGGAGTAGGTATGTTGTTAGAGTTGTTTTTCATGGATCTTAGCTATTGTGACAGTTTTCAAGTATGCCAACCTATTTTACCAATGTTGGGGGAGATGCTCTAACCACGTACGTTACATTCCATATATAAATGGCATGATGTCTCTTAGAAACTCGACTCCTAATTTCTTTCCTTGCACATTTTCCTATCTCACTAAAGATGATAATAACATAGCCCTCACCGCGTCAACTTTAATCGCAAGTAAAAATCATGATTTCCTCAATATTAATACCCGCTATCAAGCTTAGATCCGTGTATCGGTTGCTGAGTGCTGACACACCAACTGCCCTTGAATGCCGCGAACTGTACGTACATGTGCGGCACAACGACCACGTAGGCTCACCAGCCAATGCATGGTGTTAGCCTCCAACCGACGCCCCGGGCCCACATGCATGCAGACGCACACAGATCACCAACTGACAAGCTGATCGAGGCCCCTCGAATTATTGGCGTCGCCCCCGAGATCGAGTCTATAAATGCATGCAAACTTGTCACTCTTTGACGCACACTCGAGCTAATAAGCTTGCTTCACCAAAAGTAGCTAGCGTTTTGTCCCTCGAGCAATTGATGGCTCCGCTTGGGCTCGTGCTGGTGGCTGTGAGTGCGGCGGCGCTGCTTCTGGCGCCGCCGGCAGGCGCCGCCCTGCCACGAGTGGAGCACGCCCTGTCTCTTATACACATCTAAAACTGTCAGACGTGTCTCCATGCGTTCATGCTCGCTGGGATGCATGGTCATGCAAATCAGTCTTAGGTTTTCTAGCTCAATTTATTCACTAGTACAAATAAACATACTTTCCTCCACGATATTAGTCTCGGATTGTATTAGATCTAAGACTAAGATGAGCATTAGTCTAGGTAATTGTAATGGCTAGGGGGTGGAGAGCGTTTGATCCCGATTGGAGCCACCAATCCAGACTAAAAGTCACCCTTTAGTCCCTGTTAAAGGCTCAACCCATGGGTCTTATACATTACTTTCAGTTGATGGCTCCAACCGGAACTAAAATGTGACTTTTAGTACGGAAGGGTCATTCACGGGTTACTATAAAAGTAAATAACATCCCATCTAGGATCACATGTATTGTGTAACTGGAGCGGTAACCGGATCGAGTTGTACTTGAGCTGTATCTATAGTTAGTGTACCTGTACCATACAGTTAAAACCAAATTTGGGTGTTATGGAGAAGAATAACCGCTCTCCAATACTTTCCAAAATGCATATAACCGCTCTCCAATAGTTTCCAAAATGCATGCTTAAAATTTTGGTCAACCTATAACCAGCAGCCAATGTAGTCAGATAAAAGGAAAAAGATCTACACACACCAAGACCCAGTCTGCCTTTTCCACACCAACGGTCCTAAAATGCATGAAAATGCATTCTGGACGCACTGATGGATGATGTTGCATGAGTAAAATTTGTTTTTTTATTTTGGAACAGATTTTTGGGAACGGATGATTGAGAGGGTTATACTTCCCTAATATACTTTGACCAACAGTTTTCAATATTCTACCTTAAAAAATTAATTACATTTTTTCCTAATACAAAATTCAGATTTCCAGGAATCTTTTTTTTGGGAACCCGGTGGAAAACTTGGCTAATCAATAATTTATGTAAGTATATAATGGTCAAAGTTCCAAATTGAAAACTATTAAAAGTTCATATGTAACACACGTTAACAAAGGAAGTAGTCCATTTTGCCACCTTCACCTATTTGCATTGTCCATCTAATACCCTCAACAAAATTTAGGCTTAATTTACTACCCCGAACCATTCAATTTGGTCGAATCTATCCCCTAATATGGTTTGTCCTATTTGTTTCTCCACATACAAGATGAGTTTTTCGGTCAAATTTTATGAAGAGATAGACAACATGATGGCTTGTGTTAGAAAAATTTATTAAGATTTTTTACTGGTTATTTTCATAGATTAGAAACATTTAATATGACATTTATGCTAAGGATCCAAAACTGTACGGAAAGAAATTATGACAAAAATCCAAATGCATTTTTCTAATGTAGGCCATCATGTTATAATTCATCTCGCCAAATTCAATTTGAACTTAAAAGATAAATCTTATTAGGGAGTAGATTGAACCAACGAAAATAGTTTGGGGGAGTTAAATGAGCATAACTTTTATTCAAGGGATTAGGGTAGTAAAATGGATTTTTTTCTCTTTAAAAAATATTTCCTTATTTAGCAAGGTGATTTTCCCTACATATATAAAGATAAATAATACTATCTTCTAAGTTGATATTTGGATATATGTTTTTGCATCGTCGTACTCCATCAATCCTAGGGCCATAAATTCGGTGTTGGTGCACACAATTTTCAAATTTGAATACAGAGAAACACACGTGTTTATTGAGAAAGCGATTACATACCTATGTATGTTTCATGAGCCATTTATTCCTCCAGTTAGTTACTTCCCATGCATGTATGGTCCCCGAATAATAAGTGTTCTTGCGTATGAGGTGTTGATACTGTACATGTTCCTTTAGGACTTTGGTAGCCTAAAAAAAGTGCACATTGTTTACAAGAAATAGTTTAATTTTCATATGAAGCAAAACAATCCATATACAAATCCAACGATCATAAGACTATTATGGAAGTGAAAAACATAAAATGATCTATAGATAACAATTGATACGTTATATCATGTTTTGTGTGAGTGGATCTTGCGTTGAACACGACACATTTTTCCGAGTCTCTTGAGTATTCTTATCAAGAGATCGTTAGTTCATATGCACATGCATGGTCCCCAAATAATAAGTTCTTGGCGTGCAGGGTGGTTATGGCGCTCCTCGAGTCCTCGTTCATAAGTAGCCGAAAGTGGATAGATTGAGTTTTCGTGTCCTCGTCAATTTATCTAATTGGTACGATCACACTGCTCTTCTGTTGAAGCAGTTATGACCTACGAGTCTACGACGACAGATGCAAATAAACGCAATCATTGTCTTCTAACTAACAAGCAACACGGGCCCATGGCAGTACATTATATTACGTATGTCGCCCCATATTAGTTGTTGCACAGCAGTTCTTCTGAATCTAAGCAGACACTGATTCAGTTTATTGTTCTCCGGCCCTGACGAGCTTTTTTACTGTCCTCATAAGCAATCCTTATTACCCTTCCAAGGAAAATGTACCATATGTGTGGTTGTGTGCCTGTAGATGGGAGTGGTGGGTGAGAGGATGGACATCGACTTCGTCATCTCCACTGGCGACAACATCTACGAGGATGGTATTGCTAACACAAGTGATCCTCTCTTCAAAGAGTCATTCTCCAACATCTACACTGCCAAGGGCCTGCAGAAGCCTTGGTACCTTGGTAATGCAACAATATATATCCTACTCGTACACAAATGCATGCTACTAATAAGTTCAGAATCATGAAGAACCAAGACTACTAATATAATCCTGTTTCTCTTTTGACATGCATGGGGATGAAGTCCTTGGCAACCATGACTACACCGGCAACCCGCTGGCGCAGCTAGACCCTGCCATTCGCACCGTGGATAGCCGGTACACCGCCATTGCCAAGTCTTTCATTGTCAACTCAGGTAATGGAATGAATACTCAGCTGGCCCATGGATGCAAGCTTCCACTACAATAACAGCCTAGTGGAAAACCTTCTATACGATCATGACATGTGGTTATATTGTCTTCTCAACGAAGGAATTGCTGATTTCTTCCTCATCGACACGACGCCATTCATCCTCCATTACTGGAACAACACCAAGTTCGATTGGAGAGGGGTTGCTCCTCGCGACACCTACGTCACAAACCTCCTGAACGTACACACCAGTTTCAGTATATATATCATATCAACATAGATGGTTCATGCCATCTTGTGAGCATTTGTTTCAAGGCCGGCCTGTCTCTTTGCCAGGATCTGGGGTCCGCACTGTCAGAATCCAAGGCCCCCTGGAAGATCGTCGTCGGTCACCACCCGATCAGCAGCGGCTGCGGGCACGGCAACAACACTGAGCTCGAGGAGTTGCTTCGTCCAGTACTCCAGGCATGGTTTCGATCGTGACAATATATCTTGTTCTCGGCATTCAATTAATATAGACTATTTGGTTCAGTATAAACATGAACTCTCTGAACTCTGAAATTAATTTTCTTTACCACAATGGCGTTGCAATGTTGCAGGCCCACGGCGCTGACATGTATGTGAACGGCCATGACCACTGCCTGCAGCGAGTCAGCAGCAGAGACAGGTGAGCAAATATCAGTACATCTAAATCAGAGAGATGGATCAAGAACTCCTGTGCAATTTTCCTTTCTGTAAACTTCTTTTGTTCTGATGTATAACCAAAATGGGATAAAACTCTCCTGTTATAACCTCAAAAAAAAGTTCTGAATTAAAAAAAAACGCAGCCGTCTTGAGTTCCTGACGAGTGGCGGCGGGTCGAGGGCATGGGGTGGCAAGTTCAAGGCCACCCCCGACAAGGTGGAGTTCCTCTACGACGGGCAGGGTTTCATGTCGATGCGGCTGACCAAGACAGAGGCCCACTTTGCCTTCTTCGACGTCGCCGGCAGCGTCCTTCACTGCTGGGGCCTCACCAAGTAAGACTGCAGCAGCCGGGCACTAGCTTCGCTGGAATCCTATATATGTAGCTGTCAGGCAGCAGTACGATGAATTGAGGCGTTGAGCAATCACAAGAAGGCAATTAATCATTTCTGTAAGCTGGAAGCAGTTGTTGTCGTCGTCGTCGTCGTCGTCCGTGTATGACTGGTGTGAAATATTTTCATCTTGTAAGAGAGTCTCATTTCCATATATAATAAAGGTAATTTGTACGTTGGTCAGTAGTAATTGTGGCTTTGGTCACTCTAGCACGCGAGAGGATATGATTATTAACAGGCCTGTTTGGTTCGGACTCTATGAAACCTTGCCTGCATCAGTATCAAACTTTTTTAAATGATATTTCTTTTTGCTAATGGATCTAGCCTTGTGCTACTGGTTATCTGGGAGCTGTGAAAAGAGCGCAATAATAGGACTTTTGATCGACGCGAAATGTCAGCGACGGGCCTTGTGGCTAAGATTAAGGAGGAGGCACGTACCTGGTCATTGGCAGGAGCGAAGGACCTAGCGTCCCTAATAGAGCGAGAATAATTCCTTGTATATAAGTTTGCCGGCTCGCCGGTTGTACAAACTCCTTCTTTTTCAATGAAATTAGCACAATCTCGTGCTGGTTCGTTTAAAAAAAAAGTGCGCACATTTGGGCCTATATATATAATACCTGAGTTTACCAATTTACAGTAAATAAATTTCTATACAAATTATTATAGATAAGTTTAACTTACGAACAGCTGCTGAGTGGGATGTTCCTGGCAAGATTTTTCCACAAGGTAAACTCGAATGACTTCCAGAATTATATTGACAAAGTACGCCTGGTAAAATTGTGCTCCCTTCTGTCTTTTTTATAGGATGTGTTGTGCATCCATTTCAAGATTATTCAAACTAGTCTAACCACTCTGTTCCGATGGACCAAACTAGTCACTATACCTCAGATTCCACTGAAAGCTAGCTTTGCGTAGCCTAACTCCTCTCATCACCTAGGAAATCTGTCTAGAAAGAAATTCGGAAGTATTCCGAAGGCACGAACTGTCGTCTGTGCTTGCACTTACAGCGAAGATTAAAGAAGAGGCTGCTGCTTGGGTCTTTGGGGTGCAAAGGGCTTATTAGCAGACTTGTTAGGGCGAGTAAAGATTTTTCTTTTTTCACGTACCGGTTAGCGGGGTTGTAAACCACTACGGAAAACCCTGTAATTGTCGAGTGTCTGGGGCTTTGCCGAGAGCTGAGCCGGCACTAGGCAAAGGCTTTCCCGAGTGACCAAAAAAACACTCGGCAAAGTTTTTCTTTGCCGTCAAAAACTTCACCGAATACTCTATGCCGAAGATGCCACTCGACAAAGGCTTTGCCGAGTGCCTCTTGCACTAGGCAAACCCATTGATTCCTTTAGTGAACTATCTTGTTTCTCAAAGAAATAGCCAAACTTTTGTGCCCGTTCGTTCAAAAAAAAAATGTTCTCTAGTGATACAAAAAGTGGTTGTCAGTGTATAGCTAAACCAGCTATAGCATCCTCCCTTTTACATATCACTAGTCATCAGCCCCATGCGTTTGCACCAGCTAATTTACTAGTAATATAATTTTCTATAAATTCTTTCTACTGTGTTATTATCTGTGTTACAATTAAAACAAAATCGTAGAAATTTTATAAAAGACTTACGTCCTCCATTACATTCATAGAATTTATAGAAGGCTTGCATCCTCCATTGCTGGGCAGGGTGCTTGATTGCTGGCCAACCAAAGTGTTATATATGGAAGCCTGTCTGTGAGATAGATGAAATCTTTTGCACTCAACAAATTAATAATCGGTGCGAGCTTAGTTGTAGTGAAATGTATGTAGGTCGCTAACTTTTGGTCACATATGATGTAGGTTGACAGCTTGCTCATATATGCAAACTTGATGGCTTTTGGTCACAAATGGAATGTGTAGAAATAATATTGTTTGCTTGCCCAGGACGAGAGAAAAATCAGATTGTAGTGTTCTAATGTGAAATGTGACAGTACATCAGACAACTAGCACATGTATGGATGACTGCTACTCTAAGACATATATGGATGTCTGAATATCAATGATTCAATGTATCTGATCATTTTGAATGAATTGATGTCAATGTTTCTTTGGTTTATGTATCATGTGATTGTGATGGATACTATGAACTGGTATTGACGTAATTATCAAACAAATACATAATGATAATATATATATACATGTATTTTATTCGTTTCAATTAGTCTGTTGCAAGCTAGGTCCGTACCGATGTATATTGCCTCAAATAATTGGTTGGTAATTATTGGCATGGACAATCTATTAGTTGGTCGGTATTCCTCATTTGATCATCTGTCGGTTGGGACAATATATTGGTTGCTATAGACTTGTCCCGAAGCCACTTATACCGATAAATAGTTGGAGTCGGTACAATACTATAGACTTATCTCCTGATTTCTTTTCTTCAAATATATATAGAGAACAATATTCGCATCTAGGAGGATTCCATATCCGTTCGATTGGTTGCTATCAACTGCAAGCTGCAGCCATATGGTGCAAAATCTAGGCCAGTGCCTCTTCTTCCATGATGCATCGAACTCCAGCATAGTGGATAAAGTGTTCCATTTGGCAAAATTGAACTCCAATGCCGTACATTGAGCTCCTCGGTGATTGAATCGAGCTTCACCTCCCTTGAATTCCCTGTTCCCCACAACTTGTCTTCCTCCACCATCCTTCAATTCCCTGCTTCTCTACCATCTAAGAGGAGAACGACGGAGAGGGAGGCGTTGGAGAAGAAGTTCGACACTAGAGCTGATTCGAGCTGCGTGGGGGTGCAGTAGGCGTCGGCATCGCGCCCCGCATGAATGTTGAACCTAGGTTGCTGGCAACGGGAAGGTGAGAGGCAAATTCAGCCGAGGGGTGTTAGGTTTAGTCCCACATCGAAAATTGATGATGGGGGAGCACAACATATAAGGCGGGGGCAGTCTCACCTATCAGGCTAGTCTTTTAGGTTGAGTTAGGCCTGAGCTTTGTTGGTTGTTGCTCCATTGGACCTGGGATTAATGTTGCGTTGACCCTGTGGGATATTGCCCGGGCCACATTATGCCAGGCGCTTATAACAAGGGGCTTGTGCAAGCCTGGCTCTTCTAATACAAAAGGCTGGCTGAGTTTCCATGGAAGCAGGCCAAACGAGCATGCTTACATTGACAGGGCCTAGCTAAAGAGTGTTTAAATTAAGGCAATCAAACATTGGTTAAGTGATATATTGGGGCGTCGCTAGGAATTAACCAGGAAACCAAACAGACCACACTATATAATGTAGACGACCATCTGGCGCTGCGGTTCACCTAAAAAAACGGCCGTGGTTCACCTATAAAAATAAAGAAACTGGGCTGCGGTATAGTAGGTTTAATTTTGTTAGACCTTGATAAAAAATGAAAGCAGCATCCTAGACGCTGGAAAGATGTCACTGTATTTAATTTGTGACCCCCCAGTAATAAAACAATAAATACAACACTGAGAAAGCAATGGGACAATTGATAATGCAGATCGTTGGATATGTGAAATCAGATACATACATAGTTATTTAATCCTAAGGATATCATGCTCTGCTTTGAGATATATATCACAGCATAGATATATTAGCCTTGAGATATGCTAGGATAGCTTAGAAATTTCATTCTATTTCTATATAAACCGTTGCACCCTGAAATAGGAAAATTGTAGAACAATTACCTCCCTCTCGGCGCAAAAATAAGGGAGTAATATTCTCCTCCCGTAATGGCTCTCGCCAGATGCAATACCGACAGTGCCAGAATTAACCTGGCACCTATTGTTCTCCTGATAGTCGTGATCATGTCTTCAACCTCCGCACTATGCCAAGGTAGATTTTGCTACCTTACATTGTTTCTTTTTAGAAAAGGGAATATTCATTGTTTCTTTACATTGTTTCTTGAGATGTTCAAGTTACTCCGTACTAAGACAGTGTTGCTGCACTCAGCGTTGATGGAGGGTGGTGAAGATGGTGGGATAGAGTTTGGGGCAGCTGATGGGACAGAGGAAGTGGCGCCTCATAGCCAGCAGGAGATGATGGTCGACAAGGTGGAGAGGGAGAAAGTCCTGGCAGCCATTCCAGAGGATGATAGCCTTCGTCGTAGTAAAAGGCGGGCTGCATCTAGCAGCGAGGATACAATGGAGATGGCAATGAAGCGCAAGGCTGGAACACCAGTCTCGGATCGGCCGTCATCAGGTGAACAAAAATGCCAATCTTTTTTAATGCATTCTGATTCTTTGATAGCTAGTAGTCTTGTTGATCTCGGTTTTGATCTGGGTAAGAGTGATGTTAGTGTTAGGGAATCTGTGAATGTTATTAAATCGGTAGAGGAAAAAAGATTGGTAGATAATCCAACTACGGAATTGGTTTCTGATATTTTTGAAAAAGAGGAAAAATGCTTGGCTGAGGAACAGGAGGTAGATGCTTTTATCTTGAATCATATATGTGGAGAAATTATGGATGAGGTGATGGATTCCAGTGGTGATCTAGTTGATCGTACTACTGTGTTGCCAAAAATTAAATCGCCGTCGTCCAACAAGAAGAATAGCTCCACAATAAAAAATAAGAACAAAAGAAAATCCAAATGAAAGGCATATTTTGGAACAGTAATGGTTTCAGAGATCCGAAAAAATGTAGATTTCTGTCAGAGTTGTCTAAAGAGCAAAATCTTAGTTTCATTGCCATCTCAGAAACAGGAAGGAGGAGTTTTTCGGATCCATTCCTGAGAAATTTATGTGGTGGTAAAAATTACATTTGGCATTGTAAAGAGCCGAGAGGACGCTCGGGTGGTATTCTATTGGGAATTGATTTGGATGTATTTCACATCGGGGCAATAGATGAAGGTGATTACTATGTCAAGTTCCACTTGCGCAATAAAAATGATAGCTTCAAGTGGGCACTTGTGGTAGTTTATGGGCCTGCCCAAAATGAATTCAAAGAAAGTTTTTTAACAGAATTAGCACATATGTATAGTCATGAAAATTTGCCTTTGTTACTGGGAGGCGATTTTAACATTTTACGGAGCCTGCAAGAGAAAAACAATGATAATTTTGACCATCGTTGGCCGTTTTTATTTAATGCTGTAACTGATGGTCTAGATTTAAGAGAATTGGAAATGACAGGCAGACAATACACATGGGCTAATGCTTTACAAATCCCTACGTATGAGAAATTGGACCGAGTTTTAATGTCGACAGAATGGGAACAAAAGTTTCCACTATCCACGGTCATTGCTTTAACTCGGGACATCTCTGATCATACTCCTTTACTCGTTAACACTAGTGAATCATCTTCGAATGTCAATCAGCCTGCGTTTAAGTTTGAACTAGGCTGGTTGCTTCGTGATGGGTTTATGGATATGATAAAGGGTATATGGATCAGTGAAAATAGGGGTACCACACCAATGGAAAAATGGCAAGCAAAAATTAGAAAAGTGCGTCAGCACTTAAGAGGCGAAGAACACAAGTGGGTTATATAAGAAAGAAAAGAAAAAATTATTAGACAGACTTGACTTCCTGGATAAAAAAGCAGAATCTAGTCTTCTGTCGCCGCAAGAGATTGATTTAAAAAATTGTCTGCACAATAGGTTAGCAACACTGTTGCGGGAAGAGGAAGTTAAGTGGTACCAACGGGCTAAAGTTAAAGATCTTCTTCAGGGTGATTCTAATACTAAATACTTTCAGCTCGTTGCGAATGGAAAACATAGAAAGACACGGATATATGAACTACAGGATGGGGATCAGTTAATTCGTGGGGATGACGAGTTAAAAAAATACATTACCACCTATTACAAAGGCTTATTCGGTCCTCCGAAAAGGAATAACTTCCAACTAGACGAGACTCGAATTGACGATATTCCCCAGGTATCTGTAGTTGAAAATGAAATCCTAGTGTCTGTATTCTCTGAACAAGAGGTAAAGGAGGCTATTTTCCAGATGGAACATAACAAAGCACCTGGGCCGGATGGTTTCCCAATTGAATTCTATCAGGCATCCTGGGATTTTATAAAAGAAGACCTGATGAATTTGTTTCAGGAATTCCATAGTGGAAATTTGCCTCTATATAGTCTGAATTTTGGTACAATCATATTGTTACCAAAATGCAGGGAAGCAGTGAAGATCCAGCAATATAGACCGATATGCTTACTTAATGTAAGTTTTAAGATTTTTACAAAAGTGGCAACAACACGTATCTTGAATGTAGCCCAGAAGGTTATTAGCCCGACACAAACGGCTTTTTTGCCAGGACGGAATATAATGGAGGGTGTGGTGGTGTTACATGAGACAATTCATGAACTTCATAGGAAGAATAAGAGCCGGGTAATTTTTAAAATAGACTTTGAGAAAGCATATGACAAGGTCAAGTGGCCGTTTGTGCAGCAAACGCTGCGCATGAAGGGCTTCTCACCAAAATAGAGACAATGGATTCAGGCGTTTACACAACAAGGGCATGTTGGCATCAAGATAAATGACCAAATAGGAGAAAATTTCCAAACATGGAAGGGGCTTAGGCAGGGAGATCCTCTATCACCAATTCTTTTTAATATTATAGTAGACGTGTTAGCCATTCTTATTAATCGAGCAAAAGAGCAAGGCCAGATAGCAGGTGTGGTTCCACATCTAGTTGATGGAGGATTATCCATCTTACAGTATGCGGACGACACCATTCTCTTTATGGATCATGATTTTGTTAAAGCCACAAACATGACGATGTTGTTATGCGCTTTTGAACAACTAGTAGGGTGCACGTGCGGCACGCACGTGTATAAAAACCCATAGTTACAAAAAAATAAATTTGTAAAACTTAAACTATGATAAAAATATATTTATGTTCCACAAAAAGTTATGCATCATACATTGTTTACAAATTTGATGAAGAAAATGGTATAATTTGTGTTCACAAAATCTGTTTTTTTTTTAACAAAGGATGATAATTTGTTTTGTTCTCTCATCGAGAATAGTTTATCCTGGAAAGGTAAACCTTTCGTAGTTATATGAGCACTAATCAGAAGAACCGCCAACATATGAGTAATGTGTGCGAACTACTTTTATTTGAATATTCTGAGTTCAAGATTTATGTCCATCATTTACAGATCCACAAATCGCAAGATATAGAAACAACTTCCATGGGATTGACTTAGCATTTAGATTTTCAGAAACAATTGCTATTAGTCGGTTATGGTCAATAAACCACCATTGACACAATTATGTCTGATGACGGCATGTGTTTAACTTGTGTATTGTGCATCTTATTCAATCTAGCCTAGTGCTGCATCAGATTCGTTTTAATTTTTTTCATTTCTGGCAAGGCATACGAACTGGCTGGAAGCCAAAATTCATGTGTGCAATGTCAAATATAATGAACTGGTTTAGCCCATACTTGGATTTCACACAGAACCAGGACAATTACATATGAAAGCACAATAGTATAATTCTACAAATTATTTCCATTCTGTCATCCATATCTTTTTGCAAAACATTCTACCATGCCCAAATTTTAACGTAGACTTTGCTAGTAGTGTGGCACGTGCGGCACGCACGACACGCACGTGTTTAAAAGAGATTACATATTTTAGAAAATCATTAATTAATAAATTAAGATTTGATAATAGATAAGAAAATAGAAACATTCATAATAATATGAGAACATATGGTAGTGAATTCTCTATTTTATTTAGAAAGTCAAAGAACGTTAAGCGAACTATTATTTCATCACTTTTATGACTTGAGACACCCAGCTGCTCTCTATCATGTTTATTTTGTTGTGTTTTGCATGTAGACTGGGTGTTTTGCCAAGCACGTGTTTTCACAAAAGTAGCTAATAAAATTATACTTGTAAACAATAATTTTATATTTATAATAACGGTGTATGTACGATAAGGTCGTATTTCGAACAATAATTTCATATTTAATAACCAACAATTTATTAAAACAATATTCAGTAACTAAAAAGCTAATTAATTTCATCAAAAACTAAAAAGCTTATTAACCAATATTGTAATTATTTATACCAATTGTTTAGGACATAATTACAATTTTAATTATAGTCTACTTGTTGATCCATTCTAATATACATCGACTCTCTCCCCTAACTCCCTAAGATCTTATTGTGGCACCAATCTTAGAATTGCTGCATGGATGGCTAGGTCTCGTGGCATGTTTGGCATTCAAAAAACAAATTTCCCATTCATGCATTCCGTACCGAATACAGAAGGTAGTGAGGCATTCTCGCCTGCAGTATCCAATTCCATCCCTAGAAAACTTCAACACAAGAGTCAAAGCAAGACCAAAACATCTTCTATCTTAAAGCCTCGCGAAAAAATGGAAATAATATTTACAGAAATTGAGACTGTTTTTTTTTTTTGCGAAACGGTTGAGAGTTGAGTGAAACGGAGAGCTCAACTGATACTGGCCAAAACAAAACAAGTAAATACAGGTGCACTCTACATTGAAAGGAAACACTGGTTCAGTCCAGAACAATATCAATGGCATTACTCACATAATGTAAGATTCAATAGTACTAAGAAGGAACTGAATCTCAGACATCTCTGCTCTAGGCCTCTAGTCCACCAACAATGTTTGATTCTCAAAAAAAATCTCATTTCATAAATTCATTCAAGAACTCATCAGCTGCTATGAAATAGGAAAAAGGAATACACTATCTGTCAATTATACATCCTTCAAAAACAGACCAAGGCAGCAAAATTCTTTCAATTCGCTTAGTTCCCTCAACTAAACATATGAATTGGTATTTGTCCAATGTTACAAGATTTTTTTGCTCACGAGAATCTTAAGGACACCCTAACAGTAAGGACACCGATGGACAACAGTTTCCTAATCCCTGAAACGGTGCGGTGGCCTCTGGCAGCACAATATGATCATTGGAGAGCACCGACGGCACCATCACCAGCAAGCCCTCGAGCTGCACTATCAGAACTTTTAATTGAAAATTTAATAATAGCTTGATGCTGTACAAAATGCAAATACCAGCAACATAGTGAACAAATTGTGGAAATTGCAATGCTCATTTGAAGAAACCAAATTGCAATGCCCACGGATCACAAAAATGTTTGATTGCAGACATTTTTCAATAGTGCATAAGGTAGTCACATAGCCATATCCAGCCTATTCTCAAATACCAATAGCTTTTCATTATCTTCTAAAAAAATAAAAAAACAAAGCGTGTGTCCTATTTGGAAAATTGGGAGCTCATAGCCAGTATCAAACAAAGCAGCAATTCTTATGAGGATTGAATTTAGAGAAGTGCCAAGACAAATGGTCCAATTTTAGTATCTTACCAATGTTTCCAGCACCTTCATCCATTAGCATAGACCCAGACCTAGATGTTCTTTCGCTGATAAGACTGGGTCTTCTGAAATCAGTTTGAGGTACCAAAGAGATCAGGCCAACCAGAACCCTTCACATTTCCTAATAATTGAGAAATTGCAACATGACACTAAGAAGATGCCCATTCCAAAGAAATTAGGCAAAAAAAATTGTAGCAAATGACAATAGAATAATAATCAGTGTTCCAAGTATTTATATTATTCACATCTAGCAAATGTCAAATGTATAATATCTCATGATGAAAAGAATTACATTTCCAAGAAAACCGATCATCATAAACATATCTACTGGCCAGTTAGCAACTCCCTGCATTAAAATTTTTGAAAAGTTAAAAACTAAAACTAATTCCTAGGAGATATTGCATGGTCTGTTCATGCTGAGAGGATGCTTACAGAAAGACTACAAGAAACTATCATACCTATAATATATTTCTCAAGCACATAAATCCTTTGGACCTTATCACTTCAGAAGCAAATGAAATTGAGGCCTGCTTGCAAGAGACTATACATAAAGAAAAAAGATTGGGATAGTGTGCATAATACCCAGTTTTATATGATGGCCATTAAGTGGTCATCTTAAGCTCTCAATTACGCATTGCATAGCCAGCATGCAAACAAAACCAGGAACCTACACACCAAAAACAGCAATTCACTGGACACAAATACACACACACACACCAGTGAACAGTTTAAATATCAAAAAGAGCATCCGACTACTACGTTGATCACATCATGACGAAAGAACCTGGCTTCAGAGGTAAGACAATGCCTCTTCAAAGTTCAAACCAGTAGAGACCAATCAGCAGCATTCACAAAATAAAAACATGCAAGGGAAATAATGATCCATTGTATTAAAGTACAAAATAAAGCTGCAGTCAAGTTTCAGGTCTCAAATCCATGTTCCAATCAGATCACAAATTTCTGTTTCAAAATACAGCATATGCCCAGCCATCATACACGGCAAAAGTAGGATCAAGAAATAAAGCAAAAAACATTTCCATAAAATTGGGACTAAGATAGCGTGACTACTGAATCTAAGTTTCTAGTGCTATATGTGAAATATATATCCAAGATAGTCATAATGCAAGAATAATCTACATGCAATTGTCACCAAATGAAGTGCCATATATTTGAAACAGTAATTATTGCAAAACTATATGTTCAAAGGCTCACTTAGAAAATTGCCTAGAGTAGAGGGCCGGAGCTGTCATATGCCACCAATAGGTGCCTGGTGATTGAAGGAGCATAACTTCAATGTGCAAACATTGGTGGATGAGCATCAAGGAGATCTTACAGGTTGTGCTGCAGATCGAGCGCGTATCAAGCTTTTTTTTGTGACAGGTGGGTCCCCTGTGAGTTGGGGGTGGGCCTAATCTTGGTGAGAAGTGTTTTCTGGCAGAAAGGTAAATGTCAAGTATCTTGCATTCACAAGCTGGTTATAAAAGCTCACCTGCAAAGTGTCAGAAGATAATCCATTTAGATCACACTAATTCATGTGTTCCTTACCAGGCATCTAAAATAAATAACAAATATGGGATCACACTAATCCTCACTGCCAGCCACAAAAAAAACATACCTGCACGCTGGACCCCTCTCTCCTCTGTCTCTGTGGAGAGGCGATGCCAACCCTCCGATGCTTGTTCCCTGCGGATCAAGAGAAGACAATGCAACATTAGGCATAAAACCCTCAAATTATCAGTGTTGTTGCTGTCACACTAATAGCCAACCCCCTCTGAATTAATCATGTATAATCAAGTGCAATTTTACATACAGTAGTAGCATATGCAAAGCAGTAAACACTGACCTCGGTTACCATGTACCTCCAGTTGATCAACAGCTGCGAACCCAGCTGTAGGTTCCCTCCTGTTCCTCCGGCTCCTCCTCTGCAAACACAGAAATGCTTGATCACCGATTACGGACCGCATCACGCCAACATAATCAATCATAGGGGCAGATCTCGTCAACAAATTTCTCGAAGACCTAAGCACCCATGCGAGCTCGGAGGGGGTAATGAGACCGTTGTCGTCGGCGACTCGGCGTCGAAGACCATGAAGGCATGGAGCGGGTCCTCCAAAATAAATACTATAAAGCCAATATATATTAAAAATTCAAGCATGAGCAATATTGAAAACAGTTAATGATCCCTTGCTCAACTGTGATGGCCAAATCTCATCCAGAAAGCTTTTGGTTTACTGCTAGGGAACCAAAGCTATCTAAAAAATGCTATGCATGACAATGCGATCAGTTTACTGTCAGGGAACCAAAGCTATCTAAAACCATTATTATGCATGGCAAGGTAGATAGAGAAACAAGGAGCTCATTGATCATTCAGTCTTGGAAAGTCATATATATACACTGGAAAGTTATATAGACGGATCTACGTACACATCAACGCTTGATAAAAAACATATTGTCATGTAAAGGAAGACAACAAAACAATCTATTGAAAGAGGAGACAAGGACTCCAAACCTACTACTCTTTAGGAACAATCTAGCATCAGATGTGCTCTTGGCACCTGCTCCTTCCTCATCTGCTTGACCTTTCATCTCCTCATCCACCTGCCAAAAAAAAAGTTACGGGCTTGTGGCATGGGCTGGTCACAAGCCATTTGCTCTGGCAACAATTATAGAAATATCAAATTCATGAGTAATAAAGAATTTGGTTGAGCAGTAAAGATATGAAATTAAAGCTAAGAAAAAAACAGTCTAATGTGTGAATTATCTCTTGGTACACACCAGTTGCAAAAGGGGATAAAAAAATATTTCCACTCAAATAGTAACTTTGACTGAAATTAAAGCACTATAGCATAGGAGATTACTGAATTGAAGGATACCTGATCAGACATTCATACATTTGATGGAGCTGAAAGGTATGAACTCTTTGCTTTCTCCAAAGAAACTTGCAGGATTTTATTATTGTATCACAGATATATAATTAAAAAATATTGGTTGAGGTAAATGTGTGATATTTTAATATGGGCATCTTGTTAATCGATAGGGCTTGTTTGTGGTTCAACAATTTAGAATCAATATTGCACTAACAGAGGCCACCGTGAATCCAATTTGCAATCTGATTACACAAACTAACCTGTGGATAAATTTGCACCTTTTGGTTGATGAGACCTCCACACCCTCTTGGTATGCCCACTATTATAGGGTTACACCATAATCTCATGAGCCATAGAAGTCATGACAAAGGAAATAAAAAGAACATAACGTGGCTGAGTGTTATCCCAGCTTGCAGGCGACCTATGCTGGTAGCATGAAGCGAGGAAGAAAAAGAATTATAACCTGAGTCGTCTGATTGAAAATTGCACAACTACTCATAATAATATCTGCACAATTCGTAGTACAGGTATAAAATATTTGTCTAGTCTATACTATAGTTGTAGTACAGGTATAAAAAAACTATGAAATGAGAAAATAGCTAATTAGCACCACAGGTAAAGGAGTTCAACAATCCCTATACATTATACATGGACGCAAAGTGATCCTAATTGGATATTTCAACTTGAGCATATAAGGCACTATCACAAGAATGAGTCTCCGAAAGATATGGGACATGCTGTACCATCAGCAACAGCAAGGCAAAAAAATCAGCAAATAATTTTGGGATAAAAATGAAAAATCGAAACTCTTGTTTAAGGACCTTGTGCACAAGCATCTAATGCAGCATCCACACAAGCTATGCACCAGTGGATTACCTGGAAGAGTTCCTTGACCTAAGATTGTTTGGCAATGGCTTGAGAAACTCAAAATCTATACTGATATAAAACTAATTAGAAATGTATCAGAAACTCAAAGAAAAAAAAGAAATCAACATGACTAACCAGTAAGAGATCAGATAGCCCTTCAACACAGATTGGTGGTGATCTTGGTGTGTATCTCCTGTCCTCTGTCTCTTGACACCGCGACCAGACAGATGACTAATTCTGTTTGTCAAATGGCCGAGTAGAGCATGATGTTCCATGAACGAATCAAGCAGCAAGATCACTGAGTACAATTTGGTACATAGTGCATGAAATTAGAAGGCATCCAGAACATCTTACGTGAATAAAACAAAAAGGACAGGAACAAGAACAGATACCAGATCAGACCCTCCATAGGCAACATCGAGGCATCGCGATCAGACCCTCCATCACGGCCACCATGCAGTGGCCGCAAGTGGATAATACTGTCCAATCTGGAAGTACGTTTTGTGATAACCAATCCAACCGGTTTCAGTATAAGTCATCTTGCATTGTGGACACATCCATAGTCTAAAAAAGAGGCTATATGTATCATAGAGCAGACCAATGACACGGTGCATTAGATTGTTTTCTTCTCAATTGGACAGACCAAATGCATTAAATTGTTTTCTTCTAGATTGGACAGCAGACCTAGGATTTCCCAAGACCATTCAACTGAAGCCATCAAAATTTAATGCAGTAATTAAGGATAGTTCATTTAAGCTAAACTTCCTAGTGCCGTTCCACCATCTCAAAATACAGCATAATAGAAAACATCGTGTAACAAATCTACATCAGAGTTTTGTTCAAATTTGAAAAATATATAGAACAATGAGAAAAAAATATGGAACCACTGCAACTGGATCAAGGAGAAGTTGATGTTACCAAATTGGGAGCCTTTATCCTTCTAGCCCAGTACTGCGCTTTCTCGACCCTCAGGAGGCGCAAACTTCCCATCGATGTGAAACAAAATTCAACTTATGAAACACTTCTCGAGTATTTAACTATTTATCATAAAACATTTGGATAAAAAAATTTAAACTGGTATAGCAAAGGTGAAACAGTAGATAGCACAATCAAATTTAAATTGGTATTGGCAGCCTCATTATGCAATTGTTTTGTACAGTGCCACAATTGTTACAAATATTCAGAGAAAAAATTGTTCCAGCAAGCAGATTCTTTCTGCATGTTGCTTGTCATCATCATATTTTTGTCTCAGATTGTTCTCGGGTATTTTTGCTAGTATTGGATTAGGACTATGTAAAGATTTAGTACTTGTAATATATATTCCATAAAAAATATATCTTCAAATGCTGAAAGGCACTCACCTCACAACTGATTCCATGGTTTCCTTATTCCTATCCACTTTGTTGCCCTCCAGGCAGCATGCTTGAATCTATAGTATAAAAAAACAAAATAGTCAGGCTTTGTCAAATATAGATATAGATAATGATTCTTGATGAAAAGATAATGTGGCATCCATTAGGTGAAAAGATAATAGAGAGGAGTCCGTTGTGGATCAATAAAATCCCGTGCCATCGTGGTCTGCATCTTCTTTAGCTTTGTGAAGAACACCCATCTCAGCAGGTGCACAAATGACACACCAGAGAATCGAATTCTTGAATGCAGCAAGTTGAGCTCGGGATGCAGAAGTGGGAGAGCTCACCGGCCAATCAATCTCGAGATGGAAGCAGGGCGAGCAGGCATGGGGCAAGAGGGTGATGATAGCTGCCACGTGAGACGTCGCCATCAATCTGCCCTCTCGCCCGCCGCTCCGGCGCTGCCGCCTCTGGACTTCTGGAGGCCATGGGCACGCAGGGCCGTCTGGCCCGTCGAGAGGCGTTCCCTGAAGCTGCCACTGCTTGTCTTCTCCGCCTTGCTCGGCAACGCCGCGGAGGAAGTGGACCGGCGCGACACGAACGGTGCGATGCCACGTAGTTTGACACAGCACCGTCCATGGACGGATGAGGGGACTGGCCCCGCCGGCGGACAGGGAGGGGGCGGCGCGGTTCGGACGAGTGGTGCTGCCGACGGAGACGGAGGGGCCGCCGCTGCCGCCTCTGATCCGGCGATGCCGGACCCTCCCGGATCCGCGGCCGTCGACCAGACGCCCGGGGGTCGAAATCCCTGCCTGCGGCGCCCTCCCTCGTCGGGGAGCTCCTCTTGTCCTCCTCGACGGCGGAGGAGGCGCGTAGGCGTGGAGATGTTGAGCACAAGGGGTCTGGGGATGGCCGTGCGGATCTACAACAGGCCGAACGGCGCCGCCGCCTGGGGGTCGAACTCCACTCTCGCAGCGCCCTCCCTTGGCGGAGGAGGCGCGTGGGCGGTGAGGCGGAGGGGTGGGAGGCAGAGCAACGGCGGCATGCGCGCAGCCGGACCGCCACGAGGAGATGGAAGGGACGGCGGACGAGAGAACAGGAGGGGCGCTGCTGCGGAGAAGAAAAGGAGAGAGAGAGAGAGAGAGAGAGAGAGAGAGAGAGAGAGAGAGAGAGAGAGAGAGAGAGAGAGAGAGAGAGAGAGAGAGAGAGAGAGAGAGAGAGAGAGAGAGAGAGAGAGAGAGAGAGAGAGAGAGAGAGAGAGAGAGAGAGAGAGAGAGAGAGAGAGAGAGAGAGAGAGAGAGAGAGAGAGAGAGAGAGAGAGAGAGAGAGAGAGAGAGAGAGAGAGAGAGAGAGAGAGAGAGAGAGAGAGAGAGAGAGAGAGAGAGAGAGAGAGAGAGAGAGAGAGAGAGAGAGAGAGAGAGAGAGAGAGAGAGAGAGAGAGAGAGAGAGAGAGAGAGAGAGAGAGAGAGAGAGAGAGAGAGAGAGAGAGAGAGAGAGAGAGAGAGAGAGAGAGAGAGAGAGAGAGAGAGAGAGAGAGAGAGAGAGAGAGAGAGAGAGAGAGAGAGAGAGAGAGAGAGAGAGAGAGAGAGAGAGAGAGAGAGAGAGAGAGAGAGAGAGAGAGAGAGAGAGAGAGAGAGAGAGAGAGAGAGAGAGAGAGAGAGAGAGAGAGAGAGAGAGAGAGAGAGAGAGAGAGAGAGAGAGAGAGAGAGAGAGAGAGAGAGAGAGAGAGAGAGAGAGAGAGAGAGAGAGAGAGAGAGAGAGAGAGAGAGAGAGAGAGAGAGAGAGAGAGAGAGAGAGAGAGAGAGAGAGAGAGAGAGAGAGAGAGAGAGAGAGAGAGAGATGGAAGGGTAAACATATGTCGGTAGGGGGGAGACTAGTTTTAATTAACTCAGTCCTAACTAGCCTTGCAGTGTTTATGCTTTCCTTCTTTGAAATACCAAAAGGGGTTCTTGAGAAACTAGATTACTATAGGTCTCGGTTCTTTTGGCAATCTGATGAACACAAAAGAAAGTACAGATTAGCTAAATGGAACATCCTTTGCCAACCGAAAGAGGGGGGGTTAGGAATTAAAAACCTGAAAGTCCAGAACCAATGTCTTTTAAGTAAATGGTTGTTTAATTTGATTAATAGTGATGGTCTGTGGCAGCGAATGTTGAGAAATAAATATCTACGCAATCAAACTATTACACAAGTAGAGAGGAAACCAGGGGACGACTCTCATTTTTGAATGGGTCTGATGAAAGTTAAAAGTACCTTTACTAATTTTGGCACCTTCCAGCTCAATGATGGGAATCAGATTCGGTTCTGGGAGGACAAATGGTTGGGAAATTTTACTTTAAAACAACAATACCCGTCCTTATATAATATTACTAGGAAGAAGAGTGACACAGTAGCCAAGGTTTTGTCTAGGATCCCTCTCAATGTGTCTTTTAGAAGGGTATTGGTAGGACAAGATCTAAATCTTTGGCATAATCTTGTTAGTAGAATTAGTCATATTCAATTGAATGACAGTAATGATACTTTTCGATAGTCACCCACTCAGTCTGGTTTATTCTCTGTTAAATCAATGTACATGGCTCTCATCACAAATGGCAATGTCCAACAACATTCCAGAATATGGCAACTCAGGATACCACTGAAGATAAAAATTTTTATGTGGTATCTAAATAAAGGTGTAATATTGACAAAAGATAACTTAGCAAAGAGGAACCGGAATGGTAGTAAAACTTGTTCCTTCTATACCAGGGAGGAAACTATTAAACATCTATTTTTTGATTGTCATATGGCTCTGATCCGGCGATGCCGGACCCTCCCGGATCCGCGGCCGTCGACCAGACGCCCGGGGGTCGAAATCCCTGCCTGCGGCGCCCTCCCTCGTCGGGGAGCTCCTCTTGTCCTCCTCGACGGCGGAGGAGGCGCGTAGGCGTGGAGATGTTGAGCACAAGGGGTCTGGGGATGGCCGTGCGGATCTACAACAGGCCGAACGGCGCCGCCGCCTGGGGGTCGAACTCCACTCTCGCAGCGCCCTCCCTTGGCGGAGGAGGCGCGTGGGCGGTGAGGCGGAGGGGTGGGAGGCAGAGCAACGGCGGCATGCGCGCAGCCGGACCGCCACGAGGAGATGGAAGGGACGGCGGACGAGAGAACAGGAGGGGCGCTGCTGCGGAGAAGAAAAGGAGAGAGAGAGAGAGAGAGAGAGAGAGAGAGAGAGAGAGGAGGCGGGATTGGCGGAGGTGGGTCGGACGTGGATATGCGGGCGGGTATGCGCCGGGCGCGGTAACAAAAACAATCTGGAATGATGATTTGAAGGAGAAGGCAGTCAGGTGGGTCCGACGGGTACGATGAATGGGGCAGTAACAAAAGTTTTTCGTCGAGGGAGGAAAACGGTGGGAGGGAGGGGAAAATTTCTCTTCACTTTTCTATTACTTGGTGGAGGGAGGGGAAATTTTCTCTTCACTTTCCTATTTTCGATGGTGGGAGATGGCGCCGGCGAATTTTTTTGAAGGGGGAGGGCTGTCACGTGGGTCCGACGTGAGAGGTGGGTGGGTATCTTTTAGGTAAAAAATGTTTTCAATTTCCTTGGATCTGATTGTCTGGTCTTAAAATTAATTTTCACAAAAGTGAGATCTTTTGCTTTAGTCAGGCTAAGGAGAGTGAATCTCAATATGCGGAATTATTTGGGTGTCAATCGGGTTCATATCCTTTTAGATACCTGGGTATCCCAATGCATTATAGAAAACTCAGTAATATAGATTGGAAAGTGATAGAGAAAAAATTCGAGAGGAAACTCTCTAGTTGGAAGGGTAAACATATGTCGGTAGGGGGGAGACTAGTTTTAATTAACTCAGTCCTAACTAGCCTTGCAGTGTTTATGCTTTCCTTCTTTGAAATACCAAAAGGGTTCTTGAGAAACTAGATTACTATAGGTCTCGGTTCTTTTGGCAATCTGATGAACACAAAAGAAAGTACAGATTAGCTAAATGGAACATCCTTTGCCAACCGAAAGAGGGGGGGTTAGGAATTAAAAACCTGAAAGTCCAGAACCAATGTCTTTTAAGTAAATGGTTGTTTAATTTGATTAATAGTGATGGTTTGTGGCAGCGAATGTTGAGAAATAAATATCTACGCAATCAAACTATTACACAAGTAGAGAGGAAACCAGGGGACGACTCTCATTTTTGAATGGGTCTGATGAAAGTTAAAAGTACCTTTACTAATTTTGGCACCTTCCAGCTCAATGATGGGAATCAGATTCGGTTCTGGGAGGACAAATGGTTGGGAAATTTTACTTTAAAACAACAATACCCGTCCTTATATAATATTACTAGGAAGAAGAGTGACACAGTAGCCAAGGTTTTTTCTAGGATCCCTCTCAATGTGTCTTTTAGAAGGGCATTGGTAGGACAAGATCTAAATCTTTGGCACAATCTTGTTAGTAGAATTAGTCATATTCAACTGAATGACAGTAATGATACTTTTCGATGGTCACTCACTCAGTCTGGTTTATTCTCTGTTAAATCAATGTACATGGCTCTCATCACAAATGGCAATGTCCAACAACATTCCAGAATATGGCAACTCAGGATACCACTGAAGATAAAAATTTTTACGTGGTACCTAAAGAAAGGTGTAATATTGACAAAAGATAACTTAGCCTGGCGTTCCCGGGGCTGAGGCAGGTGTTCAGGGTACTATGGCTTAGCAGGAACGATGTGGTTTTTGACAAAACTCCTATGAAAACTTACTTGCAGGTACTGTTCAGAGGGACTCACTGGCTTCGATTCTGGGCGCAGCTGTATCGGCATGAACAGGATCGACAAGTAATAATTGGCGCATGTCAGGCGTTAGAGGCCTTGGCAATGCAGATCTTTGCTCACAATGGATGGAGATTTAGTAATAGGATTAATGCTTAAGTCTCTCACCGAACTATGTGGTGTTTATTTGTTTTGCGAGTGTGGTTGCAGAAGGAAGGGCTGCTATTGTAAATTTGGGCTGTAGCCATTAGTTTGTCAAGGCCGAATTTTATATCCATTATCTAAAAAGTTACTCCCTACTAAATAATCAAGTTTTAATACTTTTTGTTGCTTTGCATGTGCAGGCCAAGAGCAGCCCCAGAACCGCCGGTCGCCACCCCCACAGCAAGCGGCGCCACGGATGTGGCCAAAGCCAAAGCCAAAGCCAAAGCCGGAGACATGCTACCCCTACAACAACCGATTCTGCTTGACTTATGACTGCGCCAACATGTGCAGCACAAACAACTTCAATGGCGATCTTGCCTACTGTATTGAGAGAGATAATGCTAAATGGGATTGCTGCTGCCCGCATTGAGGGGGCCTGTGTTGCATGCATGTCCGTTTGATGCGATTGCCAACTCGACAAATAAATTGGTCTTTGAAGTTCAATGGCCTAGTGCTTGCTGCATGCTGTGTTTGGTTCCATCTGCTAGAAAACAAATGGTGTGCTGATGCTGGCCACTAGCTTGCATATAAGATAATGTTACGCGGCAGGTCAGGTGTCCTCACAGCACGTGTATCTCTCTTAGTCACGTCATGTCAAGTGCTTGTGAGTCACTAATAGCATGTTTTATTTGTTCCTCCAAAATGCCAGACTAGCTCATGCCGGATGAATTCTCCCCAGTCCAAACGTATATATACTGTAAGTTTAGTGAAAAAAGTACTTAGTTTAGAAATGTTGAACAGATTCCTATGAATTATAACGCATTAAATTCTGCCACAATGTTAAATCGTATCTTACGTTGTATAGGTAAGGGTCATGCGATGCTGGTCCATTACCGAAACTGCATTGTTGGAATTGTCTTTTAGTTAACAATAGGAAATGAAAACAATTGGAAACTAACTCCTACCTAGATTAGCCCCACACAACCCATTACATATTGGACCCATATTTGTCGGTGTCTCCTAAGGTGGAGAACGATACATAACCATAGAAACAGCGAATTGGAGAATATTTCTGACAAAAACGATTTCTTTCTTCATCATCGTACGCGCGCATACCCACCGAGCGTTGCACGGGAAGAACCAGCATTGTCCGCTCACATGTCGCACTGCACGCACGAGAGCATATCTTCTACCCACAGGTCACACACCGCGTAACGCCCGCACTCGTTCCCACTGTAGTATCTGATATATTAGTGTTTCCTTTGTGGCCGATTTTTGATCTATTTGTGCACATGTAAAATCATTTGTGCTTGTACTGTGATTTTGTAGAAAAGAAACTAACCTCCCTATATAATTCAAGTGCTGATTTTCTATACACTCAATCGAACTTCCTTTGCGGTCGATTTTTTTATCTATTTGTGCTGATTTTCAAGCAGCCTTGTAGATGTTGGAAAGATGTTGCTGTATTTAATTTGTGACCCCCGTAATCGAACAATAAATAGAACACTGAAGGAAAACAACGAGAAGATTGAGAATGCAGATAAGTGGATATGTGAAATTGGATATTTAGCGGTGTGTCGTATTTTTCTAGATTTAATCCAGGATTTAACCAGTACTAATTTTTTAGTGGTAAGGGACATGCATGTATGGTTGTGGTGACTTTATTAAACACTGCATTTGTCGTACAGTTCTCTTAGAGATGCCTAATAGGGATAGGATCTGCGTGCTTGTACAGGGGTGAGTTTGCGTGTGTGTATTAGTCTGTCTTTTATTGTCTTTCAAAAAATGTTATTTAAACCAAATAACTAAGAGGATACCATGCCTCTTCTTTCAGATTGCCATATATCAAAGCCTAGAGATATTAGCCTTAAGATATGATAGGATAGCTTAGAAATTTCATTGTATTTCTATATATATAAACCGTTGCACACTGAAATGGGAAAGTTGCAAATACAATAATTGCGTTTCTCTCTCTCTCTCTCTCTCTCTAATGGCTCTCGCCAGATGCAATACCGAGAGTTCCATTTACCTGACAGCTACTGTTCTCCTGATAGTCGTGATCATGTCTTCAATCTCCCGACCAAGCCAAGGTACGTGGATTTCACTACTTTGCATTGTTTCATGATATGTGCAAGCTACAGTAATTAAACCAATCCACGCTTGGTTTCATCATGTATCACGTTGATGTATAGCCCAAGAGCAGCAGCCCCAGCCCCAGGTGCCCCACGACGACGACAACCCGCCGCCACCACAAGTGGTGCCGGCGCCGGCGCAGCCACGGGCGTGGTGGTGGCCGTGGCCAAAGGAGTGCTACCCCTACAACAACCTATACTGTTTGTCTGAATACTGCAAATGGATGTGCGGTGCAAACGGCTTCAATGGCTATCGTGGCTACTGTAAAAAGAAACAGAATGGCCATTGGGATTGCTGCTGCCCACATTAAGCAGTAAAGCATGCATCAGTTTAATTTGGCGTGAACTCGATCAATATAACCAGAGCACGCTGCTGTGTTTTGTTCCTACTGCAAGAAAACAAATGGTGCATAGCCAATAATATTATTACCACAGTAGGTCGTGTCCTCAACATGTATTTATTTAAATATAAATTGTCAAGCTAGCTAAGGTAGTAACGAGCGAGTTGATTCAGCCAATTTCCGAAACTGCATTATTGAAATTTTTTTATCAAAGACCATTATGGTCCGGCTTTATAGAAACCTTAACGAGGCAAGTATCTTACTATCATTCTGGCTTACCAAGTTACCAGCAATTTACAGGCCCGAGTGGCATTAAGAACAAACTTACACGCAGGAGCAGAAACGCCAGAAATATCTCTGGACCCTGTCTCCCACAGTACCACAAGGCCACAACCTAACTCAACTAGCAACATTGTTCAGAGAAAAAAAAATCGATATCCTGACTTGCTAATGCACCCAGAAAAACGCACCATTCAGTGAACAGGTGGCTCATGGGCTCGTGGGCTCCGGCAGGTCCCTCTTGTTCATGGGCCTCCAGAAATTTTCTTCATCAGTACGTTCACGTTAGATACCCATCAGGTGGTTCAAGGGATTTTTTTTTTCTCGAAACATAGTATGAAATATATGTAAATACATTACTCTTATAAAATACATTCAAATAACCTAACCCTATGAGGAGCATAGAAGCTGGTCACGATATTGACAAAGTCACTGGCGCCTCACGGCCGTCACGGGCACTTCACCAGGGACTGAAAGAAAGCGCAGCAAAATAAGACATTGTCAATCGAGAACTCAGACCCAGAAACCTTACTATCTTATCTATGAAACTCACATAAAAATGTGATAGGTCATTTTAACAGAAATACCCATACGGAAAAAGAACTTGCATGCAATTTTACAATTTATGCTTTTATTTATATCTAAAATAATAAAAGAGATTAACAAATAGGGAACATGGATTTACATATGTGAATTCGATATAGACAATTTCCGTGCCTTGGAACATATCATACTTATTTGTGCTTGCAATGCGAAATCACAATATAACCCAGTCCTACAGAAATCTAGAATTTATAGCCAAGCATAAATAATCTCGCACTTGCTTGGATATTATTTGTGCTTGCAATGAGAAATCACAATTTCCACATTTAGCAGTTTAAAAAATTAAACCCTTAAATTATCATTCTTTTGAAATGTGGCAAACCACCATTCATCTATATAGGTGCCAGTGGTTTTCGGAAACAACTTGTCTGCATGGTTACTTTTATACATTTTTGTTTGAGGAAATATTTGTACACACAATCTTTGGTTTAATAAAAGGTTCATTAATTAATTTTTATGCAAAATGATATACCTTGAATAAAAAACAATGTGCTATATGCTGAGAGGATTTCAGTCTATTTATGAACTGAGAAAACAAGCAATGAATACGGTGCTGAAGGAAAAAGGAGGCAAAACTGAATGCGATGGACATGTGAAGTTGGATACTCACAAATTATTTGAACCTAGGTAAGGATATCATGCTTTAGCATTGGGATATCACAATCTTGAGATAAGAGAGGACAAATTGTGAGACGATATCTACTTGAGATTTGGTTGTGCTTCGATCTATATAAACACTTGCACACTGAACACAGAGAAAAGATACAGATTCAAGTGACCCCCCTCTCTCCTCCCATCCTAGCAAAGATAAAAGAGAATTCTCCATTCATGGCACTCGCCAAAGGCAGTGCCAAGAGAGTCCTGTACTTTACAACTATTTTCCTAATTCTTGCAGTCATGTCGTCTAGCTCTCCGTACTGCCAAGCTGGGGAAAGTACGTATACATAACTCTTTATATTTTGAATTATTTGTCGAGAATCCGTTCAGGTTATTAACTAATCAATCAGAATCTGATTTTGTTTGTGTTATGTCGCGAGTGTAGTCGACCCTGACGACCGTCGCCGCAAGCCTGATGTGACGTGCTACCCTTACAATGGCGCACACTGTGTGGATCATGACTGCCAGCAAATTTGTGCCAGCAAGGGTGTAGGAGGCCTTGCGGCCTTCTGTGATAGACGTGGTAATGCATGGGAGTGTTGTTGCCCACCGATAGTTATGTAATGCATATCCTTCTGTTGGATGCCGATAATATAATAAAATAAAATGGCATGTCCGTATTGCACATTGTGCGTGCACCGTCCTACTCATGCAAACAAAATGATGTAATGTCACATCTGATTTTAGAAATTGATTCATATTAGTGCACCAAATCGAATTGAATAGATATCTAATTGCATTTTTAAAATAGATTAAAATCATTTTCAACCAAAACATTATGTAGTCAACACGAATGCACATCCCACAAAAAATGGTTTCTAAAATTTAGAAAATGAATTTGTTTATCTAAATTGATAAAATCTAAATGCTGGAGTTAGGAAAATAATAAAATTATATATTTTATTTAATGTTATCTATTGACAACCCAAAATAGTAATTTTTCACTGTTACAAAACTATCCCACAAAAAAGAATCTCACAAAAAGAGACAAATCACTCATACCACAATATCCAACTCTAGCATTTCAAGCATAGGTCTTCGCCTTATATACGGAGTTACCTAACGGTTCCATCAAAGGTTTTCATAATATATCACAAAGAAAAAGAGGCAAAAAGAGGGAGAAAAGTTAGTCTTTTGTAAAGTAGCTTTAACAAAATGATCATTCTATCAAGGCCAGCATCCTACTTGTGAGTATTGTCTCTGATATATCTTTGTCACACCCAGTTTCCGAAATAAAACCAAATGCATTCTCAAAAAAAAAATGTGAGTCACATATATGCTAGGATCAGTGTACTCGTAGATGTGAGAATTCATTCCAATGTTAGTGCATAATGATTAAACTTTAGGCTGACAAGGTGAGGCAAAGCCAATTTTGCCTCTCCAAGGGCTACTGTGCTCGTCGCCGCGGGCTCCAAGAGAGGAGGCAAACTGCCTATGGAGGAGAGAGGCATCGTGCGCGGGAGAAGAAGGAGGAGGAGGCGGTCGCGCGCGGGAGAAGGAGGCGGTCGCACGCGGGAGAAAGGAGGTCGTCGCCGGTCCAGCAACCGCTCCACGGGAGGGCCTGCAGCTCTGCGCCGCCATCGCCGCGGTCCTCCTGCACCTCTCCCTCGCCGTCCTCCACTTGCGCCTCTCGCCGTCGTTGTCGTCCTCCACTTTCCCCACCTCCCGCGCCCACTCCACCGCCGCGGACACCAACTCCTCCGCGGCCCTCCTCACGGACGAAGACGTCGACCAGGACGTGGCCGCCGCGCTCAACCCACTGCTCACCGTCACCACCATCACAACCGCCGCCACCGACGCCGACGGAGGCGGAGGCGCTGTCGCCAACGCCGAGGACGACCGCATCGACGAGCTCGACGTGCTGGACGAGGACGCCGCGGGCGCCGATGCGGCCGACGGCGCCTCGGCCTCCGCGGCGGCCGCCACGTCCCTGGTCTGGGACCACATCGTCGGCGCCGCACGCCTGCCGTCCCGCCTCCCCGCCGCCAGCGAATCCCTGTCCGCTGGGCTACCCTGCCTCGACTCCCCTCGCAGGATCTCCGCCGCCGCCGCAGCCTTTGGATCGGACGACGACCTACTGGATCTGGAACTGAGGATGGAGATCCCGTCCATCGCCGGCGTCGAGGATAGGCTGGCAGAGGAGGCACGACGCGGATGGGAACCGCTAGCGGCCGGCGTGGATGGAAACCACCGGCGGCCGGCACGGGGAGGGAGGGTGGAGCTCCGCGGCGGATGAGGCTGGCGACGGGGCCGGAGCGGCGGCGCGGTGCAGTGTGGGGTGGGCGGACCGGGAGGAGAAATGCATACGGCAAATGCCATTTCTGTTGGAGATGTCGATCCGAGGAAGAATGCACAAGCACTGTACATACGAGGCAAATGTGGAAATGCCTTTCAAAAATAGCTCATCTTGTTGGAGTCAGCCTTATTACAAAAGGACACGTGGGTGTAAAAGAAAAATACATAGATATATCAAAGTCTTTTGCGAAATGGGTCTCCACCTTTGCTAATCACGATACCTCTGGGCCAAAACCAGCATCTTTGGTGAACGCTAATATTGTCCCAATGGTTTGGGGGTATAGGTATAGCAGTGGGGCAAACGAGAGGATCTTGCGGTGCTGCATTGGCTAAAGTGGCATGGGTGGTGGCCAAGAATGAAACTTTGGTAGTAGACCATGTAGATTAAGGAGAGAAGAATTGATTCAACCACAATTGAATGTAGAGCCAACATATAGAGGTCTAGGATTTATTGAGATTAACAAACCAAATCAAATTTATCCAATATCTAAACATTTCTTAAAATAGTTTAGAATTAATTTTCAACCAATATATTATGTAGTCAGCATAAATACGATATCCCACGATAGATTGATTTAAAAATTTATAGAACAATTTGCTTTACTTAAATTGATAAAAAAATAAATGTTGATTTTAAAATATAATAAAAATCATTTATTTTATTTAATGTTCACTATTTACGATCAAAAATAGAAATTTTTGTGCATGACATGTTCTTAGAATCGACCTTACTTAGCCTACCATATATAACAAGTAGCCGAACACGGTTTTTTTGAAAGGGAAGCTTTATTGATCTTAGACAATTACATCGAGATGATACAATTATAAAGATCCAACCCGACCTCTGCATAACTAAGATGCACACAGCCAATGAAAAAGAAACAAAAAATGAGAGCACCATGACCTAGCAAACTACCGCAAGCGCCTTCATCTTCATCCGCTTCACAAATCAAAGCAACTCTTAGACTATGAAGTAGGCTCCCAAGACAACGCCTCCAACGAGGAAACGACACGCGCACGTGTCGACATTGTAATGACCCAACCAATTAAGACCAGATCAAATGTTTTCACGAGGGAGTAATTCATCTTAATTCAAATAATGCCTCAACCAATCAAGGTCAGACCTAGGAATTTCTTCCCGGAACCGGTGAATTAGTAACAATTACCACCACGACCAGTCACACCGTGTTGCTTCCCCCTTCTTACCAGGCCAATGCTTCCATATAGACCAGCCCTGACCCACTTTAAACGGCCACGAACTCCAAATCCGACCTGAGATACCATGCTGCAAAGTAGCCGCTGGATACCCGTGCATAATCCATCAGGAATAAATTGCAGATGGAATCCATCTTTGAGTAAGAGAATCCGCGATTGAAGCCAAGGTGACTCATGTCTCTTGGTCTATATGAAAAGGAAAGGCGAAATTGAAGATGTCATCACCAGATGTAGTTACAAAGTCGGCAGCTAGTCCTTCCAACATCAAGGCGGAAGGCCAATCTGCCGGAGAGGAATCACCGAAGGTGCGCACAGCCACTCGCCGACTGTCGCCTCCACTGCTCGCGCGCGCGGCCCTTCGTCGCCGCCTCCACTGCACACGCGCGCGGCCTCCACGCTCCCGTCCCGCTGCTCATGCCGTCGCCAGCACTCCAGCGCTGGACGCGTCCTGCATGACGCCGCACCACCTGCGCTCGCCGCAGATCCGGCTATAGGATGGCCAGATCCGGCCTTGGGGGCGCCAGATCCACCGCCCCACGCCGTCGCCGTCGCCATGGCCGGCGGTCGTTCGTCGCGCCGCTCCGCCGCCCTGGAAGACGCTAGACGAGGGAGAAGGCCCTGCAGCCGCCGTCCTGGAGGCCCACGCGGGCTTCCGGCCGGCCTCTCCGGCGGCGGCAGGGGAGGGGAGGTGGGGTGGGGGGCTGGCCCGACCGGGAGCTACGGCGCCGCCAGAGTCTGCCTGGGCGGAGACGACCCGAGCGGTCTTACGATAGGTCTGTTCCTTTCAGTTCCCTATCTAATTTGGAAGGCAAGTATATATACCAGCTATATATCGTGGGAGGGTACTATGATACCACTACACCAGATG
>OAMR01000592.1:151381-163662 GCA_900205405.1 Echinochloa crus-galli | reverse complement strand
GTCGCCTCCACTGCTCGCGCGCGCGGCCCTCCGTCGCCGCCTCCACGCGTCCGGCCCGCTGCTCATGCCGTCGCCAGCACTCCTGCGCCGGACGCGTCCTCCATGGCGCCGCACCACCTGCGCTCGCCGTAGATCCGGCTGTAGGATGGCCAGATCCGGCCTTGGGGGCGCCAGATCCACCGCCCCACGCCGTCGCCGTCGCCGTCGCCATGGCCGGCGGTCGTTCCTCGCGCCGCTCCGCCGCCCCGGAAGACGCTAGCCGAGGGAGAAGGCCCTGCCGCCGCCGTCCTGGAGGCCCACGCGGGCTTCCGGCCGGCCTCTCCGGCGGCGGCAGGGGAGGGGAGGGGAGGTGGGGTGGGGGGGCTGGCCCGACCCGGAGCTGCGGCGGCGCCAGAGTCTGCCTGGGCGGAGAGGACCCGAGCGGTCTTACGATAGGACCCGAGCATATCTACAAACTGTCATATGTTCAGACTCTCTGTCCGTCTCCTTTTTTTTAATGATGAGAATTGTCCCCAGCAAATTTAGGAGTGGCATGCAAGGCCATTAGCACTGGGTAGAACTTTTTAGGGAAAGCCAGGCCAATACTCCTATATGCTTAGTGCTACCATTTTATATGATTAAAAAGAAAGGAAGCTTGTTGCTCAAAAAATGAAAGGAAGCTTGCTACAAGCCTGACAAACCGCCAGACGTCAGAATTACACCTGGCCTTTGCCGCCATTTAGCTGGCTCCTCTGCTAGCTCGTTAGCAGCTTCCGCTCCAACCATAACAAACAAAAAATGGTAGGATGCTAGCTTGGCTCCAACATCTTGAAGACAAATTCAGACAAAGATAGCGATTGGAACAAGAACACTTATTGTGCCAAATGGCTTCAAGATAGTGCACCATCCAGTTAACTACGCCCCATAAAAAAAGGTTCATCACCCACTATAAAGCTGGAAAGATTAGACATCAGCTCTCCTTAGGCAAAGAAATGGCCTTCTCAGAGAGAGCTCTGGCTGCGGCATCCCTACTCCTGCGGGTTCTCACGCTCCTCCTCCTGATAGCTTCTCTTATAATCATAGTGACTAACAAAATCTATGCGCCATTAAGCGACGTAGTCGATCCACCAAATATCACCTTTCGTGACTTCTATGCGTACCGGTGAATTTCAACAGACTCTCCTCGCCGTTTTTTCTACTGTGAATTTTTGGTTGGTTAGTTTCTTAATGATGTGTCTATTTTCCTTTTTCAGGTATATTCTGTCAGCTGCTGTGATTGGATGTGCGTACACTTTGCTGGTGCTTCCGTTCGCCGCAATCCATGTTGCCCAGGGGAAAAGAATTGGGCGTACTCGTGGCGTGGCTCTCCTCATTTTCGCTGATGTGGTAAGCAGTATGCCCAGCCTAGAGCTCCCACATCCAGTTGAATTATTACAAATGAGCATCCCTTCATTCAAAACACTACATAATTGGCTTTTTATTTCTACAGATAAAATCAGTGAAATTTAATGGATTGTGTGTTCCTCCCTTTATATTTTTCAAAATAAAAAGTGTCTTCCCCCCAAAGCCTCAAATTTGACTTCTTTATTTTTCCTGGTAGTAGTGACTGAATAAGAACTGTCTGACATGTTCGTGCATGCTGTAGGTGCTTGCTATACTGATCGCCACAGGGGCTGCTGCAGGCCTAGGGCTAACAGTTGACAACCAGCATCCGCCTCCAGAAGATTCTGATTGGAAGAATTTCTTCAACTTGGTGGACGTCTCGTGTGGTTTAATGCTGGGAGCCACCATATGCATGGTGATCATGATAATGATATCAGTTCACTCATTCACCTAGCTCTGAAAATTCGTTCACAAAGGAACGCCCCTGTCCCCAATGGAAATAATATATTCTTCCTGTTCTTCTCATTCTGTTATTTTATAACCAAACTAGAATATACTCCCTCTGTTGACTTTGGCCATTCATCTTACTAAAAATTTAGTGTAAATATACGAAAATATAATTCATGCTTAAAATACTTTTGATGTTAACTCACAAACATAATAAATAATATTTATATAGTTTTTAAAATAAAAAAATGATCAAATGTTATGAGCAAAAATCAGCAATAATGAATTGTAATTTGGGATGGGGGAAGTAATAAGTACTAATGTACTTTTTGCCTTATGACAGTCCCATATAGGAATAATGTTCTCTATATATACAAACTATGAAAATGCAGACTACGAGAAGTGAAGTCCTATTGTTTGTTCGTTGTCACTTGATTTCCCGCATGAACCTCCAAGTAATCATAAACGTTCTAGTGATGATTTACTGATTCTATGGCGAAAGGACGTTATTTATACACTGCTGGCTGGCTGGACGTGGCTCTCGAAAAACACACACTTTGGAACGAACACAGACGAGTTTTCTCATAAATTCCCAAAGGATATTCCAAATAGCACCTAATGTTTGCTGGCAAACGAAGCAATAAACTTACTCCGGATATGTCGACAAAATATTAGCTTAGCTTTTTTTTTTTTTTTGAGGAGAGTTATATTATATTAGCTTAGCTACCTGCAAGGAAAATGGCCGGGACCGCTTAAGGTTACTAACACGGTTTTGCAGCATCGTCACTAAATTAGCAGGACTGTGGAAATGGCAAATTTCCAGCCCACGAGCAACCGGCCCATGCAAGTGATGGGCCATCTAAGATTTCTAGCGGATCTGCGGATGAGTGCACTCAGCCCATGATTGAGGCACCAAGAGAAGCCCAGGAGCTGATTGACTACTCCAGCGAAGACTGTGTTAAAAGGCAAATTTCCAGCCCACGAGAACCCGGCTGATGCATGGAATTAATGGGCCATCTAGGATTTCTGGATCACGGGTGCGCACTCAGTCCAAGGAGCCAAGAGAAGCCCAGGACCTGATTGACCTTATTAGGTCGGTCGCTGATTTTGAGCTTTCAAGGGAGACCAAATCGTGGTAACAGCTAAAACCAAAACTGAAAGAAAAAACTTTCAGAAAAAGAACTGAAAGAAATAAAGCTGAACAAACCAGGTTGTCTTGTATCTTATGAGAATATTAAGAGCATCTCCAAGAGACTCTCTAAATCCTTTTCCTTTGCTAAAAAAGGAGAACCAACCCAAAAAAACGCATCTGTTGACACTCAAATTGGGCCAAAGGCCAAACCGGTCAGACCGGTTTTATTCTGTAATTCGAGTAGGATTAGGATTCCGAGTTTAATCCCATATTGTAACCTATTCGAAAGGGGTAAGACTTCCCCGGCCTATAAATATAAAGGCTAAGGCCGATTGAGAGGGATTCCAATCGAATCAAACACGTTTACCCTTTACTTTTTTATCTCTCAAACCCTAATCTTTTCCAACCCCCATATTCTGTTCTTTGCTCGTCTCTACGGCGTTCAAGGACGTTCTAGGTGGCCTGCCGACCCTAGAGCAACCCTAGATTAGCTCGAGCTCCGACGGGGTCCCTCCCGAGCTCGAGTTTCTAGGTCTTCACGACCTCCCGACCAGAAGCGGTCAGACCGGTCTTAAGAACCGGTCAGACCGGTTTGCCCCGGGTGATCAGGAGTTGGCCGTTGTGACGGCCGTGAATATGAAGCTCTTTTATTTGGCTTGGAATTTTTGCAAGACATGGGAGTAAAACATGTTGAAGCTTTTGGTGATTCGCTTCTGGTGGTACATCAAGTATCAAAGGTATGCCAATGTTATAATGGTTCATTAAATGCATATCTTGATAAATGTCTCGATATCATTGCTTCTTTTGATGAATTTACTATAAGACATATTCCGAGAGAAGATAATGATAAAGCAAATACTCTGGCTCAGAAAGCATCTGGTTATGTGGTTGCAAAGAAATATTTCTATCTCCAAAAACCGATGCGAACAAAGGCCGAGGTTCTGGTTCTGAACGAACCGGTCACACCGGTTTCAGAAACCGGTCAGACCGGTTGTACTGCCAGAACCGGTCTGACCGGTTCTGAAAGCGGTCAGACCGGTTTGTCCCCTGACAGAAGCGAAAGTACTTTGGATAATGCTAATCAATCCAAAGTTGAAGGTCAGGATTGGAGAGTGCCTATTATTGCTTATTTGAAAGATCCTGGTCGTGGTGCGGATAAAAATATTCGGCGAATATCATTTAAATATATTTTACTTGGCGATGAACTTTATCGTCGAAACGCCGAAGATTTGTTGTTAAAATGTCTTGACTCGGATCAGGCCAAGGTTGCCATGGCTGAGGTTCATGAAGGTATTTGTGGTACACATCAATCGGCTCCAAAGATGAAGTGGTTACTTAGACGAGCCGGTTTTTATTGGCCTACTATGACGGCAGATTGTTTTAAGTATTACAAAGGATGTGAGGAATGTCAGAAGTTTGGTAATTTGCAACTTGTTCCTGCTGCATTGATGCATCCTATTATTAAGCCATGGCCGTTCCGAGGTTGGGGATTGGATTTTATTGGACAAATTAATCCTCCATCATCAAAAGGGCATCGTTTCATATTGGTTGCTACGGATTATTTTACTAAGTGGACTGAAGCGATTCCTTTGAAGAATATGACGCATCGAGAGGTGATTGAGTTTGTTACTCAAAATATTATTCATAGATTCGGTATTCCCCAAACATTGACAATGGATCAAGGTACTTCATTTATGTCTAAGTAGGTACGTGAATTCGCCGAATCCTATAGAATTAAGTTGCTCAATTCATCTCCATATTACGCTCAGGCTAATGGACAAGCCGAGTCAAGTAATAAGACTTTGATTAAATTGATCAAGAAAAAGGTATCAGAAAATCCTAAGAGATGGCATGAAGTTTTGTCCGAAGCATTATGGGCTCATCGTATATCTAGACATGGTGCTACTAAGGTTACTCCTTTTGAGCTTGTATATGGTCAAGAAGCCGTTTTACCTGTTGAGGTAAATCTGAGTGCTTATAGATTGGCTAAGCAAAATGACCTTGATACTGTTGATTACCACAATTTGATGTTGGATAATATTGATGAAGTAACCGACAAAAGATTAAAGGCTTTAAAGGAGATTGAGAGAGATAAGCTTCGGGTTGCTAGAGCTTACAACAAGAAAGGGCGAGGAAAATATTTTCTTTATAATTAACTTGTGGCGCTCCACGGAATGGAACATGATACAAATTTCTCATCTTTTACACCCTAAAACCGAAATTGGCACTCCACGGAATGGGCAATGATACATAGCATGTGGCAGTAGTAATTAACTTATCCCGGATCGAATCAATCTAGTTAAACAGATCAATGTTAGTGGAAGAAAATGAAGATCATCACACAACAACAGATCGACCAATCAACGGCGAAGATCGGAACCGGGCACGCACCAGATTGGAACCGCGGCGCGCCTGCCGCCGCTGAATCTACAGGAGGCGGCCGCCGGCGTCAGCCGCGTGGTTCGTGGGGTTTTTGTTCGCGAATGAACGAGGGCGATGCATATCATTTTTTTAAGAGCATCTCCAAGAGACTCTCTAAATCCTTTTTCTTTGCTAAAACGGAGAACGAACCCAGAAAAACGCATCCAACAGAATCGGCATCCGGCTCGCTATTCTCCGACGCTCGCTATCGGAGTCCCTTCCCTCGGTGTTTTTCGCGAGCGGCGCCGGCTCTGAATCCGCTATTTCCCTTCACTTCCGCGCCCGCACCTCCCTTCTCGCGCATCCTCGACCGTGCTTCCCCTCCCAGCTCTCCCCTCGTGATTGATCTGCCTTCGCCTCGCCGGCGCCCCGCCATGAGCGCCTACTGCAGCGGCGGCCGGGGCATACTCCCCGCGTCGCGCTTCATGCGCGCGCAGCCGCGCTGCGCGTTCGGGACCACGGCCACGACGCCACTCCCGACGCCGACGCCGATGCCGACGCCTTCTGGGCCACCGCACCATGCCTCTACGACTTCACCCAGAAGCAGCAACACCAGCCGGAGGAGCAAGAGCTGGAGCCCACGCGCTCGCCGGCGCCGCCATCTGCTCCCGTCGCGTTTCGTTCGCCTCGGCCGGAGGAGCAGGAGCTGGGATGCGTCGAGGCGCGTCGACTACCCCGACCGGCGCCAGGCTGTCTCGACTACCGCTCTTGGCCAGGCCTCTGTCGAGGGCACAGACTGCCGGGCGGCGGCGGCGGCTGCTTAGCGCCGGAAGTCCGTTTTTCTATTCGTATTCCAAGGCCATCTGTTCTGCTTCGGTCTTGGCAAGGCAATACCAACTCTGCAACCAAAGCATGTAGTCTGAACATTCGCAGCTGAGCAGCCTCGAGTACGTTCCTGGTGCCCTTCACGGTAGGAGCCATCGTCTCCTACTGCACAATCGGCGGCAACAGTGGCAGGTGCCCACGTCCCGGCAGCGGAGGCAAGCGATGCAAAACCGTGAGGGTTCGGATTATCGATCACGTGACGTGGAACGTTTTTAAATTTACCTAGTCAAGTTTACAGAGTCTGTTGGATTACTGTATAGAATTAAGTGTCTTTCTATTTTTACAAAGAGGTACAAACCTTAAAATTTAACTAACATGATACAGAAGCTCTTGGAGATGCTCTGATAATACGGTCTGAGGACGGTAACCCTTCCTACCACCGCCTTAAACTCCCTGTAATGGTATACTATTTTAGTTAGCAGGAATAATTCTTTCACACACGCTATTGCAAAATTGTTCCCTTATTAACCGCTGTCTTTGTTCCACACTAATTATGTATCCATTGCAGTAGATCATACTTGTTCTTTCATCCCACTATCGACCATTGTGTTGTGACATTGACTACTATTATCTTTTACGATGATAAAGGCTACTAAATTTGTGATGTTACAAAAGATTTTGTAAGATAAATATACACACATGACTGTTATTTTTTCAAACTAAATATTGTAAAAAATTGTCTGGATCTTGCCTAAGACAAAGTATTTGTTCAAGAGCGAAGTACCAACTTGGGTCCTTCTTTTACCATGTCCTTAAGTTATTAACAAGTATTTTTTTTGAGATTAACAAGTATCTTGGCTTATGATGGCAATTAACATCATGCCTCATATTTTACATCAATATGTAAGTTAGCTATTTATTAATACATCTCCTAGAACATCCATCCAAACTAGTATCTTTGTTTGCAATCCCACCCTCGAATGTAACTTTTTAGATGCATGTGAAACCAAATGCCAGTGGTATCATCATTCTCATCGAAGGGTGATTTCATTGCTCCGGCCAAATTATACTTTGTTATTGTACGAAGACGTACTGAAGGCACCTCGATCCCCTTAGCTGTGCATGACGACCTAAGCATGGAAGAATCCCATCCGAACCTACGACGATAGTCCTTGTAGATGATGTACAGTTGTACACTTTCCTTGAATCTAACTTCTCGTTATTTCCAACCGAAGCAGGCCTGCCTAGCTGCCTCCATGCACGGGACTTGTATAAAACCTTATGGAAACAAGCATCGCAATGCAAGCACATAGCATCTCAAATAGACAAATCTAAACCAGAAATGGCCGTCTCAGCTCGAGCACGAGCTCTCGCAGTTGCCTTAGTCCTTCGGATCATCACACTAGGCCTCCTCGCAGCTTCTCTTGTTGTCATAGCAACAACAGCAAGAACTCAATATGACCCATTTTACCTGCAAAACGATGATGGAGTACTCCAACTATATGAATTATTTGACATTATTTTCCAAGATCTATACACATACAGGTGAGGTTTTGCTGGCTATGACAGGTCGGTTACACACAACTTTCTTGATTTATATTAGGTCTCTTCATTTAGGTACAACTTACCATGTTTTAATTGTATTTCTGTTCGTGCTTTTAGGTATGTCTTGTCCGTGGCGGCCATTGGGTGTGCTTACACTCTGGTACTAATTCCTTTGGCTATAATTGCTGTGGTCCAACAAGGGAAGAGAATTGGAGGCAGCAGTGCTGCAAGGATCCTCATCTTCACTGATGTTGTAAGCATTTTCTCACTATTTTCTTCAATATAGAGTTGTTAAAACTTAAAATCATCAACAGACGACAATAGTTTAACAAGATCGAAGGGGCAGACTCCTCCCTCGTTTCCATTAAGGAGAACACAGGTCCCAAAACCGGGTCTGCTACTGGAGAGAGCAAGCTCTGGAAGCCGGTGGCCCGCGAGAGCGCCTGCACATAAGACTATTTTTATTTGCTATAGCTTGTCTTTATATTGTCATGGTCAAGTGTAAGGACTAACTACTGCCTCCGTCCCAAAAGCCTTATTTAGATGCAAACTTGGTGTGCAAACTTGGGAGTTTGGAGTCTCTTCCTAATCGTTACGTCACTGTAGCATTTCGTTTGTATGTGCGAAAATTTGTCCAAAATTGATTAATTAGACTCAAAATGTTCGTCTCGCAGAGTACAATAAAACTGTGCAATTAGTTTTTAATTTCATCTACGTTTAGTACTCCATACATGTTATGACATTTTGATGTGATGGGGAATCGTCTTTTTTATAGTAAATTTAGAAGTTGCTATATAAATGTTCATTTAGCATTCAATTTTTGTCGTACGAAAAATGTCTATTTAGTTTTTAGAGATGCACACATTAATACAAAATACATAGGGAAACACATAGAGCCAATTAAATAGCTAGTTGATGCTACTTTTATAGTTCCAATGAGAGGTAACATGGTCATTTATCATGACTACTAATTTATATTAAATTTTTTAAATGAACACATATTTTGGGACGGGGGAGTATATTATGACCCCATAAGTACTCATTGAATTCATCTCTTATTGTTTATTTTTGGACTAAAGAATGACTGAAAGATTGCCACATGATGCTTACTACTCTATGTTCTGAATGCGTGTATTGTTTAGGTATTTTGCACATTGTTCGCCTCAGGAGGTGCTGCAGGACTGGGTCTTGTAGTTGACAATCAACGTCGTAATGGAAAATCATTTGATTCTGCTCACAGAAAATTCTACACCTCCTTTGACACCTCATGTGGTTTGCTCCTAGCAGCCTCCATCTGCACTGTGGTCATCATCATGGTTTCAGCTTATTTGAAGTAACGAAAGTTTACACGATTCATCGGCATGTATAATTTTATTCCTCCTTTCTCCTTTATGACGAGGAGAGTAAACTATAATGTTATGTGGTTTGTACTGACCCAAGGATCAATGGTGTGGTCCTTTAAAAAAATAAGATGGTCTCTGGATTGCTTGAAAAAATAGCACCGAACATATACCCTATCAAAATATAGTCCATGGTGGATTGAATGAAAATTAAGCATTGTAGATCTTTCTATATTTTTCTATAAACTTAGTTAAAGTTGGACAACTTTGACTTACCTAACGTGTGAAAAACAGAGGGAGTACACATATACAGCAATTATATCCATATATGACGACTAATGAGTATTATACACAAGTGAGAAACTACAATTGTCCAATCAGCAGGATTTATACTTTATATATGGTTTGATTTTAACGTAGGCAGTGGTCGTAGTCCGTCTCTATGAATTGGGTTGATATGGGCGAGGGGACTGATAACAATTCAGCTTCATCATCAGTAACAGATAATCTATGGGTCTTAGCTGGGCTGGTATGTCCTGACATGTTTGTAGAACCGAGACGAAACAAGATTTGACTCCCTCCATGTGTGTAATAAACATAAAAATATTTGTATTTTAAATACAAAATTAATAGTAAGTGCATTACAAGGAATTGTTGTACCCTCCAAACATTTAATGCACATCGCAAAGGCAAAGCTCACCAATTACAAAATCGATAGCATACATATACTAATATGTTAAAATTTTCATTCCTAGGAATTCAGCTTTTCTGTTTGTGGTTCCTGCACATCCAATGTTTATTTTCACACTAGGTACAAGTGCTCAACTTTCCACTAGGATACAATCCAACGCAAAAATAACACGTCAAAAGTGTAGTTATAATAGGAATATAAAGATTTATTATTCAAAATTACCATCAATGGGTTCATATTTTAAAATACTTTTAGTCAAATAGTACCATAAATTTGACGTTTGGAAGTATTAAAAACAAATTTGTTTTCTCAAGCGTAGAAATTATTCTAAGTTGACAATGATAACATTGGCAGGTTAAATCATGAGTGGATGATAGGATTCCCTTGGACTATGTTTGGAAACATGAAACAGCTCAAATAAAAAAAGGAAAAGTCCATTTTATCATATCAAACAATCTACTTTGGCCACCCTAAACAAAAATTGGGTTCGATTTACTCTGCAAACTATTTCAATCGGTCAATTTCAATTATACCCCCACATTAAGTTTTATACTCAAATTTCATTGGGTTACAGATAATATCATCACTTATGTCAAAGAATGTATACTAAGGTTTCTTTTATGATTATTATAGCATCCAATACGAAATTAACACTAGACATAAAAAATTGAATGTAAAATAATGATAACAATTTATGAAGTATTTTCCTAGAATAGGATGTCATGCCTCTGTCACCGCAAAAAAAAAATTGAAATGAAAACTGAATTTGTACAAAGGAAATAAAATGATGAATTTCATCGGCATGTATAATTTTATTCCTCCTTTCTCCTTTATGACGAGGAGAGTAAACTATAATGTTATGTGGTTTGTACTGACCCAAGGATCAATGGTGTGGTCCTTTAAAAAAATAAGATGGTCTCTGGATTGCTTGAAAAAATAGCACCGAACATATACCCTATCAAAATATAGTCCATGGTGGATTGAATGAAAATTAAGCATTGTAGATCTTTCTATATTTTTCTATAAACTTAGTTAAAGTTGGACAACTTTGACTTACCTAACGTGTGAAAAACAGAGGGAGTACACATATACAGCAATTATATCCATATATGACGACTAATGAGTATTATACACAAGTGAGAAACTACAATTGTCCAATTAGCAGGATTTATACTTTACTAGCAGACGCGGTACGTGCGCACGTACGTGTGTATATAGAGCTTTAGTTATTCTCAAATTTAGAGGCATATTATTTTTCGAGTTAGTTGGTCTTTATTTATATGGAGAAAAACTCTTCAATCTTTTGTCTATTAGCAATACGGGATAATTGTGTGCACGTGGGGAGTTAGGCGCCCACCTGGCCGGAGGTGGGTACGCGCAGGACGTTGGGTGAAAAAAGTTTTGCGGAGAATGAACTAAAAGCGCCTGGAACATGCAATTTTTTCTAGCGTTTTTTTTGTTCTTCCCTCCCACCAAAGCCCGACAGGTGGGTCCTCTGTGAGAGGGTAGGGGTGGGTTTTTTGGTAGAAAACGTTTCAATTCTCTAGGATCCTTTTAGTTTAGATATATGGTTTGATTTTAATGTAGGTAGTGGTCGTAGGCCGTCCCTATGAATTGGGTTGATATGGGCGAGGGGACTGATACAATTCAGCTCGATCATCAACAAGAGATAATCTATGGGTCTTAGCTATGCTGGTATGTCCTGACATGTTGGTAGAATCGAGACGAAACAAGATTTGACCCCCTCCATCTGTGTAATAACACAAAAATGTATTTCACACCAAATTTCCATGGTTTATAGATGCAGCCAGAATCATCAGTTTATGATTCACAAAAGCTAGCTACACTGTACAAAAGGATTAACGAAGATTGACTTCTTAACTTGGGGGAATAGAATAGAATTTGGGGAGGGGATTAAGGCTAGGTTAGAACTTAGAACTTACTTTTGGCCTGTGCGTGTGAGATGCCTGCTGCTAGTTGCCTTCCTCCGCGTTCTGATCTGATCCGGGGTCGAGGCTCGCGATTTCAGTTCCCAGCAGTAAGGAAGAGCCAATAGCCATGGTGGCCGGCTGGTAGCGGCACAGGCGCACAGAGCCGCGGCGGCGGCGGCGGCCGGCGGCCGTGCCTCAAGGTCAACTCACGAATGAGTTCTGACCGGTCAGTTTTTTTTTCTTTTTATGTGTTGGCCTGTTTGCCTCTCTCACTCTTAGGCTGTTTGGGGCTGAAATTAGTCCTGTTGCCTGTTGGGCACAGCTGAGCTGCCACTACCAGAATACTCAACATCCGCCCCCTTTAAAAGCCTCGGTCACTTTTGGACCCGGTGCTAAATATATATTAGCACCGGGTCCAATAACTAGGAGCAGGAGGATGCGCAGGTGCGATAGGAAAGAGCTCATTAGCACCGGATCATGACAAAACCCGATGCTAAAGGTCTCAAATTAGCACCAGTGGTAGCTACCAACCGGTGCAAATGTGTCCAAACACATTTAGCACCGGCTGATAGGCACAACCGGTGCTAAGGCGCGGCGGGCGGCATGCCAGCCAGCGCGGCGGGCCGGCGGCGCGCGAGCGGGCGCCG
>OAMR01000592.1:129798-151269 GCA_900205405.1 Echinochloa crus-galli | reverse complement strand
CGCTCGGCGGGGTCGGCGCGGCGGGCCGGCGGCGCGGGCCATCATCGCCATGCCCATCCTCCACGCGAGTGGTGCCCCCATCTCCTTCCTCACCCGAATCTGTGTCGTGTGTGTGTGTGATGCTTCATTCGTTCATCTCCGGGTGTGTGTAATGCGGGTGTGTGTGATTGGATTATGTAAGATGATATGATGGATTAATTAATGTTAAGTTTTAAACTATGCATATGCAAGATATAAGTACATGTATTCTTGTTCTCCTAGTTCCCTGTTCTTGTTCTTGTGTTCATCTGGTTCTTGAAGAAGAACAGGAGAGAGAGAGGGGGGACAGAAATAGATGAGGATTATTTCTTTTGGCACGAAAAAATGTTTAGCACCGGGTCATATTTAGACCCGGTGCCTAAAGGGACCCTTTAGCACCGGGTATTCCACCCGGTGCTAAACGACACCCCCTTTAGCCTCGGCCCTTTGGGATACCCGGTGCTAAAGAATTTTCTCAACCGGTGCAAACGTTGAGTATTCTGGTAGTGTGCTGATGAGGAGGGAGGGTTAAAGGTTTTTTGCCATGTTAGGTGGGGGGCCGTGGCCCCCGGCCCACTGGCCCCCCTGGATCTGCCGTTGCTGCAAACTATTTCTTTCAATCGGTCAAATATACCCCACATTAAGTTTTATACTCAAATTTCATTGGGTTACAGATAATCTCATAACTTATGTCAAAGAATGTATACTAAGGTTTCTTTTATGATTGTTATAGCATCCAATACAAAATTAACACTAGACATAAAAAATTGAATGTAAAATAATGATAATAATTTCGAAAGTATTTTCCTAGAATAGGATGTCACGCCATGTGTCACCGCAAAAAAAATTGAAAAGAAAACTGAATTTGTACAAAGGAAATAAAATGATGAATCTCAACAGAAATAGATTTGACCAATTAAATGAGACACCAGAGTAAATTAAGCTGAAATTTTGTTAAATAGATGAGAAAAAAATGGATCGTTAAGGTTGTAAAATGGACTTGTTTCAATAAAAAGAAGTGCTAATCTTGCAATTTATGGGCTGCTAAAGCCGGGCTATATATACTTGTCGAACGGGCATTTGGGCTTTTATGAGCCTGTTCAATTGACTTATACTGATGGCTTATGCTGATTTATTGTGAGAGAAAAATATTGTTGGCTTGGCTTATGCTGATTTGTTGTGAGAGAAAAATACTGTTGGTTCAAAAGGATAAGTCAAGCAAATAAGGCTATTGGTTGGAAGCTCTTGATCTGTTCCCAACACAAGCACGTGCCTGTTGACGCCCTTATTTTCCGTGCCATTGGGTTGGTCAAGCCAGCAGTGCTCTCTCACTCAGAGCATGTTTAAGGGCATCGGTAGCGTATCAGGTCGCCACAGCCCTTAAGGCGGGCCCCGCATAGCATGAGGTCTTCTCCTGGTATGTATGAGGCCGGTGTTGGCCCTTGAGGTGGGACCCGCACCTGAGTAACAAATTGCTAAAAAAATTCAGCATGGTGGTAGAAACACCGGTGGCTTGCACGCGGAGGGGATGTGCCGAACGAGCAGAAGAATACTTTATTGGTTAGAGCCGGGTCTCTAGCGAAAGACCGGTCCTCATGCCTTTTTGCTTATGACCTGCCTTAAGGTCGCTTCGGTAGTGTATGAGGTCGACCTCAACAGGGCTTAAGACCTCCATTTTCATCACACTACGGGTGCCCTAATAAGTTTGTCTATAAGATAAGGTATCTCATGAATAGACAAGAATAGTAGATAAGTGGTACAATAAACTAGACTTTTCCCTGCCTCTAAATATATTTTTTATTCGTGTATGACCCACTTGCATGTAGAGATGAGAAACACCTTAGTGCATAGGCAAGCGAGCAAGCGGCTCTGGTTCCGGCGACAAGCAGTGCTCTCTCTTCCCTTCTCTCCTCCAGCTCACCTGTCCAGCTGATGTGTCACGCGTCTGCTTCAGTTGTTAAACTTGCTCTCAGGGCAATAAAGGCCCAGTTTAGTTCCCGGTCACATCGTCAAACTTCTAAAAATTCTCTCTCCAAACTTCACTATTCAGCTATCACATCAAATCTCTCTCCTCATGCATGGAGTACTAAACGTGGGTAAATAAAAAAACTACTTACATGATTTTGATGTACACAACGAGACGAATCTTTTAAGCCTAGTTAGGTCATGGTAGGACAATGTTTACCATAAACAAATGAAAAGTGCTACAGTGTCCGATGTGACTTTTTCACTTCACTTTTTACCTTTTTCTAGGAATAACACCCCCAAAGTGTTGCTTGCCACAAAAGGCAAACCTACAAACTATTAGCCATAAGAGTGGTAAAAGGTCAATTATACCATGGTTTAATCCTTGTAGCTCATGATGTATAAATTCACCTGCCTCTTGTACATGGAAAAGTTACTTAAAAGTCCATGCATTGCATACGTGTCCACGCCGTAGCCAAATCCTTGTGTACCTGGCCTAGATATGGACCTTTGCCTCCACAAGCATACAACTAACAACCGTACAAAGCTCAACCCCGTAACAGCATTGACGGTTGAAATGTATAAATGTCCATGCATTGCATACGTGTGCACGTACTCGTTCTAAGTGCCGCAAGCCACGCTACTGCTACGTACTCGTCCGGCAGCAGCACATGATTTTTCCAACACGTACAGCTACATTTCTACAATCAAAGATTGCTGTGTACATTGTTTGCCTAACAACTCACGCAAGAACTCGTGCACACTAGCTCCGACTCATATGTACTGCTTCCGATCTATCAATGAGAGCCTATGCGTGACTCCAGCTACCCACGTCTTCATTTACAACCTCTATTCATTCTCAGCCAAGATATCACCACAGGTCCACAGGATAACATTAATTAAAATGATTAATTATACTAAAATTTTAAGAGGGTAAATAAGCATCTACGGTGACTTCACGAATCTCAAGATTCGATGACTCACTCTTGAAGCCAAAGGTGGTATGTGCGTGCGAGCGTCTGTACGTATTTGTACTTGTGCTTTGAAAAAAAAATGCTTGTGTGTAATGTGAAAAAAAATTCGCTAAAAAAATGCGCATCAATCTCATCTATCATACCATTATATGCTAGCACAATTGAGCCACACATTAGGGTGGGCAGCAGCTGCCATTTAACCAAAACCATGTCCTCTAGATATACTATCCATATTACAATATACACCAGTCGTCCACCTTTATGTTTCATTTCTCCATCTATTGGGGCACCTACCGTTTCATTCCATCCAAAACGTCCCGTCATCCCAGCTAATAACCAGAAATGGAAACAGGAACGGGCGGCCTTTGGTTACAAGTAGTGTCACTCAACGGAAAACTAATTAAAAAGCACGTACGTTCTTCTTCACTGCCATAGAACGAACCCAATGTTCCACACGCACCAACCCTAGCTAGTTCAATGCCCCGAGCGGTACACGAAAAGCCTGATCCGGGCCACCACACGCTTTATCCCAACCGACGCCGCCCCGGACGGGCCCACGCGCAGCCGCACGCACATTAACTAACCCATCATCAACTGCCGTCGTCCGTTCGTATCCATGAATGGCTGAGATTAAACCATTATATTGGCGCCAACAAGCAGCCTATATAAATTCAGGCGAGATCTCGTCAAGTTTGGACACACACAACAACCCAAGCCAGGACGTGTCGAGATCACCTCCATCCTGTGATCTCCATCTTTTCTCTCAATAATCATCCTGCAATGGCTCCTCGAGTCGTGCTCCTGCTCGCCGTCGTGGCGGCGGCCGTGGTGGCACTGGTTGCGCCGGCGGCGGCCGAGCTGACGCGGGTGGAGCACCCGCCCAAGGCGGAGGGGTCGCTCAACATCCTCGCCGTCGGCGACTGGGGGCGCCGCGGGCAGTACAACCAGACCCTGGTTGCCGAGCAGGTAACTAATAAACTGTCACGGTCTGACACCCCACAGCTTATGCATCGGTGGATGCGTTTTCATCGGTTGTAAAAAAAAGGAATTATGATTAGTTTACTATCAATATTTTGGCATGCCTGAGTTTTGGGAGGCCAAAAACTTACCAACAATTTGGCAAAATACTTATGAGATGTTGATAATTTTTGGTAGCAAATCAAATGGTTTCCAAAATTTTGACATGCCCACGATTTAGTATGCCAATGTTTTGACACCACCAAACCAAGCAGGCCCTATATATACTCAGTAATCTAAGCCCACCGTCTCGTTTATTTGTAGAATTTGGCTAGATAACTGACAACGACCAAGGAACGTAATGGTAGTATACGCAGGCATGATTTCTTGGTTGCACTCAACCGTGAGTGGTGCGCGCGTGCAAGAAAACCTTGCATGGTGATTTTGCAAGCAGAACAAATTATAGAAATGGAAATGGCTGATGGCTTATATATGTATATTTTAATCAGTACTAGTCATGAGTATGTAATTATAAATAGCATTAACAACTGGTTGATATTAGTTGCAAACAGTCTTAGGGCATGTACAGCCCACAGACGGCAGATCGTCTGCAGAACCTCGATTTTAGCATACAGACAGATACAGACAGCTCATACAATCTACAGATAGAGAGGCTGTCTGTAAGCTTTTTAATGCTTTGTATGTAGTTTAAGATCAACTACAAATATATTTGTGTATACTATTGTGTGGCTATTTGATAGAATAATACCAAGTATAATAATAAAAAGATGATTACAATAATTTTTATAACATCAAAGCTTGCATTACACCGATACAAAATTTTATCCCATGACCATGTTTGTGCACGTATGGATATGGATTGGGTTATCATATGGATCCCATGAGTTAAAAAATAAAAAAAAATAGAACGCGTCGTCGTCCACACACTTCCAGCAGCAGCTGCAGCACTCATCCTCATCCACACACTTCCAGCAGCAGCTGCCGCACTCATGGATTTAATACGGTGGAGAAGTAGCTCCTGCAATGCTTGGATTTGTGCTGTGGAGAGGAGTAGAGCTGCAGCCTGCAGGTTTGCTGGGCGTGCTGAACTAGTGCGGCCGCGTTTAGATCCCGAATTGGGACTCCCAATTCAACTGTTGCGCGTCCCGTCGCAATAAATACGTACCGTAGTATGTTGTTTGTATGTACGAAAAATTGTTTAAAAATTGATTAATTAGGCTCAAAATATTCATCTCGCAGAGCACAACAAAACTGTGCAATTAGTTTTTGATTTCATCTTGCATAGTGAATTTGGGAGTGACTTTTTGGAAGGCCGCAGAGAGGAAATCCAGTCGAGAGAGATAGGAGGCATGCTGGTGCTTTGCTTGCCTGCGAAGAAGGAGCGCTGTGCAGCCTGCTGTGTTGTTCGGTGGAAGAACAGAGGGAGATCTCGAGTGGGGGGAGAGAGAGAGAGAGTTGCTTGCTTGTTCTTGTTATAGAGTACAAGCAAGAAGGGAACAGAGGGAGCAGAGCTGAGCGGTGGTGGAGAAAAGAAATGGAGAGGAGGGAGAGAGAGTTGGTGCGGCGGCGACTTGGGGAAAATGAGAGGAGAGATATGAGATTCAGGGACGGCCGCGAGCAGAGCAGCAGGTGGCTACGGCGCGAGGAGGAGAGGGAGGAGCATGGCGGCTCGGAGCTCGAGCTCAGCCTCCACCACCACCCCCTCGCCGGCACCGGCGCGAACCCGCGGTGCCCCTCCTCTGCTCCCACGTCACCTCCCTCCCTCCCTCTCTTCTCCATCCTCCTTTCCCCTGCGGGCAGCGGGAGCAGCGCATGGCGGCAGGGCCATGGCGGCCTCCTCCTCCCCGCCGTGGCCATGGAGGCCTCCTCGAGGCCGGATCCGGCGGCGGGGTCGAGGCCCGAGCGAGGAGGCGCAACGGACAGGGCCATGGTGGCCTCCTCCTCCCAGCCGCGGCCATGGAGGCCTCCTCCTCAAAGGAGCCTTGCGGGCGGGGCAAGCGCCGGGCGAGGCCTCCAGCGAGCGAGGCCGGGCGGGTACGCAGGAACTCGTAGCTGCCGTCGGTGAACTACACGGCGCCGCCCTCTCCCTTCCTTTGGCTCCGAAATCTCCCGCGCGCGCGGCCCGCACGGGATCCAGGCGTGGCGTCGCCTCTGGAGGACGGCACCGTACAACGGCGGCGGGCTCGTCGATTCCGCCTCGGGCAACGGGACGAGAGCGTCGCCTCGCGAGACGATGCAGGGGCCGTCGGTAGGCAAGCGGAGGGGTTTTATTTACAAAAACTGCATCACATAGACGGGTCTTATAGTAGGGCTGTACATGCCCTTATTATGACCATGTTTATTAGCCAGGATGCATGGTAGGAAAATTAATTGCTGCCAATTACTAAATAGAGGTGGTTATGCGGAATGGCTCGAGTTCCATGGATATCACCATTTGCAATCATAGAAGACATGGCATCTTTTATGACCACAGTAACTTATAAACAGTTGCATATTAGATGTGGCCCAAATATACACCTTTCACAATTTGCACGTCTGCCAACATGGTGTGGTTACCGGCCAGGCGGTGGCTGCCTGTGTAGTCCTGTTCCATGTCACCCTGCCTAGCTTTTTGGACAAGCAAAGATGTGCTGTAGGTCCGATTGATAAATGAACGAGATAATCCTGTTTGAAACCTTGCGAACCTGTGGTTCATTCAATAATACACGTGCTTTCGGTCCCTAGCTGAAAGTACTTCCTATATATGGTGGTCATGGCTCTAGCTCGTTTCATAATTAGTAGCCGAAAGTGGAGGCGTCAGTCATTACCTCCCTGATCTCGTTAATCAGTTTGGGGTACAATAGCACTGCTCTCTTCTGTTGGGACAGTTATACAAAATCCCAAGTATTGTTTCCTACCCAACAAGCTAAGCAATGTCACAGTACATAACCAAGTGTTAAATACTACAGGTCATCCCTTGCTTTTCTTCTCAGCCTTTTTGGCCGTATATGTCTACCTATAGATATACTACAGGCCGGATTTCTATCCATTATTCTTTTAGACCTAATTTGAATGATTTTCATGTAAAAAGAAAAAAATGAGTAGATTTTCTTTTCACAAACATCTAATTAATGACAGCAACTGCTAATCAGATCTCCTTTTCTGATTTATGTCTATCTGTAACCTGTCTGTGTGTTCCTGCAGATGGGGCTTGTGGGGGAGAAGCTGGACATCGACTTCGTCATCTCCACCGGCGACAACATCTACGACGACGGCATCGCCAACACCAGCGACCCGCTCTTCAAGGAGTGCTTCACCAACATCTACACCGCCCAGAGCCTCCAGACGCCTTGGTACATTGGTAATGCAATCTGTGTGGATATATATTCTCTACTTTTTAGATCGAGTTCAGAACTTCAGATGATGATTGCAAGACTGAGAGTGAGACATATGCTTTTTTTACTTTTGACATGCTTTTTGCAGTCCTTGGCAACCATGACTACACCGGCAACGCGCTGGCGCAGCAGGACCCTGCCATCCGCGAAGTTGACAGCCGCTACCTCTCCATTGCCAAGTCCTTCATCGTCAACTCAGGTCAACAGACGGCTGAAACTCTCATCCTAATGTTTACACAAATTGATGAACCTCTCCTCTCATTGAAATTTTATCTGTATATTGTCTTGTTCACCGGAAAAGACGTTGCGGACTTCTTCCTCGTGGACACGTCGCCGTTCTACCTCAAGTACTGGAACAGCAGCAAGTACGACTGGAGAAACGTTTCTCCTCGCGACACCTACATCGAAACCCTCCTCAAGGTACGTTACATATACATATACACATACTGCTTAATTTGCTGTGTGATACTATAGGCTTTCTGAATAATCTCTTGATCTAGCAAGTGTGTCTAATAACCTCTCTGATCAATCACAGGACCTGGACGACGCGCTAACGCTGTCCGAGGCGCCATGGAAGATCGTCGTCGGCCACCACCCCATCAGCAGCGGCTGCGAGCATGGCAACACCACCGAGCTCCAGCAGCTGCTCCGGCCGGTGCTCGAGGCGCGCGGCGTTGACATGTACATCAACGGCCATGACCACTGCCTGCAGCACATCAGCAGCAGGAACAGGTGAGGTTATTTACACTGAATTTCCATTGTTTCCATTGTTCGATCTGGTAAAAGAATATATATCTGCATTGTTCAAAGACAATTAATGTTCGTTTTGTGAAAAAAAATTAAAACTGCAGCCCTGTGCAATTCATGACGAGCGGTGGCGGGTCCAAGGCGTGGGCTAACAAGTTCAAGAGCACCTCCGACAAGATCGAGTTCATCTACGACGGGCAGGGGTTCTTGTCGATGCAGCTGAGCAAGACGGAGGCGCACCTCGTCTTCTACGACGTCGCCGGCAATGTCCTGCACACCTATGACAGCACCAAGACGGAAGATGAGGAATAGGCACGAAGCAGCAGCGGCGTGGATTATTGGTGTCGGTCAGAGTCAATTGATTTCATTGTTTGTGTGAGCCGCGGAATATCAGTTCGTGTGTGTGTTGCTCTGTCTTTGATAATGTGAAGATGTACTCTGGTGTGCAGAAAGAGAAAATGGTGTGTTCTGTGGAATAATATAAGTTAATTTAAGTTGTTCAGATATAATGTTAAGATGTGCTCTGGTGTGCAGAAAGTGAAAATGGTGTGTTCTGTGTTTTTCTCGTTTTTCAGGAAGAAAATGTCATATACTATGGCATGTCGGTCCGGGATCAAACAATGGAATCGAATGGCTAACAAAACCCGCGTTAACTAAAGCCGATAGTGCTCCTTTAATAAAGAAACTAGATATCGTGCCGTGCGTGCGCACCGATCACGTTCCTCGCGCCAAAAGTGGCATGCCCACCAACCCTATCTGCGCCCTGAAATCGTTTCCTTTAATTTTGCGTCGCGTGCCCAACGCCTGCGAGCCTAATTTTATTCCTTTTCCCTTTCTGGCTCGGCCTACAAAGACACCGCCAGCGCAGAGCACACTCATTTCATTGGGAGCAGCCTCCTCCTCCTCCTTGATCTCTCCGGCTGCCACGGGCCACCGGAGAGCCGCCGGCCGGGGCACGGTGACGATCGGCGGCGAGACATATGTATTCTGGATTTATCCGTCGCCATGGCTCCGACGACCGCGCTGCTCGTCGTCGTCCTCCTGGCCGCTGTGCTTGGGGCGGCGCCGGCGGCCGGAGAGCTGCCGCGGCTGGAGCACCCGCTCACCAAGGAGGACGGGTCGCTCACCGTGCTCGCCGTCGGCGACTGGGGCCGGCGCGGGCAGTTCAACCAGACCCTGGTGGCGGAGCAGGTAATTTATTTTCAAATATATTGCGCATCTGCATGGCACTTTGTAACTGCCATGCAACTGCCAGGCTGCAAAAAATACCACATTATAATGCTGCTAAGAATGACACAGGAAGTATATTAAAAGGCTGCTTATTAGAGTTTGAATAAAGATATTGTGCGAGGAGATACCTAACTTTAAGAAAAAGAATTTTCTAACCCCACAGGCATATATCACTATGGTAAAAAATTCTCTCGGTTTTAGAGAAAATCTCTATCTTATATGCTCATTTGAACATAATATATAGAGGTTTGGTACACATCAATGAAAAATGCATGCAAGCCTAATTGGGATGCTGGAATTTTAAAGTTTGCAAGAATATATAATTCCATGCATATGAAGTACCTCATCACTTGAAGCCCATGGGATCATTTGATCAACAGATAGACATAGGGTAACTAAACTCCTATAAGCTTCCACTGCATATATGTAAATAAATAAGCCCAAAGGTGCACGTACAACCAGCGTGGTTATTGAGATAGGTACATGTTTGGAAAATCCCATACAGTGGGTGCAAATGTGAGTTGCGAAACAAACTGAGGAAACGGCTTTTGAAGCAAAATATAACCGATGCCAATGACCCTAAATTCCTGACCACATCATTAATTTGATAATCGGTGCTGTTGCGCTCACCCCATGGGTCCGCACGTGCCTAGTTGGATGTTGAGGCATTACCAATGAGTATCAAGTTGGCCCCTATATGTTACCAACGGCAAAAACTGAGGATTAACTCTCGGATTCTCTACATCAAGGCTCACTTCCTCCCTTTGGCAGCAGCAGCAGTGTAATCCTTAGATCTCACTCCTGCTACCACCACCAATATGATCTTATAGCTTATTTTCTTTGTATCCACCCTTATTAAACCTCCTTTTCTACGAGGAGACATGTTGTGTATCAATTTCAATGTTTTCAAACTTAATTTATCAATTAGGGTGTTTTCAAGCTTAGGATTGTTCCCAAAACAGGTTATCATTATAATAAAACTGACTGAAAGTATAACTGCATCAATTGACAATTTTTTGTCATTATTCTATGAAACTATAAGCGCACAAAGCATTTAAGTATTTGCATGGCACTTAGTAAATTTCATGCAGCCGTTGGGCAGCTATAGACACCATGGTGTAATTGGTGCTAGAGAATTACAAGGGAAAGGTTGCTATGAGATTGAATCAGGACGTTGCAAGGAAATGCCAGACTTCAATAAGAATTTGCTAACTCACAGATTTTATCAGTTTGTAAAGATTTTTGCTAGGCAGTCTACAAAAGCTCAATTGTTAAATGTCTGTTTGAACATACATAGCTTTTGGCCACACCCGCCTGTAATATAAGCTTGCGGAAATGGTTGAAGATTTCCACTAGTACACATCACTTTAAAAAAACACCGGTGGAATACCATTTTCAAAAATGGACACTTAATTAAGTAAACTTCTTGTACATTAGTTTTCCGCATGTGGTATGCATAATCAGGCGCACGTGCTATACATTTTACAATAGAATCACAAAGTCTCCCAAATTCAACACAATTATGAGATTTGCAAAAATGACACATATCTTAAGATAATATATGTTTAGAGTAAATCACATCCTCCGCGGCCTAGAGAAGGTAGAATCCCTCGAGCACCGAATTCGGCATGAAAGACTCGATCAACATACTAGAGGCATGTATGTGGAATCCTCGGCTTCATCAGTTTCTGAGGCAGCGTGGTGTGTGGGTTGTGGGCCAAGCCTTGTATGTTGCTCCCGCCGAAGTTAGAGTTAACAATAGACCCTATGGTGATGCTACGGTAACTACAACTCGACTGCGACCTTGATCGGTGAAACATGGCAGCATTCACCGTTGCACGATGGCCTCCCATTTGGTATTTAATTACTTTTTATGGCATTAATTGCGACAGAAACTTTGGTCGGAGAAATATTATAATCATTACTTGAACAATGTACGCATTAAATAATCACCGTATACATACCTACAACGATGAATGTTTGGTTTAGGAAGGCTATGGTAGCTAGGGTCTAGCCTAAGCCATCTCCAGATAACTCCGAAGGTTTGTGGTGACCCTCAGCTTCCTGTAATGTGTCTCCCTCTATTTCGCCGAGTTTTAAATGGATGCAAATGTGGAGGAGGCGTATTTATACTCGGATGTGGCTGTATTTCAAAATTAGGCAAGGCAGACAGGCAAAGGAAATCCCTAGGCCAGGGTCTAGGCAGATTGGACCGGGCCTTCCTCTCATCGCCTGGTGCTAGCCTTCATCACCAAAGTCTCCGGTGATCTTCTAAATGTCACTGCTAGCTCATAGATTTTTTTCAAGATATGAACAGATCTTAATAGCCTTCCAAAGCTCTTATTACTTAATTGTGATCCGAAGATCAATGTCAAATCTTTGAGTGCTTAGCCCCCAAGTCTTATGGAATGAAGGTAATCGAATTGGACACCATTGGGCATGAAAAGGGCCTAGGGTCCTTGGAAGATTAGCTTAGGGGTTCTTATAGAACCTTTGGTGCTCTTCTTTCTCATGTGTAATCCTTACATCATGCAAAGTCCAGAACCAAATCAAGCTCATGCAAAAACTGCCAATTAATGTCGTATTTCCTGCCATTTTGCAATAAAGTCCAAAATACAATTCATATAAGAATATGGGGGTTATTTTATATGCCAATATCTAGGTTAGTATAAAAATTAGTTATTAAAAACTGACTGCACATTTCGGTTCCTATTTTCTTGGTTCTCCTTTATGTGGATAGCCCCTTTATTAAACAGCACATGAAAACTTTAATTTTCCTTGGTAATTTTGTTTGCTAATTTTTTTTGTGTGACTCTTACTGTACTATTGACTCATACTTGTACATTGAGTTGTCACTGAAAGAATTTTATGTAGGGACCATGTAAAGATGATATCCCTCCCCTCATTCGCTAGACTCGCCACTAGACTATCACTCAATCAATTTATTCCCCATCACTAACAATCTCTAAATGAGACATTAAGGGGTATTGAACTAAAGACTTCAGACACCACCAACATATATAGCATGTTTTTACCGAACAATATTATATAGGTTTAGGTATTGAGGTTTTCAAAGCCTGGTTGGCCAGCCATATATCTTCTTAAACTCTTACCTATGTTACCAAATTGTCTCTTTAACTCGCATTAAACCTATCCAAAATTATGAACCATCAGCTTTCTTACATGCCTGACCTATCGACTTATCCTTAAATATTTATTCCAATTTAACTCCTTCCACATCTCATGTTTATTGCATAATTTAAATAGCCACTAAGCAAACATTTATTTTGCATTGTATTCGTATAGGCTTACTTGATCTTTAGGCTGCCAGAGTAATTCCCACTTGACCAATCTTTTTTTTGTGTTGCTAGAAAAATCTTGATCTAGAATACTCTATTGTTTGTGACTTTTTTTAGGACTAAGAGAAACAAAGTATAGAGATTGGCAATCCGAATAAGACTGAATTAATCAACACTATAGGGACACCTACTGCTAACATCTTCCCTTTCCATTGGCTAACCCTTTTCTCAATCATTTTACAGTCCTTGTTATAAAATGTGCTATAGAGCAATGGGATGCCTAGGTATCTAAAATGGTATCATCTTATTAGCTTATAGCAGAAGAGTCATGAATACAACGATTCCCTTTACTTATCATGTTAAAAGAAGCGTGGATAAATTGACATCAAACTCTAGTGGACAGATCGAAGATTTTTCTCTACTTTTCCCACTTGACGTAGTAGTCCCAATATTCAAATGCACGGGTTGACCGCGAGTCCATTTAGTTCTTTCTCCTCACTGCTTCCACCTTCCTTTACTTGATAATCTGCGAGATTATATCTCCAAATTGAAGTAATCTGGGAAATTATATCCCAAGTTTCATTACAGATGATGTACCAATGGTATCTTATTAGGCATCAAGCATGTGAACATGATCGGATTACTAGTAATCAATGTTGAAAGTAGCGGGCTACAAGATTTAGCGGAAGGCTTGCTGAAATGCTATTGCGGTGCTATGATATTTAGCGGTTTGCAGAAAACAGCAAAATTTAGGCAATTTCAGCAAATATTCCATAGCTTAGGTGCATAAGTACATAAGTTTATAAGTCTCATAGGACATAATAACTAACTAAACAAGTTAACTAGCACAAATCGACAAGTTCACAACCAAGTAACTAATTAACAAAGTAATAAAAGATACATCTTCTTTGGTTCTTCAGTTGGATTTGTCTTTTTTTCTTCAATTCTCCAATTCTTCTTCTTCACTTGACGAAGAACGGGTTGGGGATGGCATAACATCATCGTCATCTTCAGAAGACAAAGCCTCCTCTTCTTTATCATCTATAACAAGGATCAACCTTCTTTTCTTCCTACCCCTGAGGTCCTGGTTACTTTCTTTCCTTTTGTGTTGCCCATGTGATGATGATCCACCTTCAATTTCAGGAACATTTTCTTCGTGCTCTTGTTCTGGAATGCCTATGATCCACTCATTGTCTTCGTCTTCTTCAAATTCAACTATAATTGGGTCTCTATTCTTGTTCTCTCTCTTTTGCCTCAATTTGGAGTTGAATTTCACAAAAACAAGGTCCTTCATTCAGTCATGGCTGAGCTTATTGCGTCTCTTTGTGTGGACCTATTAAGTATATACAATATAGATCAGAGTCGATAGATTCAATCAGAGTATACGGCTATATGCCTACACAAGTCATAAATATGTAAGAAAAATAGAAAATAGAAACATGCTTACTTGCTCATATGCACTCCAGTTTCTCTCACATGCCGAGGAGCTGCAAGTCAAATTAAGGATTCTTGCAGCCAATTTTCTAAGTTGTGGGGAACTTGTACCATGATTCATCCACCACTTAGCTACATTAGAAAACATGACACATTAGACATTAGAAATTGGTACAGAAAATGAAAAATATGTTAACAAATGAAGCTTGATGTATGGGATTTTCCAAACATGTACCTATCTCAATAACCACGCTGGTTGTACGTGCACCTTTGGGCTTATTTATTTACATATATGCAGTGGAAGCTTATAGGAGTTTAGTTACCCTATGTCTATCTGTTGATCAAATGATCCCATGGGCTTCAAGTGATGAGGTACTTCATATGCATGGAATTATATATTCTTGCAAACTTTAAAATTCCAGCATCCCAATTAGGCTTGCATGCATTTTTCATTGATGTGTACCAAACCTCTATATATTATGTTCAAATGAGCATATAAGATAGAGATTTTCTCTAAAACCGAGAGAATTTTTTACCATAGTGATATATGCCTGTGGGGTTAGAAAATTCTTTTTCTTAAAGTTAGGTATCTCCTCGCACAATATCTTTATTCAAACTCTAATAAGCAGCCTTTTAATATACTTCCTGTGTCATTCTTAGCAGCATTATAATGTGGTATTTTTTGCAGCCTGGCAGTTGCATGGCAGTTACAAAGTGCCATGCAGATGCGCAATATATTTGAAAATAAATTACCTGCTCCGCCACCAGGGTCTGGTTGAACTGCCCGCGCCGGCCCCAGTCGCCGACGGCGAGCACGGTGAGCGACCCGTCCTCCTTGGTGAGCGGGTGCTCCAGCCGCGGCAGCTCTCCGGCCGCCGGCGCCGCCCCAAGCACAGCGGCCAGGAGGACGACGACGAGCAGCGCGGTCGTCGGAGCCATGGCGACGGATAAATCCAGAATACATATGTCTCGCCGCCGATCGTCACCGTGCCCCGGCCGGCGGCTCTCCGGTGGCCCGTGGCAGCCGGAGAGATCAAGGAGGAGGAGGAGGCTGCTCCCAATGAAATGAGTGTGCTCTGCGCTGGCGGTGTCTTTGTAGGCCGAGCCAGAAAGGGAAAAGGAATAAAATTAGGCTCGCAGGCGTTGGGCACGCGACGCAAAATTAAAGGAAACGATTTCAGGGCGCAGATAGGGTTGGTGGGCATGCCACTTTTGGCGCGAGGAACGTGATCGGTGCGCACGCACGGCACGATATCTAGTTTCTTTATTAAAGGAGCACTATCGGCTTTAGTTAACGCGGGTTTTGTTAGCCATTCGATTCCATTGTTTGATCCCGGACCGACATGCCATAGTATATGACATTTTCTTCCTGAAAAACGAGAAAAACACAGAACACACCATTTTCACTTTCTGCACACCAGAGCACATCTTAACATTATATCTGAACAACTTAAATTAACTTATATTATTCCACAGAACACACCATTTTCTCTTTCTCTCCACCAGAGTCAATTGATTTCATTGTTTGTGTGAGCCGCGGAATATCAGTTCGTGTGTGTGTTGCTCTGTCTTTGATAATGTGAAGATGTACTCTGGTGTGCAGAAAGAGAAAATGGTGTGTTCTGTGGAATAATATAAGTTAATTTAAGTTGTTCAGATATAATGTTAAGATGTGCTCTGGTGTGCAGAAAGTGAAAATGGTGTGTTCTGTGTTTTTCTCGTTTTTCAGGAAGAAAATGTCATATACTATGGCATGTCGGTCCGGGATCAAACAATGGAATCGAATGGCTAACAAAACCCGCGTTAACTAAAGCCGATAGTGCTCCTTTAATAAAGAAACTAGATATCGTGCCGTGCGTGCGCACCGATCACGTTCCTCGCGCCAAAAGTGGCATGCCCACCAACCCTATCTGCGCCCTGAAATCGTTTCCTTTAATTTTGCGTCGCGTGCCCAACGCCTGCGAGCCTAATTTTATTCCTTTTCCCTTTCTGGCTCGGCCTACAAAGACACGCCAGCGCAGAGCACACTCATTTCATTGGAGCAGCCTCCTCCTCCTCCTTGATCTCTCCGGCTGCCACGGGCCACCGGAGAGCCGCCGGCCGGGGCACGGTGACGATCGGCGGCGAGCATATGTATTCTGGATTATTGATCCGTCGCCATGGCTCCGACGACCGCGCTGCTCGTCGTCGTCCTCCTGGCCGCTGTGCTTGGGGCGGCGCCGGCGGCCGGTGAGCTGCCGCGGCTGGAGCACCCGCTCACCAAGGAGGACGGGTCGCTCACCGTGCTCGCCGTCGGCGACTGGGGCCGGCGCGGGCAGTTCAACCAGACCCTGGTGGCGGAGCAGGTCATTTATTTTTAAATATATTGCGCATCAGCACATGCCTTTTTTGTTTTTTGGTTTAACGTTGACGATCGCTTTCAGATCAGTGGCCTTTTCGACTGTTTTATGCCTAGGGAGCTAACTATCATGGACGTGGAAGATTCGTTTTTATCCCTTCCTTTTCATGATTAAAATCTGCAACTACACAACAATACAGCAAACTGCTATAGCTTGGATTATGAACAACAGAAAGATCACAAAGATCTACAATGTGAAAATTATGTTAATAGATTTATTGTGAAATGAACTGTTATATTATGAAACCTTTTCTATTAAAAATAATTATTCTTAAGATGTTGTTGGTCAAATATTAAAATATTTGACTTAGTACAAACCAAAAACTAACTAGTCTACTATAAGACACAGCCTCGATGTGAATGACGGCACACATACCTATCTCAAATAAAATGGTGCCCTGATTTCTCTTGCTTTCCTCAATGGCATGGAGGAATATTTTGAAAATATTGCCAAATCGTGGGAGTGAAGGATACCACTTACTGTAGGTTATTGAAAGAAAATATTTGCCAAGAGATGCTTACAGGACTCACTCATAGTGATTAGGTATATTTGCAGCCCAAATGTAGGGCTAATCCCAATTCTGTACCGCCTTTAATTTTACCCATGAGAATATTCTGTATTTGCCAAGTAATTCAATGTCACATAAAGAAGTTGCATAAACTACGTTATATGACATGCATGCTCGCTAGAGATCATATCGATGCTCTTTTCCATGGTACCAGCTCTCATGGAAAGAGTATGCTAGGAACTTGGATACGTACATCTTTCTAGTTATCGTGTATACTACATGTGTCGAATCATATAAGATGCTTTATGTGCCGTCCATGCTGTGACCATGTCATATATCAGTGAGACTTTGGAGGTTAGCAACACCACATGTTTGACGTCTGTTCATTCAAAAAGGTATATAGGCTACCTAAATACATGACTTTAAAAATATCATATATTTAAAAACAGAAGAAGTACACCTCTTTTGAGTAAGTGTTTGTTTCTCGTGATGGCTTTCGCCAACTGATCCGGAATAATATGCATACTCAACATGTACATTTCGTGCCAAGACTATCCTAATAAGTTTCTTTAGTCTTGACTTGTTAACCATTCTTTCCAATACAAATGGTCTCAATAACTGAATAGTTACTAATTAAGATGCAGACTGAGTATATGCTTAATTTAGCTGAAAATAGTTTCAACCGGATAGGATGTGTGAATATTTTAAAGACAAAAACAAATAGGCCCGCACAATTCCTGTGGATGATACATTGAGAACATGCATGTATTTGTGCTTGCAGATGGGAGTAATTGGGGAGAAGATGGACATCGATTTCATCGTCAATGTCGGCGACAACTTCTACAAAAATGGCCTCACTGGTGTGGACGATAAAGCCTTTGAGGAGTCTTTCACTAACATATACACCGCCAAGAGCCTCCAGAAGCCCTGGTACACAAGTAATGCCATACTAGCTATTCCCAATTTCTAATGCAAACAAAGGAACCATATTCCTGATGAAGCCATCACACTAATTTAAACATGCTAATTTGCCCTGTTTATCATGCAGTTCTTGGTAATCATGACTATAGAGGCGACGCTCTTGCGCAGCTGAGCCCCGTCCTCCGCAAAGTTGACAAGCGGTGGATCTGCATGAAGTCGTTTGTAGTCAATGCAGGTGAGCACGAAAATAGTTACACATCAACCATCTGAGCTCAAAAGAGCTTAGGGATGAAAAACAAGGTCTTTGAAAAAAGAAGACGTGCAGGCATATATGGCTCTTACATTGGAATACATGCACTATATTGAATATTCTTTTCCTGAAAAATTAAAGAGGTTGCGGATTTTTTCTTCATCGACACGACCCCCTTTGTCCTCAAGTACTGGAACGAACCTAAGAACAACACGTACGATTGGAGAGGGGTTGCTCCACGCGAGACCTACATTTTAGACGTCCTCAAGGTAGTACTAAATACAATATGATTGATTGACACAAAAGTTGATGATTAATTATATGATCATTTCAACCTATATTCATATATAGCTTGTGTTCATCTAAATCACCAGGATTTGGATGCTGAACTGAAGCGGTCTAAGGCGACGTGGACGATAGTCGTTGGCCACCACACCATCAGGAGTGTCAGTGAACATGGTGACACTGAGGAGCTCGTGCAGCAGCTTCTCCCAATTCTCAAGGTGCGTCTATGGTGTTATGCATCGATCGTCTTCCTGCTTCTTATACATATCGTTTGCTCGATCAAAGTGTACGTCATTGTGATCTAGATATCCTACTGATCGAATTCGCTTTCCCATATAAAAATTTATGCAGCGCAATGGGGTTGATCTCTACATCAACGGTCATGACCACTGTCTCGAGCATATCAGCAGCAGGGACAGGTGCGTCACTCACAGCTACTACATGGCGCTAAATTGATTTCTTCCTATTACCATGAAACTGGAAAACATCATATGTGATGCGAGGGTCGGGAACATGTAGCTATAAGATTGATCAGAAGTTTACATATCTTTCTCCAATACCAGCATCATAAGATCAAATCAATTGATTGCAGTCAACTTCAGTACCTGACGAGTGGTGGCGGTTCCAAGGCATGGCGTGGCATCTTCGCACCCAACACAGACAAGCTGGAGTTCTTCTACGACGGACAGGGATTCATGTCGCTGCGGCTAACCAATATGGAGGCACATCTCGCCTTCTATGACGTTGCCGGAACCATCCTGCACAGCTGGGGGCTCACCAAGGGCGCATACTACTGATCTACAATACATTTCTTGATCATGATCGATTAGCTAATCAGGCGCACACCTTCTTTATGGGGCAGTATGCAAGTATATAGAGTGGGATGTAATTGTTTCTTCATGTGTTATAAATAAAAGTGGTGCTTCTCAGACAACCTTATGAACAAAAACAGTAACAAATGCATTGTTTGTTATATGATTTTTTATTGTTAAATAACTTGTTGTCATTTGTGAACAGGCAAAAGGTATCCAGTATAGATAGTGCGAATCAGTGGCTGCATCTGTTCTAGAGGTTGTCAACACGACAACATGAAAGATTTGATACCACAACAAGAAAAAACATCAATAGGCCGGCTAATCGCACGCTACTACAAATATGGTTTTTGTTGGCACCTACAACTTTGAACACCACCTGTGCAAAGACAATGGGCAACCCGCCTGTAGAAAAACATTTATTCGGTTTATGTCTATACAATTCTATAGATAGTCATTTTCTTCTAACTGCTTCATGTAGGAAAAGCACACATTTCGACCAGTTTTAACAGTGTTAGTTTGGCTAGAGCTAGATGCTTTCCTCTTTCTCTGTTCCAAATGACAAGTCATTCGAAGAGTAAATTTGTCTGACAATTTTCGTCACTGTTAACTCATTACTATGTTATGTGCATGTGGTAATCAATTAGCCCCAGACGTGGCTAAAACATAGGTGTATCGTTACACTTGGTTATCTTCATTTCTAACCACATATATTGACCATGTATGCTTTCTTGTGCATAATTATTTGTGTTTCTTGTTACCTATAAGAAAAATAAAAAAACCAAACGAAGTCATATGATGAAAGTAGTATAAGGTAGGAGAGCACATAATTTTATATGGGATTCCCTCTGTTTCAAATTGCAAGTCATTTTAGTTCTGTTCTAAGTTCAAATTTTCTCACTATGACCAAGCAGTTGAGAAAATATATTAAAATTTACAATATCGCACTTCCAAGACATATTTCATGGTCTATCTAGTTAAACTAGTTTTCTTTTAACTATATATGTTTATTACTCGATTAAAACTACTCCCTCCATCGTTTGTAAGACACGATTTGACTTGGTATGGTCTTCTAAGATATACTTTGACCATTAGAGCCTGTTTGGTAGAGCTCCATATGATTCTGATTCTTTGAGAGAAGTGATTCTGTGGCTGAAAGTGATTCTCTAGCATAAATTATCAAAATCAGGATGAAGAATCACCTCATAGAATCAGGAAAACTACTTTTTCAGCTCGTAGCCTCTTAGTTCATTTCAGAGAATCACTTCACCGAATCATCAGAGAATCACTTGTCTCTGAAAAACCGTTTGGCAGAGCTCCTCCTGGATTCACCTGAAAATCAGCTCTTGGAGCTCTACCAAACGGCTCCTAACATTTGTGATTAAAGAGTATATTTGATTACAAATCCAACCATATCAAGTTTGTATTATAAAAGCTAAAATTTGTTAGCTAAATTATTGATCAAAGATTGTAAAGTTTGAATCTTGATATTCGTACGCGCCATAGAAAGATAGATGTAGGGAGTAGATAAGATTGACTTAGGACTAAACTAAAATGACATACTCCATCCGTACTTAAATACAAGGTGTTGAAGGGTCCAAATTTTGTACCCAAATACAAGGCATTTAAGCCATTGCAGATTTAATAATTCTTGGAATTAGCATGATTAGTTTGGTTGATCGGGGATAAGTAGAAGTAGGCTCCTTGTTATGCACAAATATCACTAAAACAATAACACAACAAAACTCCCCACATAATAATTTAAGGGTATCACTACCAGAATCGATGACATCTGCACCGGGTGGGAAAGGACTTTAGCACCGGGTTTCCCACCCGGTGCCACTAATCCGAGGCTAAAGGGGTAACCCTTTAGAGTAGCCCTTTAGCACTGGGTTCAATAACCGGTGCTAAAGGGTCCCTTTAGCACCGGTTGCAGCCAGCAACCGGTGCTAAAGGGCCTGCCCCCGCAGCGCCTTTAGCAGGGCCTTTAGCACCGGTTGCTGTCCACAACCGGTGCTAAAGGACCCGGATTTCTTTTTTTTTTTGCTTTTTCAGTAGCCATACATGCACGTTTATATATACGTATATATTCTAATACGTGTATTCTAATGCGTATTCGGCTGACTCTATATTTATATTAGTTGTATATCAAATAGAAGACATATATTTACAAATATAAGACATATATATTACAAAATTTATATCGCACTCGAGTTATTGTTTAAACTGTATTTACAACTTAAAGGCTGAACATAAATATTTGTAAATATATGTCTT
>OAMR01000592.1:106935-120268 GCA_900205405.1 Echinochloa crus-galli | reverse complement strand
TGTCTAAACGTCAGTTTTTTCAGAACGAAGGGAGTAGCTAGTAAATCTGAGGCACTGAGTTACACAGAGTATGATATCGAAGTCGAACCTCCCATGGGCCAAGAACCTCCAGCAGAGATGCGCGTACGTCCGGGACAGGAGCTGCGATGCGCGGCAGGCAGGCATCCATGCTTCTGCCGACGGAAGAAGATAAGGCACGGTAAAAGAAAGGGTTAATTAGATTCATGCCATTATAATTTTCACGATTTTGAAGGACATCATTACTATTCGACTTACTACGACAGTGCCATTACAATTTTGCTCTTGTTTGAGATATGCCATTATCTACGCCCAAGACCGCATTAGGCCCACCTGCAGGTGTACATGAGGGAGTCGTATTTCGTATGTACCATTTTACCCTCCCTTCCCCTCTCTCCTACCTCTGACATGTAGGACCCATATGTAAGTATAATCTTCAACCTCTCTCTCCCTCTTCTTCCTCCTTGCAACTCCTCTGCTCCTCCTTGCAACCCCGCATGCACCACCGCTGCCGGTGACCAATGACCCCGCCTCCATGGGCTGCGTCCACGGCCACCCCTCCGCACCTAGCCCTGACCGCCTGCTACCGCAGCTGCCCGAGCCGGCCGTCATGGTTGCTGCAGGGAAAAAGCCGGAGCAGACGGTGGAGAAGAAGACGCGACGAGAGAGGCGCTCCCGCTCGTCGCGCCCCACCACGAGCGGGAGCTTCACGAACAGGGCGCGCGGGAAGCAGGTCGCCGTCGGCTGGCCTGCCTAGCTCTCCGCCATCGCCGACGAGGCCATCGACGGCCGGACCCCGCGCCGCGCCGATTCCTTCGAGAAGATCGGTAAGGTACGCACGCTCTCGATTTCGGCCCCCTGTGCTTTCCCATCCATTGCCCCTCGCTAGCTCAGGCGACGCCGGCGGGATCAGCCATTGATGGATTTGTGGGTCCAACATGGCGTCTCCCGCTCGTGGCCGAGGTCATTTCCATGGGGGCCACCTCCCCGACCTTACAGGGCGCCGGGGAGGCAGTGTCGGCGACGGAGCGGAGCGTGTGGGAGGCCGGGTCGTGGTGAGGTCGAAGCGGATCGAGACGCCAATCGGGACCTGTCGACGGCGATGGAAGGTTGAAGAAGACCTGACGTGTGGGTCCCGTACGTCAGTGAAATGAGAGAGATGGAATGAGCAAGGGCAATCTTGTCCATACGAATATACGACCCCCTCCAATATGCCTGCGGGTGGGCCACGGGTGCTGTCGGGCGTACATAATGGCATTCTTCAAACAAGTACGAAATTGTAATGGCACTGGCATAATAAGTTGAATAGTAATGGTGTTCTTCAAAAACATGAAAATTATAATGGCACAGATCTAATTAACCCTAAAAGAAAAGCACTGATAGAAAAACAAAACAAAAACAAAAGGGATAGGGATACATACCTACTAGAGGAACCCGTAGTAACAGACGGGACCAACAACAACTGTAGCTTACCGTGTTAAATTTGTCAACCATGCATCATCATTCTCCGTTCTGCTGCCAAACAAAAAGCCATATAGTATATATAGACTCGTCCCCCTAACCAAACACAAGGTGAGAACTGAGATTATTCCATCAAAAAAAATGCAATGAACACGATGGATGGTCCCGTCACGCTGCATTTGCAAACTAAATAAACGAGAACTGGAATAGACCATCATGGATCGAAATCTCATTGAAATTCAAGACTCATGTCTGTTGTCGTTGATGAATGCAGTATACACTATGCAGAAATTCACACGGATATGATGATAGGATCAATACGTCGTTAGAAAATTAGACGCTTTATGGCATGTTTTATTTCTGAAATATTCTAATAAGTAGAATATTGTATTATTTAGCATGAGTCATATTGTGCAAACAGAATATGTACTTATGTTCATGTTTATTTAATTTTGCAGTCCAACACAAATTGAATTAAAAAATATACAAGGTTGAGTATATACCCGTATGTGGGAACATTGCTAGAGGCACCATGCATATACATCGTTCTCAGGATTATATGGGCTGTTTGAGGCTGAGGGTAGACAATCAAACTAGATGAAGTGCACATGTATAAGTAGATGAAGTTCTCCAGAAAGTAGATGATGTAGTCGATTAACACGGCCAATGAATGGAGGAATAACATGCAATTGTACAGGAGAGTCGTGCAGATGTCGCAGCCGGGCATGGCTCTGAGGCCTGCTCTCGCGGGCTCTATGCGCGCAGAAACTTGCGACGGGAATGTAGTAACAGTAGCAACAACAGAGGAAGGTGTTGTTGGGAGTGATGTTGTGTCTCGCTTGCGAACAAATGAAAAGTCTTGCCTGGAGGTCATGACACATGGCCAGTAATTTGGACGGTATAGTTGAGATGGTTAGGTGGGTAAGTGTGAGCCAAGAAGTCATGAGTTCGAATCCCCGCGGCAACGCATATTTTTTTGGCGAATGAGCACCTTTAGCACCGGTTATTTGACCAGGTGTTAAAGGTGACATCCCGGGTTTCCCAACCGGTGCCAAAGTAAGTTTCTCTGGTAGTGAAAGTCCCAAGCGCTAAAAAATGTTTCAGCCTGTGGGAATCAAACTCACGACCTTTTGCATTGTCTCATATATAACCTCTTAATCATTCCACGTATACAGCACATGTGATGTTAGGTGGGATATTTTTTCTTTATTGTAACCCATAAAAAGCCATTTAATCCCAGGTGATGGTTTCAACCGGGACTAAAGACTCTTTAGTCCGAGGTGGTGGTTTCAACCGGGACTAAAATCCCCTTTTAGTCCTGGTAGGAACCTCCAACCGGGACTAATGCTTGAGATCTTTTAGTTCCGGGTTGAGCCTCTAACCGGAACTAAAGGGTCACTTTTAATTCCGGTTGGTGTTGGTTATTAGTCCCGGGTCCAATAAAATCCCGAACTAATTGTCCGAGATGGAAGGAAATGAAAGACTAGTGGCATGTCACGACATGGCTTGGCCACGGGCCCACGGCCAAATAAATTGGCAAATTGTAATTAAATCCAACAGTCCCCACAAAAAAAAAGTTAAGGTGCATGAGAAATGCTCTCGATTCCACCGATATTTTGCTATACTACTGTTTTGATGTAGATTTTTAAATGGAAGGAAAAATTGGCTTATAGGACATTGAGAGTGACGTCCCATTGCTGGTGGATACCGTTCAGATTGTAGTTACCTGGAGAAGGAGCAAGAGAGGTGGCGGATCATGTGGCAACTTTTTTTCCTAAGGGCCTGTTGGATGCTCGTTACTAAAATTTAGCACTTACTAAATTTAGCAAGCTAAAATTTAGCTTACTAAACTTTAGCTTACTAAACTTTAGCAAGGATGTGTTTGGTTACCTGTACCTATAAATTGCTAAAGTTTGTTAAAAGTCAGATTTGCCCTGCATGGTCCCCTCCTCCCCACATGTATAAGGAGAGAGAACGCGGGTATCAATGGAAAAAGTGAACTTTAGCACATTTTAGCAAGTTTAGCACCCCTTTCATGTGCTAGAGGTTTTGGGTGTTAAAGTTTAGCAAAACCTTTTTAGCAATTCATTAGAAGGGATGTTTGGGTACTCTAGTGCTAAAGTTTAGCTAAAAGTGTTGTGCTAAACTTTAGCACCATGGATACAAACACCCCCTAAATTAAACGTACATCCAAACCTACAGCCCAAAAATTTATTGACATGTCGTGTAACACCAACAGCAAAGTAAGGGCAAGTACAGCCGTGTAGACAGCTTGCTGTCTTTTTATACAAAATAGACAGCTTGTACAATGGGTTGTCTGAAGGGTATTTAATTCATCCTTTGACACACAAGTTATGACGATCTAATGCATACTTAAACTTTATAGTCATTTTGTTGCATACATGAGACATGGCTTGTCCTGATGCTACAGTACCAAACACTGTTCGCTACAGTGGTGAACAGTAACCCTCTCACTGTACGCAACTGCCAAAAGTCTTTCCATCTCTCTCCGGTCTTGTTTAGTTCCAAAAAAGTAACTCTCAAATTCACTATATATGCAAAAACAAGATTCTCCATCACACTACCAGAAAGCTCGTATCAGCACCGGTTGAAAATGGGCTTTAGCACCAGATTTCCAACCGGTGCTAAATTTTCGGGGCTAGAGGTGCCCCTCTTTAGCACCGGGTTAAATACCCGGTGTTAAAGGCACTCTTTAGCACCGGGTTCAAATATGACCCGGTGCTGAAGATTTTTGCCTAAAAAAATACTTCTATCCATTCCTCTCCCCCTCTCTCTCTTGTTCTTCTTCAAGAACAGTTCTTCAAGAACAGGAAGAACAAGAAGATTCATAATCCATGTACTTATGTCTTATATATGCATAGTTTACACCATATCATCTTATAGAATCCATTCAAACACACCTCGCATACATATAGAATGAAGCACAACAGAACCAAGATAGCCGAAAAACGGATTCTACAGCAGAATAGCCGAAAAACGGGCGACGCAAGATAGTAGAATAAATCTACTGTTGCTTCTTGGTTCTTGCACTGCCCACTGCTGCTTGGTTCTTACGCCAGCTGCTGCTTCTTGGTTCTTGCGCCAGCTGCTGCTTCCTGCTTCTTGCGCGCCGCCCGCTGCTTCTTGGTTCTTGCGCCGCCCGCTGCTTCTTGTTCTTGCGCCTCCTGCTGCTGCTTGCGCTGCCTGCTGCTTCTTGGTTCTTGCGCCGCCCAATAGCTGCTTGCGCCGTCCGGCCGCCGGCCTCGCCTTGACTCGCACACCACCGTGGAGAGAAGGAGAGATGTGAGAATGAGAGGAGAAAGAGATAAGGTGAGAGGAAGAAAGAGATAGCCATAGCCGGTGAGTGGAGAAGAAGAGAGACAAAAAGGAGTTGTCGGTGGCTGCTCCCCGGTGCTAAATGATTTGCAACTTTAGCACCGGATGGTGGCGGGACCCGGTGCTAATGAGCTTCCCTCTTTCAAGCCCGCGTGCCGTTCTGCTTCTAGCCGTTGGACCCGGTGCTAATGTATATTTAGCATCGGGTTCAAACTGTACCGAGGCATTTGAGTGGGACGGATGTGAGCTTTTCTGGTAGTGTCACATCAAAATGTCATAATATGCGCATAGAGTACTAAATGTAGATGAAATCAAAAACTAATTGCACAGTTTTGTTGTACTCTGCGAGACGAACATTTTGAGCCTAATTAATCAATTTTTAGATAATTTTTCGCACGTAATGATTACGAAGAGACCGCACATCAGTTGCTCTTTGAACAGTCCCTCGTCCTTATCCCCCTCTCCATCTCTCTCGCTGGTCAGCTATTCTTTCTTCTCCTCTCTTCCTCCCTCTGCTCTCCAGCAGCTTGAGCAATCCGCTTTGCTCCACGCCTCCACTCCACCAAAATCAAATCGACGCCACGGACAGCTCCTCCACTTTCTTCTCTGGCCACCCCGGCCCTCCATTGCTGCCAGTCCCCAAGGCACCGCTGGTCCCCGTAGAGGATCCACCCGAAGTCCGAGAGGAGCGGGCAGCCGCCGGTGCCGGCGTCGAGCTGGAGCGCAGCGGCGAAGGGGTGGCGCGAGGTGGCGGCCGCGGCGAGTGCGAGGGTGAGCTCGCGCCGCACGCCGTAGCCTCCATCTTCGAGCTCCCAGGCTTCTTCTACGCCGCCGTCGTGCCGCCCGATGCTATCGGTGTGGCGGAGCGGAGGTGCGCCACCATGGAGGAGATCTTCTCCCGCTTCTGCTCGTGGGGGAGGAAGGCGCGAAGCTTGGGCGCGAAATAAATCCCCGCGGCGTACAGTGGATCCCGCGCCTTCGTCGACTTCGCGCGGCGACTCGTACAACGGCTTCGACCTCGTCGATTCGCCTGGGACAACGAGCTCAAGCCATCGTCGAACGAGACGACGGCTGCGGAGTAACTCACGCGGTAGAGGGGTTTCTTGCAAATTTGCGTTGCATATCGACGGCTCTCGCCACCATTGTACATGCCCTAAGGTGTCCTAGGGAGTGTGTTGTCTCGCACGTGAATAGATGCAGAGCTTCTGGTTTTATAAACGATTCGTCTGGATACTAACATTTATTGATGCCTCTCGAAGATATCGAATCCTGCCTTGAGATATATACCTAATTTTTTTTATGTTGTGTAGGGTAGGAGAGGACATAAATTATAGGTCTATAGATTTTATGATTGGTTTGAGCCATTTTTCATTACTGCTGAAGTTTACAAACGATACCATAGCCCTCAGATCGATATGAAAGCATTAGTGCGGGATATAGATGACGAATAAGCCAAGGTCACCTCCTTCTCCTCTCAAAAGATTTATACTATAACAAGGGCTGGTTGGATACTTGCACATTTATTCACGCCTTCCAAAAGATTGCCAGTCCATGAGATTAGATGTTTGTGCAAGTTATTGGTTTGGCCCTTATTTTCTTCGTTAATTCAAGTGTATGAAGATACCACAACCCTCAACTATATATATGAAAGCTTTAGTGCGGGATATGTGAGCCTTTTCAGGCCCTTCTCCTCTTAGAGTATTAGAAAATTGTTCCTCTCATGTCTCTCGTCAAGATGAATGGGAAGAGGCTCATCTACTTGACGATTTCCTTGTTCTTGGTTCTTGCGACCACGGCATCTGCCTCCCTCTCCACCGAAATAGCAGGATGTAGGCAGCTAATTAAACTTTTACTTACTCTTCTTTGTTCATGAGGCCTGTTAAAAATTGATTATTGAGCTGCACATGATTTTTTTTTATTTGTATATGGTGTTGCTTTGCACAGGCTTTGGGTGGTGGTGGCCCAGTCGTCGGGCGCCGCCGTCACCTTCTGGTGAGCACGAAAAAAACTGCTTCTGGCCCTATTCGGTGGAACACTGTAACAATCACGACTGCGGTCATACGTGTGACACGCATGGCTACAATTACGGTGGCTACTGCAGATACGACTATGTCTCAATGTGCTGCTGCAATTAGCAGTAAGAGCTCATCCTTGCCTCTGACGCGAATTCAATCAATATAATAAAAGCGGCGAGCTGCTTTTGTTAACCAACTGCTCGCCAGGGTATATATTTATTCCGTATGTATTGTTCAGTGTTTTCTCCTCTTTTGTACAACGTCGTCCAGAAACGTCTCCTATGAATAAAGGGTTTGGGGGAAAATATAAAAGGTCAATAAAAATTAAAATACCCCTGGACTATAGAACTCAACACGATCGTTAAAACAAAGAGTCAATTACACAATATAACAGGCAGCTCTCCTGCCGGTTTGTTTCAAAAAAGAAACACGATCAGTTAAAAAAAGAGTCAACTACACAATTTCTACACAAACACACATTATGTACCTATAAATCGTGTATATAAATGTTACACATACGTATATTATTACCACCTTACATCTCCCGTTAAGCACAAGATTATACCTTTATAACTAGGATTCAGTTTATGGCTCCAAATTTTATGTGGGACCAACTTCAATTCAGGATGCATCTAAGGTGGTGTTTGGTTTGGGCATTTCTTTCCGTTATCAGTTTACAACGGCATTGAATTGTGTTGCTTGCCGTTTGGTTTGGCACCGACATAATCAGTTTGCGTGATATCAGGTACCCCTTCGGAACGATCCACTTTCAAAAAAGTATATACGCAGCAAAGATGTATAACTTTATATTATAGCAAAGATGTATATGCAGCAAAGATCTATTTTCGAAAATATAATAAACAACAATTAAAATCAGCAAATGATTGATATCCCCTTCAGCTTGATGCAGCTAGAAAAATATACTCTGCGTCCCCAAAAAATCAATTCTTAATTCCCAAGAAGTCAAAAAAAATTAAGTTTGACCAAATCTATACAAAAAATTACTAACATTTATGCCATCAAATGGAATTCCATAATTGTGATCAGAGAACCTAGTAGCATCCAGCAGAACCGAGTTCGACTTCCTGTGAGAACGAATAATTGAGTTCGGAATAAAAAATATAAAAAAATAGGTAGAAGCTCCCCCTCCCGACTTCAGTCATAATAAAAAAGAAATTTCTTGTCATCCCAGGTTTCCACACCCTCACCGGCTCAGCCTGGCTCTGGAGAAACGAGAATGGTGGCCGTTTCTCCAGAGCCAGGCATGTAAGGAATTAGCTAGCTAATAATGTTATTATTGTATGATTAGTGTCTATTAAATAATATTAGTATATTTTAAATGATTATGGAGCAATGAGATGAAATAGGGTTATACCAAAATATTTGCACATATTAAATACTGTAATGATGGTTGTTTTTAAATTTTTGTCATATCACATCTTTTCGTGCGAGCAACCAAACACCATCACATCTCGATCAGGACAACCACGTACAAGTAACCAAACATAAGGATGTTGCATGCATCCAGCCTGTCTCACGAGGGCCTGGTTCTAAGATACGAGCCAAGATGAGCTCCTACGTGAACCATGTCCTTGTAGGCTCGCTCAGTTCAGCTTGGCTAAACTCAGTTCAACTCAGCTCAACCTTGTAAACAAATCGAGTCTAAGCCTTGATTTCAGCTCGTTTTCTTAATGAACCAGCTCGCCAACAGCACGTGAACTTTTGATAAGCTTGTAAGGCTTGATAAATTTGAAAAATCTAAACTTATTTTTTATTATTACAACAGTATTACTATTACTTTTTAAACTAAACCTATCCTATCATTAATTTGTAAGCCAAATTTGATACTAATTAAGTCTATTTAATTTTTAAGTATCGAAAAATCGATGTTATTCTAATTTATTGACTTACTTTACTTATTTTAGCAATATCATCATCAACTATAGTCTAAATTGTTTTTAGCATACATAAATAGTCATATGTTGGTTAATTTTACCTTTAATCTTAAAATTAATGTTGAACAATGCTCAGCTCATGAGCCAAACGAGTCGCTCAAGTTCTCCAAACAAACCAAGCTAAACTCGATTTTTAGCTCGCTAGTCTTAATGAGCCAAGTTGAGCTAGCTCGTTATCAAACAAGCAATAACAAGATGAGGCTCAGCAAGTCGAGTTGCTTCGCCAGCCACCCCTAGAGAGAATAGAACATCGGTTTTCTATATGTAATCAGTGGTAGTGTTTGGTAAATAACGCTCAACTCCATGTCTAAGTTCATACTCTAGAATTCTGGAGTTGCAAAAGAGGTTCCACCAACTCTATAGAGTTGGGGTGCTCCAAAAATTTGTGGAGTTGGCCTATTTCGCTAGCTGCACCTAGACTAGACCAGAGCTAGGAGTTGGAACCATGTCAAACAGACCCTAATTGCCAAACTCTCATCGCCAAACTCTCATCCAACCGCTCCAAGAACATTCCATGTACTCCAATCCTATCTATTGGGTGCTCCCATAATCCCATATTAAAAACACATAGAAAAAGTGCATGAGAAATTCAACCTAAAAGATAGATAGATAGATAGATAGCATTCGCTCCTAGACAGACAGACAGACAGACAGATAGATAGATATATAGATAGATAGATAGATAGCATTCGCTCCTAGTAAAAGAAGAGCAAGGACAACAGTATTTCATCATGTATATGGTTCTTTCGCTTGTACATAGCTTCGGTACCAATTTTGCCACACACTGTAGCAAGGGAAGGCCTCCTTTTTTAGCATGGGAGCCAACTACTTTTTCTGGCTTCACTGTGAGAGCATCTCCAAGAGCCTATCTAAATTATTTTCCTGTGCGTAGTATAGAGAGTCATCTCGCTCTCCATCTTTAGCTAGCGATAAATCCAGAACAGAGGATGTCTATATTTGAATATTGATGTTGGAGAGTGTTTTTTCACCAAAATCTCTATTTCTATAAGTTAGAAAAGATATAAAGAATCTCTTGGAGATGCTTTGATATTGTAGATGGCCTAATAGATTGAGAGTAAGTTCTCCCTCCGCTCCACTACAAATACACTCACACATGTGCTCTGAGCCGTCGCCTCCCTGTACAACTTTCTTCGATCTGTCTCTCCGCCGGCTCTGGTTCCGCGATGGCTCCACTGGCGGCGCTCCTCTCCCTCCTCGCCGTCGTGCTTCCGGCCGCCACCGCCGAGATGCCGCGGCTAGCGCACCCGCCCAAGGCCGACGGGTCACTAACCCTGCTCGCCGTCGGCGACTGGGGCCGGCGCGGGGAGTACAACCAGTCCCTTGTTGCCACGCAGGTAATAAAGCACGCATCATGCTTATCTGTGATGGCCTTTCCCAGCTGAATTAATTATTTGAAGAACGTGCACTACAAGATGTTATTTGCCTTCTTCATTTCTCGACACGAAAATCCTCTGCCAGGTTTATTTGTGTTATAATTTTACTGGCAAAATCAAGCCGCTGATGATGAGATACGACGTACTACTCTTTGTTTACAGATGGGGATAGTAGGGGAGAAGATGGACATCGACTTCGTCATCTCCACGGGCGACAACTTCTACGACAACGGCCTCACCGGCGTCGACGACAAGGCCTTCGAGGAGTCCTTCACCAACATCTACACCGCCAAGAGCCTCCACAAGCCCTGGTACACAAGTACGTGTAATTAACGCCATGCTGCCTAGGCGCCTTGCTACTCGATCTCGGCTTCATTTTAGTTACTGTGCCCTAATTCTAGTGCAATACATTATTTCTGATGAGGGCCAGCAAATAATAAATCGAAATGCTAACAAAAAAAATTGCCTCTCTGGCATGCATCCAGTTCTTGGCAACCATGACTACTGTGGCGACGCGCTCGCGCAGCTCAGCCCCGTCCTCCACAAGCTTGAGAGCCGGTGGATCTGCATGAAGTCCTTTGTTCTCAACTCAGGTGAGCATGCCAAAGTGCTTCTTTGTTCATTCTATCTTTGTATTGTTTGACTTACATCTGAGAGTGATGCCAAAGGGTTAGAGGGGGGTTTTCTAGACCGTTAGAATGTTTCGTCTTTTTAACCAAAAAAAGCTCTTGAGGCGGTCTTACCCCATCAGTCTTTTTTAAGTATCGCTTGATTGATCAACAATGAGATTTTCGTTTTTTTTTGTTGCTGGACAAATAAACTGAAGAGATTGCGGATTTCATATTCGTCGACACAACGCCCTTCGTGCTCAAGTACTGGAACAACCCTAAGTACTGCAAGTACGATTGGAGAGGGGTTGCTCCTCGTGAGACCTACATAGCAAACGTTGTCAAGGACGTGGACGCGGCGCTGAAGCAGTCGACGGCGCCGTGGAAGATCGTCATCGGCCACCATACCATCAGGAGCGTCAGCGACCACGGCGACACCCAGGAGCTCCTGGAGCTGCTCCTCCCAACCCTAAAGGTACTTATGCTCATCATATGCATTATTAATTACACTAACATTTTTGTATCATTAGTTCATCGTTGGCTATATGATTACCGTGCATGGCCAAAACGCAGGCCCATGGCGTGGATCTCTACATCAACGGCCATGACCACTGCCTCGAGCACATCAGCAGCAGGAACAGGTCAGCCAGCAGCTACACGACATGTCTCATGCTATAAACACTGGTAGGCATCGTGTCGATCTCTCATCGTTATGATAATGAAAACAAAATGTTACTACACGTACGATTGCAGCCCGATTCAGTACCTAACAAGTGGTGCCGGATCGAAGGCGTGGCGCGGCGTCTTCACGCCCAACACCGACAAGCTGGAGTTCTTCTATGATGGGCAGGGGTTCATGTCGCTGCACCTGACCAAGGCGGAGGCGCAAGTCGCCTTCTACGACGTCGCCGGCACCGTCCTGCACACCTGGGGGCTAACCAAGTGATGATCGAGCTGCAGCATCGTGTCGATTACTTGTGCTGATTTCAAAGTGTCAACTAGTTAATTGGGCGAAAATGTCATTATAACAGTGTGGCATATATATAGAACCTGCATGTATGAGCCGCTTGTGATGCTCTCCATCAACATCGAACTCATTTTCAAAAACCACCTTCCACTACCAGAAAATCCATCATCCACCCCGGCTATATGCCTCGGCACAATCCGGTGCTAATGCAATATTAGCACCGGACGTAAAATTGAGGTGCCCCCGGGAACCCTTTAGCACCGGTTGGTAACATCAACCGGTGCTAAAAGTCCCCTTTAGCACCGGTTGGTGTTACGACCCGGTGCTAAAGGGTGATCCTTTAGCACCGGGTGATGTTGCGACCCGGTGCTAAAGGCCCTTTAGCACCGGGTCGTATACCCGGTGCTAATGGGGGTGTCACATGCTACTTCAAAAGGAGCGCATCTTCTATCCTATCATGTGCACTGCGTAGGTGAGATGGTTAGGTGGGTGCGCGCGAGCCAAGAGGTCTCGAGTTTGAATCCCGCAACACACAAATATGCAAATATTTTTAGCTAATGCCCCACCTTTAGCACCGGTTATTTGACCCGGTGCTAAAGGGGCTTCCCAACCGGTGCCAATAGCTATATTTCTGGTAGTGTTCACACAGTGCAAGTTAACTCTTTTATTTATTTTTTATTAAAGAAACTGCAAAAGCTTTGTCGTAATTTTTATTAGACGAGAAAAAAACACAAAAAGAAAAGGAATACAACAACATCATCACCCTGGCCCTGAACACAACCAGAGGAGAACAAAACCAACTAAAATAAACAAAAACAAACCAGCAAGCCAGCTAGGGTGAACTCTAAACAACAACTAACAACAACTACAAGCACTGCCAAGTGAACTCATTTTTTGACATTGGATTCAATTTGTTGAACACCTTTCGGCCAATGATACAAAGGTTGAACCATTGGCGGTGCCACCACCCGCAGTGTTTGTCAAATTTGAATTGCATAATCTGATGTTTGCTTCAAAGAATCTTGCAATTATTCTTTCGTGAAATAATGTCTAGCTCAAGTATCAACAAAAAGTTTAGCATGCTTATTTTTTTCTTTTTCTCGAATGCACAAGTGAGCTGCGCATCATTGTATTATGAAGAAATATTGTAAATTACAACCTTCACGAAGCAAGCATGCTCACACCAAACATCGATATAAAAGTATGAGTAAGAAGCAACTGTCTTATGGCTCAACCTAAAGGACTACTCGAGTCTTAAGCAACCTAGACTACCTGCACTAGCTTCAATCCAAAGCTGAGCTTCCTGCTTGATCTGTTGGATGAGCTGGTGCGGCGTGATCGAACAACTATCGAATAGTCTGCATTGCCAGTGGCGGACCCATGCATGAAGGCTCGAGTGACAGCCCGAACCGCCACTCAGTTTCTAGAGTCCAGTTATACGGTCCAGATTTTCACCACTTGGGCCCCTCCTCAACCCATGAAAATGACCTCCCTGACCTGTGTAATATTGATTTTAAAGACCTAGCAGTTTGGAAGCCCATGGTACTTGGCTATGTGGGTATGTCCCTCCCCACCCCCC
>OAMR01000592.1:89580-106763 GCA_900205405.1 Echinochloa crus-galli | reverse complement strand
CCCCTCCCCTCCGATCTGTTTCTGCGTCCGCCCCTGCGCATTGCCTTCCATATGCTCCAAACGATCAGCATAAAGAGGGTTTCAAAGCCTTTTCCATCTTCATTTTGGTTGTAGTTTCTTGATGTGCTCCCACAAATCCTGATTTTTTTATTTTGAAAATCAAGTTGGAAGTGGTCTCAGTGACAACTTTTTTAAGGAACCTCAAATCAACTTCGAGACTTGGAAGGCTCTCAAGTGCAATATGTATATGACAGCGAATTGTTATAATTACAAACAAAAATATGGATTCTGATCTTGTATTGTGAGTTTCTTAGGTTATGGTAGCAGCACAAGGGTTGTGGCCTTGTGGGTCCAAGGGGTTGAAACAAAATTTGGGAGGAGAACCGGGAAGCCTAAGGCCAATCTCTGCAGGTTTTATAGGAGTTTCATGGTATTAAATTTGCTGATGTGGCAGAGAAGAGATTAGGGACAGTTTCATTAAGGCCAGTCCCAGTGCAAGGTTTCATGAGGTTTCATGCACATTAAATAGGGTGCCAACTCAGCATTTTAGATGATGTGGCAAGGAGTTAATGAGGAGAGAGATGAAATGGGTTTCATATAGATGAAACTCTGTATACACAGTTTCCAACAAGTCTGTGTCTTGCATGCATCACCTAGGAAACATCAAAATGAAACTTTGCATTGTATGAACCATTTCATCCGTAAATTTATTGTCTCCTTACTTATGTGGCATTCTTGGAAACATAAAAATGAAATCCCCACTGGGACTAGCCTAAGTTACCTGATTTCCGGTCTAGATTACTATGCAATAAAATGGTGTACTGAAATTGGCCTAAGTCTGCATTAAGTTGAAACAGTGTTCACATCCCCTATTTGACAAAGAAGTCCCTAGCTAATAGATAAATTACAGTGAACCCATGAATTTGTTCTCTTCTGCCGGCCCTCTCCGGTTAGGGGACACAACCATCAACCAAGATCTTGGAACATGCTGTAAACACCAGTCGTCACTGGTGGACTAGCACCCTAATAAGAAGAGAACCGGTGTATGACAAATAGAATGACAGGTTATGAACCTACCACGTTAGGTAAGCGACGGGAGTCCGATATATCATGCTACGGAAGCCAACTCGATCAAAATCTGAATCCAAACCGATTTCAAGATAAATTTACAACAAAACCGGTATACGTTTTTAGTTAGATTCAGAATTGATCCCAGCATCAAGAAAATAGTCATTCTGTAATATATCTCTTTGTGTTCAAAATTATGTAGTTTACTTTAGCTTTGTGCACGGACAGACCCAGAAACTGGCTAGAACCCGGGCTGAATTAGTGAATGCTCCGGTCGGTGTCCACACAACAGCAACAGGGCCATATCTCCGGAAGGCAACAAGCAAACATGCAAATTTTGTGAAGTGGCTTAACATCCGCTTGTTGGGCCTTGTTGAACAGGATCACACGAGTTTATCAATTGGCTTGGTGACCTACCTTGATCCACCCCTGTCGGATCTGTGTGCATAATTCTCTACCACTTTGTTCTAAAATATAGATTGTTTGATTTTTTCTATCACAAGTTTGACCACTCGTCTTATTTAAAATTTTTTTGAAAATATAGTCAATTCTAAGGTATTTTTGAAAAAAAATTATTAATAAAGAGAGCCACCACAAAAATTATGATAATTTACATAAAATTTTAAATAAGATGAACAGTCAGACTTAGAGTTAAAAAAGTCAAACGAGCTATAATTTAAAACGGAGGGAGTACTTAATTTTTTTTGTTTGCTTGTTCCTCTATGGACCATGGTAGGCCGGCATACCTCTTCCTGGGCCCGATCCTCAAAACAATTGGGCCGGGCCGAGATAGGCTGCATGATAGAATGCTTGCCCGTTAGAACCGGTTCTGGACTGAACCGAAGTTGCCGCTGCTCCACTCGCGCTCACCACAAAGAAATTTCTTTTTTCTTTTTTTAGTGGATGAACTTACGAGCGCGGCATTATTATTCATTTATCCTACCACCCCGCCGTGCCGCTGCAGATCGATCGATCCGCCGCCGTTGCTGGCCCGGCTCCGTCATCGGCGTGTTCATGGCGGTGAGTGATAGATCTCACTGATCTACTGTCTACTGGTACTGCATGTGACATTCAGTTGTTAGCTACTTCTTTTTCGTTTCTTCTTTCTCTCGGAATCCCTTGGACAGATTTGCACATTTGTTTGTCAATGCTCATCATCGTCTTCGATTGATCAGTTTACACCGTTTAGTTGATCTTTCTGGATGACCGCAATGTGATCGTCAACTGTAATTTTGACGAGATGCATGATAACTATCGTTAATATAATGCATTGACAGAAATTAAATATTCAAAACAAAGCCGTGTATGTGATCATACATTAGTAATGTTTCTAGGATCGATCTATGAGATTTTTCTTACGATGCAGAGCGATCTAGGATATATGACTGATGACGCCTATTCCTCATCAGTCATCACGACATTTACCAACTTTCACTCATCATTCCGATGCAGCTCAATATAAATTAACATGGATTAGTACCTTTTTTTTTGCTCGGCAGCCACATACAGTTTCAGAGGAGGAATTAGAAACACAAGCGTAACAAGCCCTGATTGCCTGACCGTCATGCATGTCTAATGCAGGTCCGGCTAGACCCTGGCTGCCTGAGGATAGGAGTGGCACCTGCTGAATTTCGCACCTCACCACCATTGTCATCACCATCACCGTCGCCACAGTCCTGCACTTCCCCCAATTGGACCATCGATGTCTCAGACGTGAGTCGATGTATCAGTACAAATTCAGATTTGTCACACGATTACCGCACTTCTAGTAACTGACAGGAATTTGTTTGGGCAAATATATATCAGTTCAGTAGACAAACAATGTTCAACAACACTTTCAGAGTGGTACTCCAATTAGTACGTGGAGATAGATTCTCGACGTGCTGTTAATTGAACATGTGTTTTTGTTCGCACAAGTACCAGCTAGCTGCTAATTATGCTGCCTAGCTAGTGGAAGCAGATTGATTGGTCTAGTTTGATGATGTCCTCTCTGTTTCAGGTCAGAACTATCAAGGTGACAAACATACCGCTCTCGGCGACTGCGGAGAACATGAAGGAGTTCTTCTCCTTCTCTGGCGACATCGAGTATGTCGAGATGCGAAGGTCTGCTGCTGCTACTGCTTAATTCGACCAATCCTTTTGCATTCCCATCTCCTTCCTATTGCTCATGCCCATGTTTATGTTCTAAACCTCGTTACAGGGACTCGGAGACTTCTCAGGTTGCTTATGTCACATTCAAGGAGTTCCATGGAGCGGACACAGCTCTGCTCCTCTCCGTATGAACATTGATCTTGCCATTTGTAATCATCATTTCTCTCCAACCTCCTCTTGGTTTCAAGTTACAATCTTGGAGTGCCCATGCGTCGTTGCAGGGATCAAGCATGTGTGGCGACGTTCCTGTGAATATCACGCCGGTTGAAGACTACGAGCTGCCACCGGAAGCCTACTCCAATTCAGAAGTAAGAGCCCGTGTTCTTCACTCAACCTAATCAAGCTCCGTCATTTAGCTTAATTCAAGTATATTTTTAGATTTGATTCACCATATTTTGCCTTGGCAACGAATTGGAATGGAAGCAGGGAACAAGCAGCTCGCCGGGGACGCCGACGGGGGCGGCGGTGAGGAAGGCGGAGGAGGTGGTGAGCACGATGCTGGCGCGGGGCTTCGTGCTGAGCAAGGACGCGCTGCGGCGCGCGCAGTCCTTCGACGGCCGGCACCAGCTGCTGTCGTCGGCGACGTCGCGGGTGGCGTCGCTGGACCGCCGCCAGGGCCGCGTCCGACGTCGGCGCCATGACCATGGACAAGGTGGTCAGGGCCCAGGAGGAGGAGGAGGGCACGGCCGCGGACGGCGCCGGCGTGGGGGCGGAGCAAGGCCACGCGGCGCGCGTCGACGTGCATCAAGGAGATGGAGATGGGCATGACCAAAAGAATAAGGCAATGTAAAATGCAGTAGTAGAAGTTGTAGCCGTGATTTTGTTTTCATGAGCTCTTTTACTTAGTTTTATTTTATACAAGAATGCATGAAGATTTTTGAAAATAAGTAGACGGGATGCATTAATTTCGCACAACTCTTGCTTTTCTTTTTGCTACATGAGAGAAAAAATAAACTTAATGTGGCATGAGTTTCAATTCGGGATCTTTATCTCATCCGACCTTACTGAAATTTTCGAGCCATGACTACTGGAACATGGAGTCACCATGAAGTCTTCAGTACCTCACCATTAAACATTTCTTGGTGAAGAGATCTTATAGACCCTAAGTTAACAGCATGGAACGAACTGTTTCCACGTATTGCTAACATTGTGTCAAGTCTGCAACCCGATGAATTTCGATGGAACCTTCATCCAAATGGACAATTCTCCGTGAAATCTCATTACCGGCAATGATTCATAGTGATGTTCCTAACTTAAACAAGCGTACGTGGAAATTAAAAATCCCTTTAAAAATAAAGATCTTTATGTGGTACAGTACTTGCAAAGAGGAGTAATTCTAACAAAAAATAACTTAGCAAAGCGCAATTGGCAAGGAAGCAAAATGTGTTGTTTCTGCCACAAAGATGAAACAATTAAACACTTTTTCTTCTAATGTCGCTTTGCTCGAGTAGTGTGGTCTGGGACTAATGCGGCTTTAGATTTGTCTCAACCTCGTAGCGTGTCCAACTTTTTTGGGAGTTGGCTATGGGTATTGAAAAAGAACTTAAACCTCTAGTTCTGCTAGAAGCGGCTGCTACTTGCTGGTCGTTATGGCTATACAGAAATGATATTATCTTTGGGAATAAACATAACCCTTTTTCACTGCAGGTTATCTACTCGATAATACACTTGCTTCGTACATGGGCTATATTACAGAAGCCAGCCTCACAGGATTTGGTTACTGCAGCATCGCTACGTTTGGCGCAGGTGGTCAAGGAGTTCTTTACCCGGGCATATGGGTGGTGATCTAGTCTACGGATCGATTGTCATTAAAGTGTTTTAGGTTTTCTCTCTTCTTTTTAGGCTGTATGCATCCCGCGATGCAGAGGTCGGGAGTATTTCAAGACATTGTATCAACTCGATGTAATTCCCTTGATATTTAATAAAAACTTCCATTATCAAAAAAATGATGCTTCTGTTAAAAAGTACTACATTCGTTCGCATTTACTACCTTCGTTTTAAATTATACTCCATTTGACTTTTTTACTCTAAATTTGACCGCTCGTTTTATTAAAAAATTTATGTAAATTATCATATTTTTTTTGGTGGCTTGTTTTGTTAATAAAAATTCTTCAAAAGTGACTTAAATTTGACTATATTTACACAAATATTTTGAATAAAATGAGTGGTCAAACTTGTGGTAAAAGAGTCAAACGAACTATAATTTGAACCGGAAGTAGTACATCACATTTCCGACAATCAAATAACACAACATGGGAGCCAAAGGGCTGTATGAAGCATCAGGTAAATATGATCAGAAAGAGTGTTGTACCACTACTAATTGGATGATTTTTTTAAACCTTCATGTTAATTATCCTCCAAAGAAAATGATATTTTTTTCAAAAAATCAAAAACATACCGTCAATCCATTGGATTATGATGAATTATGATCAATCCATTGGAAACCCTAATTTAAAGTAACCAAATTGTAATTTGGATAAAAAGATAGGGGTTACTTTACGTTAAATTATTATATTTTCTAAAAAACAATTACCCACCACTCCTGTTATGAAAATGGTCTAAAGGAACCCTATAAATTTGTATCAAAATTATCCATCATGTTATGAAACATAATCTAAAGGAACCCCTATTATTCATCTAAATTGCTAGCCTAAGGTATTTGAATTTAACGTAAAGTAACCCCGAACTTTTTATCCAAATTACAGAGGTATGTCATTATTGACATGTAGAAACCCCTAAATCTATATCTTAGTTGTAAACTAAAGTAGCACCGAAATGGTGCACTTAGTCACTTACCTAGATACTGTTAATATCGCCCTCCAGATTCCAGCTCCACGAGTTTTCTAAGGAAGAAATGTCCAGTTTAATTTGTTTAAAGTTTGAAGGACTTTTTCTCCTCATGGAGTTTTTGAACAGAGCAAGTATGTTTCAATCTTGGATTCTGTTTTTACTTTTTTCCAAGCTACGATGCATTTCAACGGAAAGTTCCGTAAGTTTATCAGCCGAGCTCAAATCCGTTCAGTGTTATTGGGTTTTACTAGTTAGCGCGCTGATTACTACATGCAATTGTTGTAAACATCGTTTATTTTTTAACGCTGAATATCTTTTTCGACAAACTATAAATTATGGACTATGAACATCCCACAACCCACAAAGAAGACATGGACCCTATTATTATGGGGCGGGTTACACGCGACCCACTGCCGCCACCTCCTCTGGCCAAAGCGGCCTCCGCAACCGCCCACTAGAGGTCCTCCACCACTCGGCAACCGTAATCGCGTCGACGGAGACCCCCAACCCCACCTTAACTTTCTTCTCCGGCTCCGACGGCAGCACGAACGGGTCCCGATCTATAAACTTAAAGTATTATTATTCTTTAGAGATCTAGAGCGTAATTTGCAACATACGAAAATAAGAGATAGCCGCGTTATATAAGGGTGTTCTGCTTGAGTTTCAAACCCGTCTTTTTAATTATAAGTATGTCCCGCTTAATTTGTCGAACCCTTTAATATGTGGATGCTCTCCTATGTGATTCTTTTATTTTGCTTTGAGTAAAGTGTGCTGATAGTCCCTAGACTTGTTGAGCTGTGTCAAGCCGGTCTCGAACTCGCAAAACGGTCGTCCAGGCCTCAAATTACTGTTCAGGTCTCATTAACATCGAATCCGTATCTTTCAAGCTTGGGATTCAGTTTCAAGCAAGTGCCTGATTCGTGTAAAAAAAAGCCAGTTCCCGACTACAAGCTATGACGAGATTTCACCAAAACTTGACCAATCCTATCAGCAAAAATCAAAATGCGGTTAATTTTAGGATTCGCTAGTGTATTATTTACTGTAGTAACGGAGTACATTTAAAGTGTGTTTGGTTGGGCTGTGACTTTTGAAAAAAACTGTTGTGGGCTGTAGACTGTGGAAAAGCTGCAGTAGGAAAGCAGCTGTGGAAAAAGCAGAAACCCGTTTAGTTAGATGTGATGTGACTTTTGAAAAAAAAGTAGCTAGTGGACCTCATATGTCATTTATAGTATCCCTCCCCCTCCTGATGAGTGGACCCCACTCATCAGCATTAACTCTCCATGTCGGCGCCAGCTTCCAGCCTCCCCTTGAGTACGCTCTTTCGTACGCCGTCGTTGTCGAACAAGAACGCGGGTCACGCTGAGCACGTGCCTTGTCGCCACCGGCCTCCACCGCAACGGGAGTGCAACGTCGAGCCCGGCGTCCACGAGCTCCGCGGCCTCCGCCGACGTCCAACCCGGCGGGCGGTGGGAGGCTTTAGCACACCTGTGATCGATGGCACGACACCGCCGTCGATGGCCTCCATCCATGGGCGCCCGCAGGAGCCTCGCCAGCCGCTTCTGTCGCGTGTTCCAGAACTGCTCCTGCAAGTCGATCACCACGCGCTCCTCCTCCGGGGAGAACTTGCAACCTCTGCAGAAGAAACATCATTCTTCAGTGTTGGATCAAACGTATGCATGGATCAAGCTGTTCTTCACCATTCAGCCAGGGGCAGAGCCAATAGGGGAGCTAGGGGGGCTGGAGCCCCCCCCCCCCCCCTGTTATGAAAATGGTCTAAAGGAACCCTATAAATTTGTATCAAAATTATCCATCATGTTATGAAACATAATCTAAAGGAACCCCTATTATTCATCTAAATTGCTAGCCTAAAGTATTTGAATTTAACGTACACTAACCCCGAACTTTTTATCCAAATTAAAGAGGTATGTCATTATTGACATGTAAAAACCCCTAAATCTATATCTTAGTAGTAAACTAAAGTAGCACCGAAATGGTGCACTTAGTCACTTACCTAGATATTGTTAATATCGCCCTCCAGATTCTAGGTCCACGAGTTTTTTAAGGAAGAAATGTCCAGTTTAATTTGTCCAAAGTTTGAAGGACTTTTTCTCCTCACGATCGAGTTTTTGAACAGAGCAAGTATGTTTCAATCTTGGATTCTGTTTTTACTTTTTCCAAGCTACATTGAATTTCAACGGAAAGTTCCATAAGTTTATCAGCCGAGCTCAAATCCGTTCAGTGTTATTGGGTTTTACTAGTTAGCGCGCTGAATACTACATGTAATTGTTGCAAACATTGTTTATTTTTTAACGCTGAATATCTTTTTCGACAAACTATAAATTATGGACTATGAACATTCTACAACCCACAAAGAAGACATGGACCCTATTATTATGGGAGGGTTAAAGCACGATGGGTACGCGTTAGGAAAACACGCGACCCACTGCCACCACCTCCTCTGGCCCAGTAGCCTCCACAACCGCCCACTAGAGGTCCTCCAACTCTAACCTTGCCCCCACTAACTTTCTTCTCCATCTCCTCAAAAAAAACTAACTTTCTTCTCCAGCTGTGACAACAGCACGAACGGGTCATGCATAAGCACTACGGCGCGACCTGCGCTATAAACTTAATGTATTATTATTCTTTAGAGATCTAGAGCGTAATTTGCAACATACAAAAATAAGAGATAGCCGTGTTATGAACTTAATAAATATTATTATTTTTTTAGAGATTTGAAGTAAAATTTGCAACATGCAAAAATAAGAGACAGGTGAGGCTCGACCAAATTAAGTCGGCCCAATTTGGATCCGGTCCAAATTCCAGGCTTCCAGCTGCTCGCTTCGTTCCTGCCTTTTTTCTGTAGAACACGCATGCATGATGATTTCTTTGTCCCATACCGCTCAAAAAGAATTATTTGGCTCATCTTAAGAGGGGACGAGCAAACGGGGGTGTTGCCTCTTCGGAGGCACCTGATGGTTTTCATGTGTTTACCACAGCAGATTTACACCCTTACATTATGGCGGTGGTATCCATGGTGCATGGAATGTGCACCTAGCACAAAAACTCTTGAGCATAAGAATGAATGGTTGGTGTCTTGGTGATCAACAAGTGCGACATGCACTTCAGAGCATTTTTGCTGCTCTCAACACTGTAACCTCTGTTATTCTTTTATTTTGCATTGTAGATCCTTATAGTTATATAAGGATGTGCTGCTTGAGTTTCAAACCTGTTTTTTTAATTATAAGTATGTCCCGCTTAATTTTTCAAATCCTTTAGTTTGTAGATCCCTCCTATTTGATTCTTTTATTTTGCTTTGAGTAAAGTGCGCTGACACTCTCTAAATTTGTTGACTTGTGCCAAGCCAGTCCCTGAACTCGCAAAACGGTCGTCCAGGCCTCTAATTACTGTTCGGTCTCATTAAAGTCCAATCCGTATCTTTCAAGTTTGGAATTCAGTTTCAAGCAAGTACCCGACTCATGTCCAAAAAAAAGTCAGTTCCCGACTGCAAGCTTTGATGAGATTTCATCAAAACTTGTCCAATCCTATCAGCCAACATCAAAATGCGGTTAATTTTAGGACTCGCTAGTGTATTATTTATACTGCAGTAACGGAGTACATTTAGTTTTACAGTTCGCAAAAGACAAAATCAGGATCGTAATTGCCGCGCGACATAATCGGGTCGGGCCGATTTGGATTCGGCCCAGATCGCAGCGGCCCACTGTCCTTTTCGCCGAGAAGAAAGGAGGAGGAGAAGCCCACGCGTAAGCGCGCGCCGGCCTGGACGTTCGCGCGCGGCAGCGTAATTTCTTCGTCCCAAACCGCTAGAACAGAATGATCTGGCTCCTCCTGGGCCTCCTCCAATGGTTGGCTCATAGCTAGTTTATAGAATTTTTTAATCCATGAACTGTAGTAAAAGTGAAGAGCTAGCTCTTGATCAAGAGATAGTCTCATACACGTATTTCGAGATTGTGTGAGGATGACGTGTGGGGTCATTCATGTTATGAGCTATGTGCTAAGAGCTAGATCATTGAAGGAGCTGTCTCTTATAGTGCTTAGAGCTAGGTGTTGACTCTTGCCATTGGAGAAGGCCTTAAGTGGGGGAAGCAAGCAGTGCTATCACCTCTTCCGAGGCACTTGACATGTCTTACCAAACCAGGTGTGATCGAAGGATCGAAGACGACGGTAGCTATATGTTGCACGGCATGTACACCTAGCACAAACAAACTCTTGAGAATTTGATTGAAGAACTACGAGCAAGGGCGACATGCACTTAAGAGCTTTTTGCTCTTTTTTATTAATTTTGTTTTTGCTTTCTATAGATAGATCAACTGGTGGGCGAAACAGATATTAGTAAGTTTGAGATGGACGGGCATCTAATGAAAAGGATAAAAATGTGAAGGATATGAGTTATTCATTTAGGGAGTGAACGCACATTGTTTGAAAACAGGGGCGGACAGGAGCCAAACCGAATTCTAGCTGCTGGATTTGGGTCTTCAATGTTACTGTAGCTACATTATGAAAAAAATCGGCCCGCTCTGGTAAAATATTATTATTAAATAATGGATTATCTATTAACCGTTGCTTATAAGATCAGTTTGGCGCCTTTTCGATTGGCTTTGGAACTGGTTCATCAGTGATCAACCAAAAATACTATTTTCTCAACATAGATTAGTAGGTTAAATATAATGGCTGTTTGAGCATCGATGTTTGTCCTTTCCCCTAGCTCATCAAAATTACTGATAATTTAAAGGCTATGTTTATTTTATTAGAGAAAAGTCCATGTTTTGAAAATTCGTACGTTTAATTCCTCCGTAAAAACACCAAGCAAGCTAGACAAAACAACAAAAAAAATCTTGCTTTCCTTTTTTGTCTGACCATGCTAGCAATGGAACCAAACAGCGTATTCTATTCCCAAATTGTCTAGAGCTTGTTTGTATCTTTTTTATTATTAAAAATTTAGTACTACCTCCGTTTCAAATTACTATTAGTTATTGATTTGTTTTCACAAGGTTTGACCATTTATCTTATTTAAAAAATTTAGTCGGCAGCTCAGCATTTGTTTGACATGGCACTTCATTCAACCTGCTTCCGTCATCATATTATAGTTGCTCTTAGAGCACGGCTAATAATTTAGCCGGCTGCTGGCTGTATCACGTCGACACGTCATCTTAAGCCTATCTAAAAGTCCACACGTATAATCGTTGTTATAGAAGTGGGTTGTATCATTAGCATCTAGTTTATCCCTCCCTCTCTCATTCTCTCACCAAATACATGTCCAATCTCACTGCATAGTCATCTAGACTAAAAATTAGATAATCGAACCAAAAGAATTTTATAACAAATTTAATACCATATTTGTTTATAAGTCCCCAAAAGAGTGGGGCATATTAGAATATCTCCAAAAAACTATGTATTGTGTTAACTAAATATAGAGATTATAGCTCCTTTGTATAAATAGAAAGCTATCTAATTTAATGGAGTAATCCAGCAGATTCTGTAAAGATAGCTAGTGAAGTAGGCTAGCTAAAAATAGCTAGCGAATGAGGTGGGACGGAGAGCCATCAAATTTGAAGAGTCATTTACATAGTCTGTTGAAAATATTTTTCTTTAATAATAATTAAATTTAACTTTAAAAGATAATTTAGTTAGTCTTTTGAAGATGCTATACTCGCTCTCGATCATGATACGCCGTTACTTTCGCGCGCGCGTCACGAATCTCTTCTCTCCCCCTAAAAAGAACGAAGTGAAGACAAAAATGGTCCTACTTTCTTCGGAGGACGACCGCGGGGACGGCAAAAAAAAACGCCCCCTCCGCCCCTCTCTCCCCGTTCCCCTCCTACCACGTGCCCCTTCTCGGCAACCGCCGTCGCCCCAACCCATGCGCCCCCGCACACGATCTCGACTCCCCCCTCGCCCCTCACGCCACCACCGTCCGTCGCCTCGCCCCCGCCCGCCCGTCATCTCGTCGCCGCCCGCTCGCCCGTCATCTCGCCGCCGCCCGCCCGCGGACTGCGTCGTTCGCGGTCTGCCGCTGCCCGCCGGCGCCCGTCCGTTGCCCCGCTGCCGCCCGCCCGCCCGTCATCTCGCCGCCACCCACCCGCGCCAGTTCCCCTTCCAATCCCGGTCGACTACGAGGGAATCGCATTTGCAACATCCCTCTTCCTTGCGGGTGGCAATCCCTCAATGATGGCTCCAGCAGGACTTGCAGCATCCACAAGAGGAATTCCAGGTACAGTTTACCCACATCCCTTGATCTCGTGATTAATTAATTGCATACTATCATTTTCTTATCTCCGTGCTTGTAGATCGGAGCCTTAGGGTAGAAGGATCAGATTTACTCTTTGATCAAGAGCATAATCGTCCAATTCGAGTATCAGGCCCCGTCCAGCAACCAAACTTGAATCGGATTGCATGGAGGCAGCGGCTGTAATCTAGCAAAAAGGGAAACTACAGCCTCCATGGATAGGACAAAACAGAGGTATCGTATTACTCTCCTTCTCATGTCTTTCCCCATGTACAATGTGTCCCTAATTGAGTTGGATTTCTGGTGCAGTTATCCCAAATTGTGATATGTCAACATGGACTTTGTGGTTGGATTTAAGGTGCCGCCTTTTTTAATTATAGATGCACTACAACCTATCCTGGATATGCCTATTAAATCCTAATGCATCTACCATATGCACTTTTCAGGCACTTGAACATGTGTATAGGATTTTCAGCTAGAGAACACATAACTGCCAGGAATTGATGATCTGTGGCACTCTTGACCGGCCTGCCTGGTAGCTTGGTCTTTCTTGTCATGGTGATAGAAATAGAAGTGTCGTCTTTCCTAAATTATCAGCTGAGATTGTGTCTTTTTGGTTCTGTCATGAACTATCTGGTGCTCTGTCTACCTATTGGGAATACTGATTCAATTCTGGATGAACCTTTCGCACCAGCTAAAACTTCCATATTGGGGGTGTTTTATTTATGGAAAAGGGTATTTGCATTTTGAGTGAGAAATAAGTAATCAGATTAATTCACATGGTTTGCACCAGAAACCATACATCATTTTTTAGTTAACCAAAAATTCTAAACAAAAATTGTGTTTCCAATTACTAAGAACAGACCTATGGGAGCATTTCCACTATTTTGAGTATATGAACTCTCCAATCATCCAATGCATAACTATCTATCGGCTGCTCTTTCCCACAAATACAGAAAGTTCATTTGATGTGCCATTACCTGAATGTGCGAATTATAGCATGTTTTCCTTTGTTGTCATCCAATTTTTATACCAAATTAGGGGGTTGCTAAGAATGCACCAATAATTTTGTTTTTTCTAAAGTGTTTTCTGTCCATATGGGGAGATGGTCAGGCTAACACATATTATTTGAAAACTCCCATAATCTATTTATTATTTGGTGATAATCCAACATGTTGAATGTAGGCTGCAAGGTTATTCGCATGTTCAGATATAACGTGTACACTAATTTTTTGGTGCATTCGTGCCCCTCTTGTTGATTTGCAGTTCATTCAGTTCAGAGTGTTTGTGAAAAAGGAGGAAGAACAGGCCAATAAAAACCAGTGTGTCTTTACTCTCTCAGTTTCAGGTGTGATCTTATAATTCCATTCTCTTATCATTGGCTGTATTTTTGTACAGTGATGGTTCATATTGTTCACATGGAGATGCATTTTCGGATAGATATATGGAATGCACCATATTCATAAATCATTAGTAATTGAAAGATACTACGATCTAGGAAGTATCCCTTTTGAATTGTGATCTGATCAGAGAAACATATCCTAGCCTCGTACAACCAATACTTTTGTAGGTTTCAAAAATGTTGATATTTAATATATTGTTCTTCGGTCCTTCTCCACTTGTCATTCACGTCCACATTCGATGCAAGTCATCAATAGCCAAACTTATTGTCTGTATGTTCCTGTAGCCTAATGCTTCCGGTGGTGAAGTCCGGGAATCTCAGGTAAGTTTCCTGTTATCCTCCAATATTTGAAGGGATTAACCATAGTCATTTTCCTGAATTTCTCTCTACTGATACACCATTCTACAAAACATTCAATAAAAGTAATTTTAGTGGGACATAGACAAGAACTTTCAATTTCATTTCAGATAGTGATCCTTTTTTCCAAACCCCAGTGACGATGCTTAGTTCTTTTAATAGTAGAGACTATAAATATGATTTCACGTTTCCATTAGACCTATTAGCATTCATTTGCTTCCATGATGTGCATGTCAGCTTCATGTAAAGGACAGAGCTGTGACAAAATGTTATTTATTTTAAAATTTCCATTTATCAATTAAACTAGGAAATGTGTTTTCCTTTCCCTTTCAATTCAAATATCATATTAAATTGATCATGTCGTTATTGCTTTTGTAAGTTGGGTGAGAATAAAGGACATTAAAGATCGTGATTATCTTATTATTATTACTCATTGCAACGTTATTTGTCTTACATATTTAGTATCTTATCTTACTCATGTTGTTACTCATTCCAATATTGGGTCACTTAATGTTACTTTGTTTAAGGAAATATATCACCCCATTAAAATATCTATACTTATACACGAAGATTATGTTGCCCGTAGCAACGCACGGGCACCTGAAACGAACCGGATTCTCAACGACAAGAATCCGACTCCCTGTACCCTTGAGATAGTCCCAGGAATAGCAGCTATCTCGTACAGAACTCATTCCAGCAGAATATCACATCCATACAACGATAAAAGATTCAGTACATGACATTTATAAAACATAGCGGTCTGGTACAAGCCCTCAGGGCTAAATCGACAATGAGAACAGCTACGCAGCGGTAGCTAACTCCTCGGGTCCACTTCCGCAGGCATCCTTGAGCGCACGCGTAACCCTTCAATCGTACCATCCATCCTGATTGAACTCGTGCTCGGGGTCTTCTCCTGTGTACCCAAAGTCTGTCCCCAAGGTAATGGGACAGGAGCAAGCTTTAAAGTGGCCTAATCTAGTAATAAAATATTCAAGGAATAAGCTAGGGGTTTTCCTATGCGAGCAGCAGCAATAAACCCAAGTTCATCTCATCACCAACACCTCACCTCACCAGAGAGATCACACTCCCCAAAACCCACCATCAGCCTCACAACCACATCGGGCTCGTCCTGCCACCGCAGGTTCCAGCAAATAACATCCACAAACTCCTTTCTCACACTAGTCGACTCGGTGAGCTCCCTCCCCACCTTGTCTCAACAGCCTCAGCTGGACCAACCTCTCATAACCCAAACCAAGGATGAGGAAAGAAAGCAGAATCCCATGCTAGTCTCGAGCAATCCAGATGCGGTCGTCCATAACCGTGGACACGGCCATACGTATAGTTTTCACTCTGCAGAGGTTGCGCTCCAGGAACCACCCGGGCTGCAGTTGGGATCAACCAACTTGAGACACAGCCCACAGCAAAGACCCTAAGTAGTAACGGTGCCATACTGCCTCCCTGGGCTCGGGAAACAATGGTCCTCGGGCTGGAGCGCTCCTGCTGCGCGTCCATTGCGGGGAAAGCGCTCCGGCTCTTCTCCTTGCTCCTGCTCCCACTCAATCTCCAGGTACTCACCGAGTACCAGTACCAACCCTCAAGAAACCATGTACCCGCAACAGGTACCCCATAGGGACTGCCCGAGTGCAGCCCCTCAGCACCTCGATCAACGATCGAGTTGTTATTACTCGCTTACACCGCCTAGCTGCACTACTCCTCCCAAACCTCCCACAACTCACGCCAAGAGGATCAATCACAACCATCCCAACACATGCATAGCATAGCATATTCCATAAAGTGAGTAGTAGGTAGCAAGGTATCAGGATATTAACAAAGGCAGTGCAGGTTTATCATGCGAGTAAAGTAAAGCGCTAGCATACTAGTTGCATGTCTAATAGGTATTTCAGAGATTGGTTGGGCGTGAACCTGGGTAGGCTTCTTCGTCCTCCTCAAAGCAGTTGTCGGGGTAGTCCGGCTCCTCCTGGCTCTCCGGTGCTCCTAAGGTTGCGATAAATAAGATAAGACGCGGCTACTAGCAAAGAAACACCAAAACAGCGAAGCAAGAAGACTCAAACAACACCAAACTCTACACTAACGTGTAGGTCATGATTTTAGAAAAATATAGAAACTGGTTTCATATTTTTCTGAGCTACGGTTGATTTATTATTAACTTTTGAAGTTTAAATCATTTTATGGAAATATTAAATGATTTCCGAAAAAGAAAAACACACAGGCTGGGACACGTGGCAGCACCAGGGCATGCCACGTCATCAGTGCTGACGTCAGCATGACGTCAACGGTGGGGCCGGCTTTGCTGACGTCATCGTGGGCCCGGATGACGTCAGCGTTGACTTGGTCAACGTTGACCAATCAACGGTCAACGGGTCAGTGGGGTCAGCGGGCCCACATGTCATCCTAAGGTGGTCAGTGACAGGTGGGGCCGGCCTGTCAGCGTAGTTAAACGAAAAAGGACTAAACGCGGCTGGGCTGGAAATGGGCCGAAAGTGGTTGGGCCGAGAAAGTTCAGGGGGCAACACCGGACTTAAGCGCGGGGAAAAGGCCCACGAAGGGGGCTCGGCTGGGACGGCTTGATGGACGCGGTCCACGGTGGACCGTGTCATGGGTTCACGGTGTGCCGGGTGCACGGGATCTGGTGTGGCTGTGCGGGATTTTCTGCGGATGGCTGTGTGGCGTGCTGGTGTGGTCCCCCGTGTGGCTTGGCCACAGCGCGACGCGGACGCGCCAGAGCGCGGCCGGCGGCGACGGGCGGCGGCGAAGTTCGCCGGAAAAGGCTCGGCGAGGCTCGGGATCCGGTGGGCTAGCACGGCTAGGGCTCGGCGAACGCGAAGGGCTAGAGAAAGGCGGGTTCTTGGCTTGCTAGGGTGCTCCCGACGCGAGCGGCGACGGCGAGGCCACGGCGCCGGCGAGCTCGCGCGGTCAGGCTCAACGACGACGGAAGATGGCTCAAGGTTGGGGTTTTTCGGGTGCGGCGACCCCAAGCGCTGCTAGAACGCGACGCAAGGAGGGGTTTTAGGTTGCACGTGCGCGGGTACTCGGCACTCCGAGGCCGCGACACGGCCGCGGCGCGCTCGCGGTGGCCGGCATCCCGGTCCGCGGCGGCGTTGGCTGGAAAAAGGGGCGTCGGCGGCTGCAAAGGGTTTGGCGGCTCAGGTC
>OAMR01000592.1:18289-62905 GCA_900205405.1 Echinochloa crus-galli | reverse complement strand
AGATGTGTATAAGAGACAGAATACATTCTGTTCTACTAGTAATAATGTTTGGCAAATTTTGCTGTATGGTCTTGTACTCGAGTACCATTTACCTGTGCATTCTATTTTTTTGTTGCTGTAGCTTTTGTTCTCTTTTCTTGACTGAAGAAGGCAAACTAGTCTCTGACTCTATGTAGTCCAGACAATTTTGTCGAACAAACTGAATGCTACTGCTTGAATGAGATGCAGATGACTAATCCTCCATCGGCTGTCATAGTTGTTGAACAAACTGAATGCTACTGCTTCTCATGTGAACAAATGAATGAGATGCAGATGACTAAGAGGGTGTTTGGATCAGGGTGACTAAAATTAGCCTGACTAATTTTAGCCTCTTGCAAGAGCTAAACTTCCAAACAGGTGAGGCTAAAGAGGGACTAAAATTAGTCTTGAGGCTAAAATTTGCTAGTAGAGGTGGGAGAGCTAAAAGAGACTAAAATCCCCTCTTCCTCTCTCCTCATTAATGCTCTTGCTCTATCTCTCCTCATTTGAATACCACTTTAGCTCTTGCTTCCAAACAGAGGGGTTATTAAATTTTCTTAGCTTGACTAATTTTAGTCACGAGACTAAAGGTGATCCAAACATGCTATAAGTTTACAACAAAATGCATAATTGATCTTTATGACCATTTTATTACATTTAAACACCCTAGCACAAATAAAACTATTGATAAAAACACAAAACAGTAGCATGGGTATTCATATTTTTAAAATGTACAGTATCACAAGACAAATCCAACAAAACAAGTTTGGGATCATTTGAGCCTATATTTATTTTACTATAAATTTTCTAAAATCATGAACACACAAGTATTACTAAACATATGCTTGCTAGCTTGTACTGTTCATCTTCTCGGACGCAGTCGATCTTCTCGGACGGAGTCGAGCATCGCCGGCGCGCCGCCTCGTCCCGCGCCACCATCGACGATCCGGCCAAGCCACGGGCACCACGAGCTTCCCCACACCGCGCCGAAGCCGCCGCGCCCCTTCCAGTTGCCGCTGGCCCGCCGGAGCAACCTCGCCCATGGGAAGACCGATGAGCCGCCGCCGGCCGTTGTCGCCGTTATGGCACCTGCGTTGCTCGCCGGACAAAGCCGTGGTCACCAGGAGCTTCGCGAGGATGAGCCGAAGCCCCGACACTGCTCCTCGTCGCCGTGAGACAGCACCAAGGGGTCCACGCCAACGCCTCTGGCGCGGAGCAATGTAGCCAGAACGGGGCCGTTCGCCCGTAACGGGGTTAGCTTTGCCACGTCATTTTCGTCGCCACGTAGATTGCCATGACCGCGCCAGCTCCATTGGCGCGGAACTGCATTACCTTAACGCCAAAGAGTCTGGCGTGTATGGGATGGGTTAGATCTATAAATAGTTTTCAACTCAGTCTAGTCTTACAATTAGTTTGTAAAATAGGTTAAAATAGCAAAAAAATACTTTTACCGACACAATTTTTAATGTATATGCTTGTGTTGTGCTGCAAATATTGACAGTGGGTATTGTTTTAACGGTATGTTTGTGACTGTGATAAGATATTATTTGATATTGTGTTGACGACGACAAAAGATAAGTATCTCGATACATTGATGCGTAGACGATGGAAAAGGAATCCTATTCATAGTGAAGATATCTGATAAGCACATGTGTGGCCATTATAGATCTTTCTTAGATTAGCTCGTTATGAGACAATGAGTGATATGACATGCTACTATCTTTTTTCATGCTAACATCTATGATCAGTCCCTCAACTTATCATTATATATTTTTATAAGCGTGTTGCATATATCTACACTAAATAATTGTGAAAAGTGGTTGGGGAAAAAACTTGATAGCAACATGCCATCCCCTTAGCTAAAAACAGAAAAAAGAACACTAAATAATTGATAAAGTTATTTAATAGTACTTGGCAACTAATTGGTAATCCCTCTTTATGAAAAAGTAACAATCCACGTAACTAAAGCGTGAGAAGGCATGGCCATAGACACCGGTCTTTGAGTTAGTGATACGTGACAAACCAACCCCGAAAGATATTTTCTTTAGCTATTGATGATATTTTTATAAATTTATACCAAATTGGAAATACTAAGCGATAGTTTTAAATCTATATTTTTGGTTGGGTGTATCTCTGGCTAGAATGTTTACAGGCGATGCTTTATTTATTTTCTTAGATATAGTGTAGGTGCTTAAATCTTAAATCCCCCGTTAACTAAACTAGTAAAATGTAACAATAAATTTTGATAAGCCGTCACCTCCCTTAATTGTTAGAACTACCTAAGGCTGCTGGCAGTGTCCTGGACGAGCTCCTGAAGGAGCGTTTTCAGGAACACACAGCTGCAGCGGGCTCCTGCAGGAGCTTTGCTAAAGCTCCGGAGGGCCGGCTCTGTGGCAGAACCGTTTGGCTTAAACTGGCTCAAATGCATTAATCAACATCTAAGTATGGTTCAGAACTTAATGCACTTGAAACAGTGTAAACCCGGATCAGTCAGGTGTCCGTAGACTACCCGAAACACCACATTACAAGAATCAACTCCATGCATACAGGATCGTTCGCATAGGAAGCTTTCAACAAACATTACATTCTTTACAAAAATACTTAAGGAACGAGTTATTACCAACTATAAAGCATGAAACTTAGATGCAGGTCAACAACGCTAAGAGTTTTAAAAATCAAACAGGTCGTATAGGTACTTAACTTATATAGGTCATATTTGAAAATGAAAGTTTTTCATCAAGAGACCACGTAGACCCTTCGTATCTCTTGGTCTTGAGAGTCTTCAATGCCCATTCAAAATTTCTCCTCCGCATCATAGATAGTATCTTGAGTACAGGGGTACTCAGCAAGACTTACCCGACTAACAAGTATAATAATATATCAAGACTCAGGCATGCAAGGCTTTTTAGTGTACTGGTTGTTGAAGTTGTTGCAAGAAAAGCTTACTAAAATGAGTCCTTATACTTTCAGTATTTTAGCCATGTTATAGCGGAATCTATTAAGTCTACATTTGCAAAAATATAACATTTTTCAATCAATATCTCCAATGATACTTCTCACAACCTCAACCCTTTCTCATAATTATCTTACTAAGTTGCTAATCAGTGACCAAGCGGTATTCATATCGAGAAGTGCGACGATCATGATAAATTGTTTCATCCTGCAGGGTAAAAACCTAACCACACGACACGTGCGCGTCTGCGATAACCGCACGTGGCAACCTTTCGCTCACATCACTTCCAGCGATCGAAACTATTCATGCCAGGGTCCGGAAGTGCATCCCCATATGTGGCCCCACGTCTGGCCTGACCCCATATGAGTTTCAGACTACACTCCCGCCTACTGCCTCGCTCCGACTGGGCAAGCCATAGTTCCAATCCTGGTGTGACTGAGTTACATCGGTTTACTGGTCCCATTCTCCCAGTATGTGATTAGTATGTTCAAAACTTGATCTCAGGTCAACAACCACTGAGTCCTTAACCAATTCTTAAAATTAGACGAGGCTATCCTATAAATCTCATCCACAATCAAACCTTTCAAGCCCTCGTCTAACTTACCAAGCAAATCTCCATATTTGTAAGGTTCCATATTTTATGTGTTGTTATCATAGAGATTGATATTATACTTGCATGGTGAACCATTACTAAGCTTGGCTAAGCAAGTTTTATAATCTTTTTGAAGAGGTGGTAAAGTTGTCCTTAATCAAGGATGTCATGCATACAAAATGGTTCCACTCAATTCCTAGACATAATACATATACCGAAATAGATTGGACACATGAAATAATAAGTTAAAATAGTAAGGACTTATTCTAATAATAGTAATAAATTAAAATAATAAAAAAGCTTTTATTAATTATGTACTTATATAGAAACTCTATTTATTTTAATGGAATACATTAAGAAAAGGAAAAGAATAAAATACCTTAAGTTTTTATTTGTTCAATTATAGGTTTTTATATTTTTATAACATAGAAATTAATATGAAAAGATTAACAAAATTAGTTTCATAATTTTTGGATTTGTCTACAAATTATAGTAATTAAAACAAGCTTGTAGAATTTTTAAAAAGAAAGAAACAGATAAACAAAAGTAGCTTTACAAAACACCCCCTGGAAGATTAAACTTCCACACATATGCCCCCGCGCGCTCTGACCTAGACCTTTTAGTAAAAACCCCCTGGAACTTCTAATTTCTAGCAAATAAGCCCTCCCGGTCTTAATCCATGGCCTGCGGCGGCGGCTCGGCCTGATCTCGGCGGCGGCGAGGTCTCCGGCGGCGTGAAGTGCACCAAAAGCTTCATCTTGTCATGAAGAGTCCACCCATGGGTCGAACCCCTTCCAACAGTGGCCGGACGGTGACGCTCCACGGCGACAGCGGCGGCGTTCCGCTCGGGTTCGTCGGCCGGCTAAACGGCGGCAAACAAGACGGCAAGGACGGGCGCTACAGCTTCTCTAGGATCTCCTCTATGTGATCCATTAGCAGCAAGTCGATTACAGAGACCGGAGTGTGGTTCCCCTCGGCGGCGGCCATGGCGCGGCTCTGGATGACGGCGGTGCACGCGGCGAGATTGTCGCCGGCGTAACGACGACCATCTAGATAACTAGGGGTACCTCTAGAGCATCCTTAGGCCTCACTATTTGCGGCGCGCTTACTAACAGAGGAGCATCAGAGGCGGAGCATAGCTCCCCTCGACGATGGCCATGGCGCGGCGGCGCTCTAGGGTGGCGCTCGCGTTCCGGCTCGTCGGTGATGAAACTCCGGACGAGGACCGACCTGTGAACATCGCTAGCACCTAGTGACCTTATCCACAAGCCTAAACTCAACCCTATAGCACTTAAACACCCTTCCCCACAGGAGCTCACCTTGGGTTGGGTTGGCGGCGGCTGGAGGTAGAAGACGACGGCGTACGGCGTCGGTGGTGCTTGGGGCTGAAGTAGAACAGGTCGGTAGCGTTTCTGGGATGGTGTTGGTGCTGTGGACGGAGGGAATTGGGCGTAGGTGCAAAGACGACGATGAATCGACGATGATGGAGAGCGGCGATGTGAGCGCAGGAACGATGGCGAGGAGGAGATGACGATCAGGACTCTGTATATAAATGAACATCCATTGTGATCAAGTTGTTCTCCTCGTGCCCGTCTTGTTGTGCTGGTCCTCAGGCTCGCCGGCGCGTGGCTGGTTGAATTTCACCGCTGGTCAAGGCGGCGCGAAACCACGGCGGCGCTTGCCGTGACCGCTCTGTTCTCCTCCTTTCTCCTCTTTTTCTTGCTCTGAATCTCTGTTCTTTTCTCCATATTTCATGTGCTAAGGTACCTCAAGTCCTAAAGAAAGTTTGTAGCCTAGACATGCAGATCCAACCTTTATATAACATGAGGGCTCCAATTCTCTATAGTTTGGGAGATCTTGATCCCTGAATATGGGTGTTTTTACTGAACTTTGGGTTCAGTTCGTCAGTTACTGAACTTGACAAAACAGCACATAGTTCAATCTTTGATCCTTCCAATTAAATAGTAAACAACACCTTCTTTGATCATGAAGTACTACATGTTGTGGTTCAAAGTCCTAAGTTTCCATTTTGCCATTGCTTGACTAGATTTCAAATATAAACTCTCTCCAAATTTTTGAGTCCAAGATGGCATCTTATCATGGTATACCACTATGCATGATTTCTTTCTTTTTCCTAAATTTCATCAAATTTTCCAAAATTGTCCATGCATTTTGAGTTTCAAACTCTTCAAACTCTCCGTAGATGTATATTTCTTAAATTTGGCATAATAAAATCTTATTTTTCCATATTTTTGCCAAATTTCTTTCCAAACTAAATATCAAACTTTTTGTGAAAATTTAATACATTATATAGCTAATCTTTAGGGCTTTCAAACTTGGTTCAACTTGTTAGCCCAAATCCAAAAATAGTTCTTTTTCCAAACTTTCACCAATTGGCATTTGGTATAAACTTGCGGAAGCTATATAGGTTAGCCGGCACAATACTCCCCCTGATCATCGATGGCCCAGCCCAAAAAGGAGGGGTATATATTCACTCCCGATCAGTAGTGGAGGGTAGTGTAAGGCTGGTAGCAGTGGTATCCTGTAAGGTTCCTGAAGGAACCGTTTAAAGGAACCACCAGCTGCAGCGGGCTCCTGCAGGAGCTTTGCTAAATGGTGATGTTACAGGCTCTCCCCTATCTGTGGGGGGATGGGGGAGCTCCTGGACGCCGCCACCGTGGCCGCGGGGCCCGCGCGGGCGCGCGGCCCAACCACCACGCTGCCTCCCCATGCAAAGGCCGCCGTCCGCCGCCGCGAGCTGGGTGCCGCCGCTGCCGGAGGAGAGGAAGTCCGCCGCCGCCGCCGTCGGAGGAGAGGAAGCCGCCGGCCGTCATGCTCGAGCCGCCAAGCCGCGACGTCAACGAGGGGAGCAGCGGAGGGCGCGGCGCCGCTGTCACGGTCGTCCCGTCGTCGGCCGCCGCCCTCATTCGGGTCGCCGCCCACCGCGTCGTCGCGCCGGCCGCTCCTGCCACGGTGCTCGCCGTGCTGGCCGGGCCCCTGCTCAACCCTAGAATATCGAGGGAGGCGGGTGGTGGCGGGGAAAAATGGAGGGGGCCGGAGGAGGGAGAGAGGGGCAGGGGCGGCGTGGGGAGGTGAGAGAGCCGACGGGGGAGGAAACAATAAAAAAAGAGGGGTAGGATGAAAAAGTAGGAATAAATTATGTGGTAGTTGGGATAGGGAAGGATGATAGAGGAGAGATGGGTGCGGAGGAATTTGGGATAGAGGAAAGAATCTCGATGGCCAGGATAGAATATTCTATTTGAGGAAGGGAAATAGAGGAACATCACTGCGAGCAGCGAACATCAATTTATGAGGGGGCATGAATGCATGATTGGCGTGTAGATACGAAACATGTTCTACACATGACTACGTTAGGTATACATTGTGCTATCGTTTTCAAAAGAAAATACAAAACTTACGCAAAAGGTATAGAAAGAAAACGTTCTTTTTTCAATCAAATATAAAGAAAAAACAGTTACAGGACGTGTGTGGTGGACTGGTGGTAGTACCAGTACCACAGCAGCCGCTTGCCTGCGAAGCGAAGGAAACCCACGTGCACCGTCGGATGCGATCCCGCTCACCGTCCCTCCTCGCCTCCGCGGGCCCCACCCTGCCGCCTCTGCCGCAGATATTTTCGCCTCCCGCGTGGCAGATCCCGTAAATAACCCGCAACCTGATGCCCTTTCTATCCTGCCCGCCCCCCGCCGTTAAAAACCAGGCGCGGAAATATCTCGCCGCCCACGCAGAATCTCTCCCATTTCCTCCCGCACCAAACCACGGGCGCGCACGCCGAGGGAGAGAGAAAGCTAGAGAGAGAGAGAGAGGAGAGGTGGAGCAGCTTGGCATGTTCGACGACACGGCGGCGGATCGGGGAGTTGTGGCGGTGAAGCGGATGAGGCTGTGGGAGGAGGATGACGACGAGGAGGGGTTGGAGGGCGAGGAAGCGGAGGAGGGGATGGAGGTGGACGGGGAGGAGGCGGAGGGGTGGGCGTGTGGGGCGCCGGCGGGCGGGGTCGGGGAGCAGAGGGCGGCGGCGATCGTGGTGGCGGACGCCGCGGAGGCCGACTTCCCCGTCATCTACGTCAACGCCGCCTTCGAGGCCGCCACGGGGTACCGCGCCCACGAGGTGCTCGGGCGCAACTGGTCAGTACGCCACCCCTCCTCCTCTGTTTCGTTTGTTCTGTTGTCCTCTGATTGGGATGCTGGAGAATGCCGCTTGCCTAGTGCCTGGCGCGCGCGCGAGCGAGCGAGCTTGAACCGTGCGTTGTCGACCCAGATTGTAGGATTTCAACGCGCATTAGGTGCAACCCACTTTAGATTTCAGGATTCGTGTTGTACAGGGCATCGCATATTATTCACACTTCGTTTCAAAAAAAAACATATTATTCACACTTTTTAGTTCAAGCGGTGGTGAAGGCAGAAATGGGTAGTGCTTTGTTGTTGGTAGGATTTCAGAATGTATTAATGCCATTTGATTGGACTGTTTGTGAACATAGGATTTGTTGACACTTTAATTGTAGGATGTGTGTTAGTATCACGGGATTTGGACAACGGGTGTCAATTTTGAGTGATTCTCAAAGTGTTCATTATTGATATGCATGCAGATTGTCGCTTAGTAATGGTCAATCATGACAATAGTGAAATAATTTGGTGGACCACTGGCCAATTTGCCGTAAGAGTAAGCAAGCTAGCGATGCTTGATTGGTACAAGCTCAACACAAATCTTTCTTGTGCATATGCATGCGGAAAAACGCATAGACAGCATCTCTTAAAATAATGAATGGAGCAGATGTGTTTTCGTTTTGAGCTTATTCATGTTGTAGGTAAACTATTTCAGTGGGATTGTAAGTAACAGATTTCAGATTGCAAGGAAACTGACAGTGAAATGCACATAGGTCCATTCAACTTTTGCTTTGCCTGTTTTGGTTTCCTGGTGAGCAGAGGGTAGGGAGAACATGTTGATGGCTACCTGTGAGATATTTTGCTGGATACTAAGTTGCACTGCTAGAGCTGGCCACTTGCACGTAGAGAAAGGAATGGCACAAGAATAAACCCTAGAATATGTGGATATATGAAAAAGATTTGGAGGCCATGACAACCTCGGTCGCACCTGAGTCGGTGGTTGTCTAGAGATCAGGTCGGTGGTGGAGTTAGCCTTCCTACCACTAGTTCACTAGTCTGTTCCTACTCTACACATTTGTAAAACTTTGTTTTGTGATATTGGATGTTCAGTGAAAAAGCAGGATATAATTGGGAACTAAAATTTGACTCCACAGAAATTTGGTTGAATAGAAGTTATCCTTAGACGCAGTCTGAAGTTGTTTAATCATTTCGCATCAGATGTACCAAACAATTTCTGTGCTGGTACTGGTTGGAATTCATGTTATAGTCCAAATCAGCAGCATGATAATGATAATCCACATTTCTAGCCTTTCTTTTTGATGTTAACACAAGAGGATGAACATCCACATGGAAGCAAAGAGAAGCCATTTATTTTTTTGTTAAGCTAGTCAAGCTATTGAACAAATATTTGTTGTTTTTATATTATTGTCTGCTTGCTTTCTTGTTTGCTTTGTTTCTTTCTTGTACCAGTTTTTAATTTGCTAACACTGAACAACTTGACAGAGGGCCTATTGAAGCATCTCATGAACTGTGTTCACTCAAACTTGTCTTTCAGCCGATTCCTGCAATTTCGGGATCCACGTGCGCAAAGGCGACATCCGCTTGTTGATCCCATGGTTGTTTCAGAGATTCGGCGATGCCTCAGTGAGGGGATTGAATTCCACGGCGAGCTCCTCAATTTCCGGAAGGATGGTGCTCCAGTTTACAACAGATTAAGGCTCATTCCTATGCATGGGGATGATGGTTCTGTGACACATGTTATTGGGATCCAGCTATTCTCTGAGGCAAACATCGATCTCAGCAACATATCATATCCAGTGTATAAACAACAGTCCAATCACAGGCTCAGCATTCAAGACCTAAACTCAGCTTCTCATGAACATACTCCAAAAATCCAGAGTTCAGACTACTGTGCTATCCTCCAATTGTCAGATGAAGTTCTTGCACACAACATCTTATCTCGTCTGTCACCAAGAGATGTCGCATCGATTGGATCGGTCTGCACAAGAATGCATGAGCTAACCAAGAATGATCACCTCAGGAAGATGGTCTGCCAGAACGCATGGGGAAGAGATGTCACCGTCAGGCTCGAGATGAGCACCAAGATGTTACAATGGGGTCGCCTTGCAAGAGAGCTAACAACCCTTGAGGCTGCCTCATGGAGGAAGTTCACAATTGGAGGACGTGTGGAGCCTTCCCGTTGCAACTTCAGTGCATGTGCTGTTGGTAATCGCCTTGTCCTGTTCGGAGGGGAGGGAGTCAACATGCAGCCCATGGATGACACTTTTGTGCTTAACTTGGAGTCTGCAAGGCCAGAGTGGCGCCGTGTCAAGGTCTCTGCCTCCCCACCTGGCCGGTGGGGGCACACTCTGTCATGGCTGAATGGGTCATGGCTGGTAGTATTTGGAGGCTGTGGTCAGCAAGGTTTGCTCAACGATGTCTTCGTCCTTGACCTTGATGCTCAGCAGCCTACATGGAGGGAGGTTGCAAGTGAGGGTCCTCCATTGCCACGGTCTTGGCACAGCTCATGCACTTTGGATGGTTCAAAGCTCGTTGTCTCAGGTGGGTGCACAGAGTCAGGTGTTCTTCTCAGTGACACCTTCCTCCTCGACCTCACAAAGGAAAAACCAGCATGGAGGGAGATTCCTACATCTTGGTCACCACCATCCCGCCTTGGCCATACCATGTCCGTCTATGGTACAACCAAACTATTCATGTATGGTGGACTGGCAAAGAGCGGCTCGCTTCGGCTGCGCTCCAGCGATGCCTATACGATGGATGTCGGTGAAGACAGCCCCCAATGGAGGCAGCTGGCGACTACCGGGTTCCCGAATGTCAGCCCACCTCCAAGGCTTGATCACGTTGCAGTGAGCCTGCCATGTGGGAGAATCATCATATTTGGCGGCTCGATTGCTGGCCTGCACTCTCCGGCGCAGCTGTTCCTGATTGACCCCGCCGAGGAGAAGCCGACATGGAGGATCCTGAATGTCCCTGGGCAGTCACCGAAGTTCGCCTGGGGACACAGCACATGTGTGGTGGGTGGGACTAGGGTCCTGGTTCTGGGTGGCCACACTGGGGAGGAGTGGATCCTGAATGAGCTCCATGAGCTGTGTCTCGCAAGCAGGCCAGATGAAGATGAGTGATCTCTTCGTGCATGGCTGTGCATCTGATTTAGATCCTATGCTATTTGCACCTACTTTGAGTCTGTCACCGCATTCTGCATCAGTACAATAATGGAAATCAATCTGAAAATGAAGAGTTAGTCCTGGAGAGTTGTCTACTTTGTAGTTGTCATTGGAGATGTTTCTGCATCAGTACAAAAAAAGCGAAAATTATCTGAAAAAAAGTAGTTAGTCTTGGAGAGTTTAGTATTTACTTTGTTGTTATCTGAGATGTTGTCTTGCATCCTTATCGGTATAACAAAATATTGAAAATTAGTCTAGGAAAAAAGAAAGAGGTTAGTCCTGCAGAGCTGAGTCTATTTTGCTTTCACCGCATATGTTTTATTATTATATGTTCTAGATACTGTTACTTGTTATTGTGGTCTGTATGTAAAATTTTCTTCAGAAAACCCAAAAAAATGAAACTGGATTGTAAATTCATGTCTCTATGTTACACCGCCTTGGTTGTCTCATATCGATGCTTTGTAGGCATCATAATTCATATTTTATAGCCTACAAAGCATCATAGTTCATATATCATAGCCTCCGCTGCTTCAGTCGTGTAGAGGTCACAGCGCACGTACGATTGTACGAAGCTGGTTGATTTTCTTTGCAAGCGATGTTTGAAAAAGCCAAGTGCTGATGTGGGTTTTCCTGCAATTCCAAGGGCTCATGACCAATATTTTATCTCATTGCTTGTTCAAAGTTTATGCCAACATCAAGACATGTCGTAGACGTTGGCATAGAAAAGGGGCGACGTGGATGTGGATGAGCCGGACAGCGTAAGATAGCGTAGGCGAGCATAGTACTGATAACTGAATTATTATGGTCTGGAGATCAACGGCAGAATTATTGGATTGCATATAGCATTCCATGATCGGACTGAGAATCTTGGGCACCACCACCAACCTGTAGGCTTCTTTGGGCACAGATGCGCATCAGGTTCTTGGTCCCAAACGGCATATAGCAGCTGCTTTAAGACAGCAACCTGAAGAAACGCTCAGAGCCACGTTTCTGCTAAGCAGGAATCGAACAGTTGATCACAGCCAAAACGAATCTTCCACGCATTCGGATGATTCAAAGGTCAGATAGCGCAGGAACACACAATACTTGCAAAGCCATCCCAACAAATTACTACTGGCAGCAGGCCTGTCAAATACTCCATAGGTCAAAGTGACATAAGCAATCATTCTAACAACGCTGCAGAGCAGGTTTTTTTTCCCATGATGGCCAGATTGGAGCATGAAAACCAGCATCCAGCCATCATTTTATCGACTTAAACTGAAACAAAGGGTGCGGCGTAACAAACATCATCTAAGGTACTTAATCAAACAGCAGCAATGCAGTATCGTCCAGTGCGACGACAACGGAGGTACGTATACTAAGTAGCTATTGAAATCCAGGAACATTGTGGCTCTGGTCACTCCCAAACATCAGCGGGTGCATCAGGTAGGGAGCTTGGGATCCATCTTACTGGCCCTCTCCGGATTCCTTCGGGGCGGCGGCTTCCTTGATCTCATCGCCAGCATCCTCCTGAAGATGGAGGAGAACCAAGGTCAAGTGAGAACAACAAGTGATGGACAAAGTGAAGAGAACTAACAAGTAGGCTAAAGAGATTAAAATAACAGGTAAATTAAAGGAAACTCACATTGGTGTCAGAAGTCCATAGGGTCAAATTGTCACGCAGGAGCTGCATGATCAGAGTGCTGTCCTTGTAGGACTCCTCACCCAGGCTGTCTAGCTCAGAGATGGCTTCATCAAAAGCCTACAAACATTTAATTCAAGTCAACTCCAAAATATAAGATGGACTAAAAAAAATTAATGACAACAATGTTTTTTTGCACTGTTTGAGAACATGGATTTTCTCAGATTTGATCAAACATAGCAAACTTTACAAATTAGAATTAGAAACAATTGGTAGTGCATCAGTCTGTCTTAAGTAGACCATCTTCATGTATTCTAGACCATCTGTTGGTAATAAACAATCTTGTCATCACAGAATGGCACTAAAGAATTATCTACTGTATCTAAAGTTTGCAACCCTTGCCATTCCAAAACTAGGTCTCATCATTTGGTTGTAAGAAGGTAGTATCAAGGTGGAAAAATGTATGCAGCAAGACACGTCAAGTTCAATGAAGAACCAACAGCAAAGACAATAGAAGCATCTCACTTTCCACAGAATAAGAATATATAGTGGAAACTGCAACAGACAAGTGGATTAAATATTATACTGGGGCACGGATTCATCAAACATAAAAAGGTTACCTTGTTACCATTTCAAAGTAAATAGTCCCACTACAAGAATTTAGTAACCTCAATAGTAAGATTATGGTTCAGTGATTGCACATTTAGAATAAAAACTAGGACAGATTGTATGCACTAAACCTTTACTTTTTGTGAAACAAGACAATTCAAGAAAGAATTCTTGCAAAATTTGGCAGGGCATGCAAAATACTTTATATGCCTCCTTAAGATTCACAAGCACATATAAAAGAAAAGAAAATATTCTCCTGTAAAAGAAAATGAGAGCACATACACTCCATGAATCCATGATAACATATATATGTATATAAGCATCCATCTACCAAGTAAATTATTTCCTTTGACGTCATCTCTTACTAAACAAAGAAAATCTTATCTTAATGATCAATATAAGATTTGAGAGGGGTATTGCTTATGCACTCAGCCAAACAATGCAAATCTAGAACAACTCACATCACATATAACAAAACCTCACTCACATGTAATGCACAGTAAAGGGAGCAGAAGAAGACCTGTTTGGCAAGGTTGCAAGCCCGGTCAGGGGAGTTCAGGATCTCATAGTAGAACACTGAGAAGTTGAGCGCCAGGCCAAGCCTGATGGGGTGGGTCGGAGCCAGATCTGCAAGAGCAATGTCCTACAACACAAAAAAGCAACACGAACAGTGAATCCCAATTTACAAGATATGGTCGTTCTATCAGCATATGCACAAAAGAATCAGGTTCGATTTTCATTAGATATCTAACCTGGGCAGCTTTGTAGGCGTTCATGGTGCTCTCTGCAGCTTCCTTCCTCTCTGCACCTGACTTGAACTCAGCAAGGTACCTGCAATTCATCAGGAGGTTAATTCAGAAACCGAGATAGACATTTCCAATAGCAAACTCCTGATCACTACAGCCTCACCAATCATAAAAATAGAACTATAAAATGCAACCTCACAGCAACATAGAAACATGTTAACTAATTCATAAGTTGCAACATCAGTATGCGCAACCATGAATGAGGGGAGCCCCTCACTCAAACGTCACAAACATCACAATCTCTTTTCCCTTTCCCCTTCTTGACTTTCCCCACCACCAATAACACGAAACTAAACCACAAAAAATTCAAACAGAATGACGGCACCTCAAACTTGGACCTAATCGTCACCAAGTCCTCAGATCCCTATCAGCACCACACAAAACAGAGATCTTAAGTTGACTTCACCGACCACCAGTTTTTGGGCCACCGCCCGGTTCAAATCGTGCCCCCACAAACAATAATAACCGGTGATAAATAAGGACCTAATAAATCCAAAATACAGAGATCCATCATAACCTAATGTGAAATCTACGCCCCCATCATGTATATATAATCGCATAAAAAGAGATCACGCGTGAATCTACCAGGAAACCCCACTCCTCGGCCGCCCCGTACACAGATCGCATCATCTACAAGGAAAAGGGCTAGATCTCTGTTCGGAAATGGTGCCGGAAACAACAAGAAGGATATATATATATACCTGTGGTAGTCTCCCTTCATCTTGAGGTAGAAGACCTTGGACTCGGCGGCGCCGGCGGAGGGGACGAGGTGGGAGTCGAGAAGCGCGAGGATGCCGTCGCAGATGCGGGCGAGCTCGGCCTCGATCTTGGAGCGGTAGGCGCGGATGGAGGCGGCGTGGGCCTCGTTGCCGCGGCCCTCCTCCTTCTGCTCGATGGAGGAGATGATCCGCCACGAGGCCCTGCGCGCGCCGATGACGTTCTTGTAGGCGACGGACAGCAGGTTGCGCTCCTCCACCGAGAGCTCCTCCCCGCCCCCCGCGCCGCCCGCCGAGCGCGCCACGCGCTCCATGAACTCCACCATCTCCTCGTACCGCTCCGCCTGCTCCGCCAGCTTCGCCATGTACACGCTCTCCTCCCTCGTCGGCTCCGACGGCGACATGGCGGCTGCTGCTACCGGGGTCGGGGGCGGCGGATCGGCGGAGGAAGGTCAGGGGATCGCCGGCAACAGGGGCGGCAACAGGGACGCGGCGGCGCAGGGGATCTCCTGTGGATGGATGGAGGCGACGCGGTTGTGCGGAGGGGAGGCGAGTGGGTGGGGGCATTTGAGGAGGGCGAGGCCCCCCGGGCGCGGGGGGCGCGGGGCCCGCATGGCAGTGGGATGACGTGGCGGTCAAGGGGGGCCGTGGGGCGCGGCGCGGGGGGTGGGCGTGTGGCCGGGCGTGTGGCCCGGAGGTGGGTGGATGGGATTTGGTCGGTGGGACACGTGGCGGGTGACGGTTGGTGGGGAGTGGCGGTGTGGGCGGGGAACGGGAGGTGGGGAGGTTTGGGCGGTCAATCTGGGGAGGGGAGGGGATGGATGGGAGGTGAAGCTTCGCCCATGCTTCTGTGCTAGAATCGGGAATTTTTTTATTTTTTCCATTCGTTAATTCGGAAAAGAACCTTTTGTTGGCAATACTTTTTTGTATTTACTTCCTCCCGTAGTCTACAAAGATGTACTGTAGGTACAGATGTATTTTTCTTTTGCGAGTAGTACGTATTACTTTTGGAGAAGGAAGTCTGACAGATGTGTTGCAAACATATGAGCCCTGTTTGGGCCTGCTCTGCTCCAGGTTTCACAGCTCCGCTCCAACTTTGTCCAACCAAACACCTCCAACTCTTAAAACTCTGCTCCCTAAAAAAGGTGGAGTTCAAGCCCAAGGTCGTTCTATCAGCATATGCACAAAAGAATCAGGTTCGATTTTCATTAGATATCTAACCTGGGCAGCTTTGTAGGCGTTCATGGTGCTCTCTGCAGCTTCCTTCCTCTCTGCACCTGACTTGAACTCAGCAAGGTACCTGCAATTCATCAGGAGGTTAATTCAGAAACCGAGATAGACATTTCCAATAGCAAACTCCTGATCACTACAGCCTCACCAATCATAAAAATAGAACTATAAAATGCAACCTCACAGCAACATAGAAACATGTTAACTAATTCATAAGTTGCAACAAGGTTCTTGGTCCCAAACGGCATATAGCAGCTGCTTTAAGACAGCAACCTGAAGAAACGCTCAGAGCCACGTTTCTGCTAAGCAGGAATCGAACAGTTGATCACAGCCAAAACGAATCTTCCACGCATTCGGATGATTCAAAGGTCAGATAGCGCAGGAACACACAATACTTGCAAAGCCATCCCAACAAATTACTACTGGCAGCAGGCCTGTCAAATACTCCATAGGTCAAAGTGACATAAGCAATCATTCTAACAACGCTGCAGAGCAGGTTTTTTTTCCCATGATGGCCAGATTGGAGCATGAAAACCAGCATCCAGCCATCATTTTATCGACTTAAACTGAAACAAAGGGTGCGGCGTAACAAACATCATCTAAGGTACTTAATCAAACAGCAGCAATGCAGTATCGTCCAGTGCGACGACAACGGAGGTACGTATACTAAGTAGCTATTTGTCGAGCCGCATCTCCAGTGCCCGCTCTCGTCGCCGCCCCGCCGTCGCAGGTGCTCCTCCGCATGAGCCGCTCGCCGCCGGCCACTGCCTCCGCCGTGGGCGAGATTCCGGCCACCAGCGCCCGCCCTCCACCGTGGTGAGAACCCAATCGTGTTCCCCTCTGCCTCCCCTCTCCCCTGCGCTAGCTAGCAGCCGCTCTAGGCCACCCCAACCGCCCAATCGCCGGCGAACAGGAGTGAGGGCCGCCGTCGGCCATGAGCAGAGGAAAATGGCAAGAAGAGTAACAGACTGACATGTGGGCTCATCATTCGGGGGTATATTAGACTTTTCCTAAGGAGATCTTGTGTTTCTGGAGCTGGAATTATGCTGCATGCCAAACATGACCTTTGCTCTATAAACTCCATAGCAGAGCTACTCCATGATGGAGTTGGTGGAGCAGAGTTGGAAAAACTGGAGTAGAGCAGTCCGGCCTGTTTGGGACTGCTCCACTCCACCTTTTACAACTCTGCTCCCAAACTATCCAACCAAACAGGTCCAGCTCCACAAACTCTACTCAAAAGAAAAGGTGGAGTTGAGGGCCAACTCCACGTTTTCTATGTCCTCATAGAGTTGGGGTGTAATTACCCACCACTGCCACCGTTTACACAAGAAAAAACGGATCGTTTTCTTCTCTCCCACCCCGACGTTTCTGTCGAGCGCCGCACCGCGCCTCTGTCCGACGCCTCCTGTCCGCCGCCGCTTCTCTCCCAAACCCTAGCTCCTCTTTCCGGCCACCACGGCGAGCTCTCCGGTGAGGTGATGGCCGAAGGTGGTAGATCCAATGATCCGCACCAGGAAGATGTCCTTTTTAGCTCCCAAACCGCCGGCTTCATCGCCATGGCTCAGGGCAGTTCGCCGGCGCCAAGGGTGGGGCTCCCGCGGCCTCCACACGCGCCTGGTGCCCAGGCCGGGAATACTGCGGCGGCCGGCGCCCAGGCCGGGAATACTACGGCGGCCAGCGGCCAAGCTGCAGCCACCGTCGGCCATGGTGCTGTTCCGGTCGGCAAGAGTAAACGGAAGCGAGCAGCGACGAAGACTGACGAGCAGGTATTGTTTCTTCCTTTGAGATTTGAATATGAGCATCACAATGACATGAAAAATTGTGGCTAGTGCTTGGTAAATTGTAGATTGTCTTCATTACTTGAACACATTGTTGCAATATTATGGTCAGGGTGATAAAATGGATTGGACTGATGCACAATTGACATTAGTTTGTGAGTTACTGGCTGAACAAGTGAACAGAGGCAATCGCCCAAATACTCATTTGAACCCTGTAGGTTATACAGAGGTAATAGATAGGTTTTATCAATTGACTGGTATCTTATTATCAAAGACACAAATCAAGAACAAGTGGGATAAATTAAAAGTTGATTGGGGCATATGGCTGAAGTTGAAGAGGAAGCAAACAGGTACTGGTTGGAACAACGCAACAAAAACAATTCAAATGGAGAATGAGTGGTGGAAGAAGACAAAAGAAGTGAGTGTTGTCAATTTAATGGTCAGTATTATGTACTATGCATATGTACTGATGTATGTGTATGTGTTTTTTTAGGATATTCCTGGGTGTGGAAAGTTTAGAAAAAAGCCTATCCAAAATGAGGATTACCTTAGGGAAATGTTTAGAAATATTACAAATGAGGAAGCAGATCATTGGAACCCTATGAGTGACAATCCTATTATCCCTACTACTCAAGAGAAACCTTTTGATGTAGACAATGAGCAGGGAGCTGGAGAGGATAATGGCCAAGGTGACCCAATTGATGCCAACATTGAGGGCGATGAGGATGTACACATGGTCACTCCAAGTGCAAATCCAAATCCAAAACAAAAGCCTCGTGTTGCTGCTGTTGATAGGAAAAAGGGAAAGTCAAGCACAGCACTTCTAATTCATGAAGCAATTTCGAAGATATCAGATTGTTCAAGTTCCTTTACAACAAAGAAGGAAGAACAGGTCACCATCAAGGAAGTAATGGAACATGTTCTTGACTGTGGTGCAGAGTATGGTTCAGATGAGCATGACATTGCTACCCAGTTGTTTGTGAAGAAGGACTATAGAGAAATGTTCATGACCCTTCCTACTAGAGAAATAAGGCTCAACTGGCTTAGGAAAAGGCACGATAACAAATATGGAAGCTAGATTTGTTTCATGATCTGTTATGAAATGTGCACCTGTATGCACTTGTATCCTATTTGAACCTGTATTTTTTTTTTGAACCAGTGTACTATTAGAACCTGTATGCTATTTGGATCTGTATGTTTTTTTAAAACTATTACAACCTATCTATGCATATCTATTGAAGTTGCGTCCTTTTTTGTCAGAATTGTATGCAATATGTATGCTGTTTGGAGAGGGCCATGAACTATGCAGAGTGAGGAATCTGGTAGTGAGGAATCTGGTACAACTATTACAACTTTTTTTTATGTTTGCAGAGTGAGAAATCTGGTAGTGACCAAAGCGACTCTGACAAAGAGAACGAAGCATTTTGGAATCTTGCAATGTGTGGTGCTAAACTAGCTGCAGCTTATGTTGATTTATATTTTGATAAAAATCCAACTAGGACATCAATCCTCAGTGGTATGGGCTGGCTGCAAGAGACATGGAACACACCGGGTGAGTGTCACAGGCAGCTTCGGATGAGCACAGAGATATTTTTCGACCTTCATAATTTATTGGTTCAAAGGTATGGTCTGAAACCATCCCTACATATGAGCACTCATGAGATGTTGGGAATCTTCTTATTTGTATGTGCTGGAAATGAATCTAATAGAAAAGCTCAAAACCGGTTCAAGCACTCGGGTGAAACCATTCATAGGAAATTTGATGAGGTACTCAATTGTTTGATGCAAATGTCTAAAGATTTTATCAGACCAAAGGATCCCAATTTCCCAACTGTTCATAGGAGGATAAGAGATGATCGTAGAGCATATCCACATTTCCAAAATTGCATTGGTGCTCTAGATGGCACTCATATTCGAGTTTCCTTGTCACCTGATGATCAAGTAAGATATATTGGGAAGTCTGGTACACCTACTCAAAATGTTCTGGCGGTGCGTGACTTTGATATGAGGTTCACTTATGTGTCAACGGGACAACCCGGGTCTATGCATGATACTACTGTCCTGTTTAATGCTATAAAAGTTGATGAAATCTTTTTTCCACATCCTCCAAAAGGTGAGCTGATACTAATGTCCTGTATATTGCAATTCTTTGATCAAATTCTCACTAATGGGGGCTGATATTTTTTTACAAACTTATAGGAAAATATTATGTTGTTGATGCTGGATATCCTAATCGTCCGGGTTACCTATGTCCTTATAAAGGTGAGAGGTATCATATGCCAGAGTGGCACAGAGGAATGGAACCAAATACTCCCAAAGAAAGGTTCAATCGTATTCACTCATCCATCTGCAATGTTATCGAGAGATCATTTGGAGTGCTAAAAATGAAATGGCACATTCTATTCAAAATGCCACCGTACCCAATGTTCAAGCAAAAAATGATTGTTGTGGCTACTATGGTCCTTCACAACTTCATTCGTGAGCATGGCGGTGAAGACTTGGACTGGGCTCGTGTCGACCGTGATCCAAATTATGTTCCAACAATTCCTGAAAGGTATCGAAAATATGTGGTTGCATCAAATGGGTCTACTGGAGAGCCGAATGCTCCTACTATGGATGTATTCCGTGATGAGTTGGCCACCGCCCTCTCTCTAGCTTGGCGCTAGAATATTATGTGCTGTTCTCTAGTTGTCTATGGACAATTATCTCTACTCGGATGATGCACTTTTTTTAATTATCTATGGACTATGATGCACTTTGTTAATTATCGGTGATGTATGGCATGTACGTCTTGACCACTTTGGCCGTGTTGCAAATTTCCGTGCTTATTTTGCCCACGTCAAAATACATAGGCCCAAGACATCTTTTAGGGGTATATTAGACTTTTCTCAGTGAAACCTTGTGTTCCTGGAGCTGTAGCTAGGCTGGGTGTCAAACAGGACACTTGCTCCACAAACTCCACAGCAGAGCTACTCCATGGTGGAGTTGCTGGAGCAGAGCTGAATAAACTGGAGCAGAGCAGTCCAAACAGGCCCTTAGTTCACATTCAATCTCCAAATTTCATTATTCACCTATCATATCAGATCTCTTTCAGTATGGAGTATTAAATGTAGGTAAATAAAAAACTAAGTACATAGTTTTAATGTGCACGATGAGACGAATCTTTTGAACTAGTTAGGTCATTGTAGGACAACGATTACCACAAACAAACGAAAAGTGCTACGGTACGTTATAATGTCCGATGTGACTTTTTGACCAAATTTTACCCATCCTTTTTTTACAACTAAACACACCCATGGTACCATTTGCGGGTTGTTTCCAACGAGATAGCAGCTGTATGTGTGTTTATTTTTTTTGTTTTTTTAAAAGGAATTTATTTTTTTGTTGAGAGGACGAGGTGGCAACTGATCGTGTTCGACTGGACCTCAGACCAATCGCAATGGGAGGGTCATAGGAGTGTCATAGACATTAAATTTGATAACATGTACCAATAGTATTATGAGAGAGAAAAGAGGAGGGTTATAAAATGTGAGAGGAGGGTCATGGTGATAACCCTCCACTGACACAGTTCTTAAGATTTCAGTCTAGGTAACTGTGTCGATGACCCTCCCACTAAGACTGGCCTCAAAGCATCCAACGTTGCTCTCCTCGATAGCCTCAAGCCCATTACAGCAGCATTTCTCGAGGCCGGCCGTGTTTAGATTGTGTGTGAAAAAAAATTTAGGTAATAAATACACCTTTGACCAATAATTAAGGATATTAAATTAAAATCATTTATAAAACTACCTTCACAACATTCAACTATTCCGCGAGACTTATCAAATGAGGCCTTTGACCAAACAATTAGAGAATGGTTACGGTAACACTACTGTAGCAAAATATGGCTTAATTAGGCTCGTTAGATTCGTCGCGCAAAGTTGCACTCATCCCTAAAAAGATTTTGCAAATAGACTTCATTTAATACTCCATGCATAAAAGATTCCTTTCGCGAAAATTTTTTTGGCTGCCATCTAAACACGGGCTATACAACGGGTAACCTCATTGGGCCCATACAAAGCTAAATTGTTTTCTTCTTTTATATTGTTCTCTATATTATCAGAGTTTTGTATAGTTTTTCCCATAGTAATGCACTCCGAAATGAAATGTTACCATGAATATGCTACAAAATTTGATTTAAAAAAATAAAAAATAATATCCATTGAAATGTAAAAATAGGCATGTTCGATCGTTTAATAATTCATTGAGATAGTGTATTTCAACTGTGGAGACTAAAGGTAGTATTTGTTTTTTAATAGAATATATATATTATACATCTTTTATAAATATAAGCGAAAATGAACTACTCCGTACTAACGAACAACTTAAGGGTCAAACGATTTCTAGTAACACTGGCGAACAAAAACGTGCGTACGTATCTTTTTGGTTCGGCGACATGAGATTATGAAAATCAATTCCCCGTAATGTGTAAACTTGCGTGAGAGGATTCAAATTCTACGGGCAACAAAGACAGACATGAGATTATGAAAATCAATTCCCCGTAATGTGTAAGCATTGGGCATGGATCAAAGGCCCGTTAGGGCATGCACAGCCCACAGACGGGTAGCAGTCGGCAGAACCTCGATTTTAGCAGGTATACAGACAACTCATACAGCCCACAGACAGACAGAAAGGTCGTCTGTAAGCTGTTTAATGCTTTGCATAGAGCTTAAGATCAACTACAAATGCAATTGTGTATATCATTGTGTGGCTATTTAAATCAAAAGATGATATTTGTACACTAATTTATGATTTGTTCTAAACAATGTATCATACATAAAATACAAATACCTAAAACCAAATAAAGGCCGGCAGCAACAAGCTTATCCATCGAGCTCTGCACGGTGTCTCGTGTCAAAAAAAATAAAATAAAATAAAACCAAATATCCACCCAGCTCTGCACGAGCTTATCCATTTGCATCTTACCAGCAACCGAGCTAGCTTATCCATTCGCATCCCAGCAACAAGGCCGACGGCCCCCAGCTCCCGCTGCGCTCGCCGGCGGCCGCCTGCTAGCTCCCCGCGTCCGCGTCGCCGCGCCCACCTCTAGCCACCACCTCCTCGCGTCCCACGCCGTTGTGCCCACCATCGGCTTCCTCCTCCCCGCTACTGGCACCCGATGGCCCTCCTCCGTGGAGTCGGACAGGATGAGGGGCAGAGTGCGCCGGCTCCGGCGGAGGATCGAGCACCACGACGACGACCAACCCGGGCTGCAGAGGAGCGAGAAGCAGGCCAGCCTCGTCCTGGAGCTCGAGCTCGGCCCGGCGCTGCAGGAAGAGCTCGTGGTGCAGCTCCTCTGGTGCTCCTCTGGCGGCGAGCTGGCGGGGTCGTCGTGGCAATGGTGGAGCTCGTGAGGGCGCGCGGCCGGGGTGAGCTCCTCCGCCGGGGAGTGGCTGCGCGGGCGGCCGGATCTGCGGGCGGGCGAGCTCCTCCATGGCGCGGTGGACGGGCGAGCTTCCTCAACGGCGGCTGCTGGTGGAGGAGCGGTGGCGGGGGAGGAGATGCGCGCGCAAGCTTTTGGCGGGGAAGCAGATGCACGCCGCGAGCTTTTGGCGGGGGAGCGCGGGATTCAGACGTGCACACGCGGGATCCTTGCCGCCGCCGCGTGGAGGAGACGACCCCTACAGCCCATCGATGCGCGTCGATTCGGCGTGGGGGAACGGGACGCCCGCGTCGCCTCGCCAGGCGACGCGAAGGCCGTCGGTAGAGAGATGCGGGGGTGTTTTTGCAAAGTGACCGGCATACAGACGGAAGGAAGAGACGCGCTGTACAGTTATGCTGCCAGCCCAGAAGAGTAGCCCAGTTTGGGTTACGATTCAAATGTGGCTCTAGTCTAGACAAAGGACCACCGTGGCACCGTATGTTTGGTTTGCTGCCAAAGGAATGGCCAAACTAAGATAGACTCTGCCTCAGCGATTACATGCAGCTCGGCTATTGGATCATCTTCCTTTTGCTGAGCTGTTTGGCAGAACTACACCTCCAAACTACAGATATTTACATTTTCTATATTAAATTAAAATATCTTAAATATTAATATTTAGCACAAACTATAAACAAAACGATTCGTCTATATATTCTTGATGTATCCTAGCTACAACTTTAGAATTTCTTAGAGCTCGTAATACCCAGTTTCAAAAACTCTACGGATTTTCTGGAGTTGGAGCTATAACAAACAGGGCTAATGCTTCTCCCATGCTTCTATGTTAGAATCATTTTTTTTTCAATTAAAAAAAAGAACCTTTTGCTTGGAGTACTTTTTGATATTTGCCTCCGTATTACAAATATGACATATGTATGTATAAATATATAACTTTTTTGTCCGTAGAATTGCTTTTGGAGAAGTTGATGTGTTGCAAACATATGGTACCATTTGTATTGTTTGCAACGAGATGGCAACTGTTTTCCTTTTTTCTTTTCCATCAAGACAGCAATTAGCAACTGAACGTGTTGGATCTCTCAAAGCATCCAACGTTTCTCATCGAGGGCCTCAAGCAGTCAAGCCCATTACAACAGCATTTCTTGATTACTTATAAAAGAAAACAGCATCTCGAGGATGCCTACACAATAGTTAAACTCATTGGGCACATACAAAGCTAAATTATTTTCTTCATCTTATATGCTTTTATTTATTTCTGGGGCTGTGTATTATGTCTCAATAGTAATGAGCGCTCCGAGTCCAAATATAATCAGGAATATGCGAAGAACTTTGACTCTTCTTGGAAATAAATCATGGTCAACGATTTATGGATTCAGATATATTGGAAAAGACATGTTCCTCGTTTTCAGATTTTTGTTGAGATAGTGTATTTGAAGTAATGTGGCGGTAGTTAGTAGTTCCCTTGGAAAGTTTGAACTTCTATCAAGAAAGCCACGTGGGATCACCATGAGATGCGTAAAGAAGAAGAAGCATTGGGCATGGATCATAGGCCCATTATATTTTATATAATCGAAACTTAAAAGAAATGAAAGGCCCAGCCCAGAAATCTAGCCCAGTTTGGGTTACGATCCAAACGACCAAATGGAACGCAAGGCATGTTTTGTTTGTGTTGGCATCTATATATGGCTATATATTTTTGCTAGCCCAATAATTTTGGCACCATATTCTGGTTTGTTGGCAAAACGAATGGCCAAACTTAAACTGCAACTGCACAAGGACATGCAACTAGGCAACTGGATTATCATCTCCCTCCAATTTGCTAGCTCAGTCACGGTATACACGACACGAGGTGTCTCCTGAAAAAGTTCTAGCAGGGCGGGCCACAGCATGGATCCTTTTTATATCCTGGCAACACCAAAGCAAACAGAGCAACACAAAGGCCTTGTTTAGATCCCAAATTTCACTCCCAAATTTACTATGCAAAAAGAAGATTCACCATTACATTAAAATGTCATAACATGCATGAAGTACTAAATATAGATGAAATCAAAAACTAATTACACAGTTTTGTTGTGCTCTACGAGACGAATATTTTGAGCCTAATTAATCAATTTTTGAACAATTTTCCACAAATACTAACGAAATGCTACAGTAGCGCAATAATTACGAAGTGACATTATACTCCCAAATTCACCCTCCCAATTCTAACATCAAGGCCAAAAGATGCAACGAGATCATGTGGATGTGGATGGAGATCCGATCAACGGGGCAGGCAACCACCCTGAGCCAATTTTGGTCCGGCCGCTCATGCAGTTGAGCTAACATAGGTCATCACCAAAATCGTTATCAACTTGATTAGGGTTCGGCTGCCATAGGAAAACTCGATCAGCTGACACGCTGCCAGTTCTCACCGCCATCGGTTCTCAACGAGCTGAGCCTGTTGGAGATATAATAAAGGTGAATGAAGACGCTCTTCCCGTTTGTTAATAACACAAACGATGAACACCGAACCGATGCCAATTTGCAAAAGCAAGAAAATGTTAGGTCACGGTCAGGTTATCTGATGAGCCATAGTAGATTAGTAGTGGATCCGTTTGTGAAGCCACCGGTTGATAGCTACATGCACTGGAACTGCATTTTCTTTTTTCTTTCCAACCAAGCAACCAAACTGAATTGCACACCGTGGCAGGTATTCATATATAGCTTCACTTCTGCAGGAAACCCCTCAATGCAAGTAATCAGCCTTACTCGATGCATTGAACATCATCACTTCTGTATCAGTCGTAGCAAAGGCAATGCAAATGGAGGGCATCAGCAGCAGGGAGCTCGCCGGCCGTGGCCCCCTGCAACAGCGGCGTAGCCATAGCCGCCGTACTGTTCCTCTCCTCCTCCTCGCGCTGCTCGCCGTCGTCGTCGCCGACAACTCGTTCGCCGCCGCCAGCATCTTCGGCGGCGACGCGGCAACGGTATATGATGATGATCATCCTTATTAGTCCTTCGATTAAAATCAGCACGCATACGAGATTACGAGTGCTCGATCGATCACTGATCATCTCGTGTTGTTGTGTTGTGCCCTGTAACCTCTAACCTGTATACGTCCTTCCGCAGGAGTGCAGCCGAACGTGCAAGTCCGACAACTGCGAAGGTACGGCATACGTATAATGGCGTGTCTGAACTCTGATGAGGTCTGAATATTATAATCCTGCGTCGAAACTTCACCTGTTTTGCTGATATATCGATCAATCGTGTCGATCATCGCCGATGATGGCAGAGGCGCCGCTGATGCGGTACGGCAAGTACTGCGGCGTGAAGTACACGGGGTGCCCCGGCGAGGCCCCCTGCGACGACCTCGACGCCTGCTGCATGCTCCACGACGCCTGCGTCCAGGCCACCGGTACGCCTTGTATAATATTCTCTTTCAGAAATTTTCTCATTATTGCTACGACCTAGTATACATATCATCGACATCACATTATTCCTGATCCGATCCATTGTTGTGCTCGGACGACGATATGATGTATATATATGATGATGATGCATTGATGCAGACGACTACCTGAACCTGTTGTGCAACCAGAGCCTGCTGGACTGCGTGGCGGCGATGAGAGCGTCGTCGTTCACGGCGGCGGCGGCGACGACGTTCGAGGGGAACCAATGCAACGTGACGGAGGTCGCCGACGAGATCACCTCCGTCGTGGAGGCCGCCGTGTACGCCAGGGGCATCTTTCAGAGCAAGCCGTAGCATCAACCGGGCTGGGCTGGGCTGGGCTGGGCTGGTAGGGGTAGGTGGAGCGGGTGGCCTAGAAAACTTGGTTAGTGGCGATGCAGATTCTCTGTTATCATTGACGGCTTGGAGAGCTCCACATCATTTACATTTTTTCCCGGTTTTACACCGTTCAGTGGGTACAGATCAGATACGTCCTAACTGAACGTGTCACCTTTCCTTTTCGCTAAGAGCTTAGTTGTGTTTCTACAAAAAAAATGAAAAATGGGACATTGGATTTCGATATGATGCAACGTTTATAGAATCTATTTTTTTATGGAAACGTGCAAATGATGAAAACTAGCGAGATGATTCGCGTAAATAACATGGCTAGATTAAGTCTTTAACATATTTTTCAACAAAAATATTTTTCTATTTCTTTGGCTCATCGAAAATACTAGAGTTACATATTATCAAACAAATGGATGACTTCCAAAGAATTTATGATGGCTTCAGCATTAGCTTATTATTGTGTTACAAACCTATTCACTACGCCAGTAATAAACATTTGTGGGGACTAGGGACACCTTACACCTACCTTCTTTTTCCATGACCGATTGCATTTTGTCACAAACCCTAGAAATCACTTCTATTTCGAGGTTTGTTGTCATCAGGGATCGTCCCTAAAGTAGGTATTTCTAAGATTGGTTCAATTTGTTATATTAGTGGACCATGAAAATATAAGGCGATTTTTTATGACCCGACGCCGCAGCGCAGCCTCCTCCCACCCTTCCTCCCTCCCTGTCGTCGTTGGAGCGTGAGGCCGGAAGTCCGGCTGGGGCCAAGGAAGGCGGCGGCCGGGATCTCGTCTCTCCTCGTTTGTCTTCTACTTCTTCGCGACAGCGCCTATGAAGGAGAGGGCGGCGGCGGTGACTGCTGCCCATGGCTGCGGGATCATGGTGGTGGTGGCTGGATCCGGCCCAGCCACACGCGGATCTGGGGGGCTGCCGGCGGCCTGTGCGGGGAGCGCGTTTCTCCGAAGCTCGTCGCCCCTCATGGCCGGATCTGAGCGGCTATGGCTAAATCCGGTGGTGCTCCTCCATGGCGTCCAGCATGGCCGCGCGGTCGGCCTTGTTGGCGGCGGCGGGAATTTCTTCTTCCCATCCATGCCGTCGTTGTGGCGGCGGGGTCTGATTTGGGTCCAGCAAACTTAGATTTGGACGTCCTCGGTCCCTTGCCGGCAGTGCCTTCCTCGGTATGGTGGTGGTCGTCGAGGGCGGCCGGCGTGCTGGTCGTCGTGCGGCGGCGGTATAGGGTCGGATTTGAGCCCCTTGCCTTTGGAGCAAAGCTGTTGGTGTCCTTCCTGTGTAAGGGTCATTCTCGTTGGTCGGGCGCAGTGTTGACGAAGATGGCAGCGGATTGGGTGAAAACCTTGCCTGGCGTGTTTTACTAGGCCGGTAGCGGTGGAGTGTTTGTGACACCTACCTTGTTGAAGGCGCTGCTGAAGTCGTCGGTTATTCCGTCTCCTACTACGCCTATGTGTGTTCAAGAATTGGGTGAAAACCAAGCCTGGTTTCTCCAGGCCGGCGGCGACAGTGCAGGCGCGTCGTTGAAGTTGATGATTCGCCAAGGCCGGACAGTTCTCCCGTGTGGTCACCCTACTCAGTATTCAGCTCAAGGCGGAGGTGGCTTTCGATGGCGTAACAGCTCGAATATTGGTTGGCAGACTGTATCTGTACCGAGTCTTTGTGCTGTTGCCTTGAAAGAAGCATCAAGTCCTCAATGGTGGTAGGTATCCAATGTTTCTGCTTGTCGCGTAGGACTACTGGAGTCCCTTGTTGGGATGTAATGTTCCCAGTCATTTTTTCTCTTTTATATTTTGTTGTAATAATCTGACCGGATGTTTTCATTGTGGCCGTAGCAATTCGTGGTCAAGGCTGAATTTAATCTATTATTAAAAAATGAAAATATAAGGCAAATTTTCAGGATCAGCCCACAAAAAATGACTAGGCCTGAAAATACTCATATTTTTGGTATTTTTGGGTAGAAAATAAAAAATTCCAACTGAGAACCTTATCAGTTATTTTCTGACTAGCGCGAGTAGGTGTCTGTGGCGTGCAGCTGGGCAGTGAGCCCTGCGGGTTGGAGCGGTGTTGGGGGTACAGCCCGTCGGTAAGGGCCGTTGGTGTGGCGTCATATTTGTAAAAAGGTCCCCGCGCCTCCCTACCGGCGGCCTTCGCGTCACCTCGCCAGGCGACGCGGGCGTCCCGTTCCCCACGCCGAGTCGACGGGCATCGACAGGCTGTAGGGGTCGTCTCCTCCAAGCGGCGACGGCGAGGATCCCGCGTGTGCGCGTCTGGACCCGCGCTTCCCCGCCAAAAGCTCGCGGCGCGCATCTGCTTCCCCCGCCAAAAGCTCGCATACGCATCTCTTCCCCCGCTACTCCACCAGCAGCCGCCGTTGAGGAAGCTCTCGCCCGCCCGCCGTGCCATGGAGGAGCTCGCCCGCCCACAGATCCGGCCGACCGCGCAGCCACTCCCCGGCCGAGGAGCTAACCCGCCCGCGGGGACGAGAGGTGACGGCTGGCCCCTGGCGACTGCAGGGCACGGCAGCGAGCGGCAGCGGCCACGGGGATGGACGCCGGCTACGAGAAGAGAGCGGCGGCCGGTTCCGGCGAGCGCCCGCGCGCCGCCAGCAGGAAGCTTGAGGTCGGCCTCAGCAGAGCTCGAGACGGCTGGAGAGCTAGAGCTTGGAGCTTGGGGCAGCGCGAGAGCTTGGAGCAGGGAGCCGGGAAGCCTTGCGCCGCGTCCGTCGGCGCAGGCGAAAGGGCTTGGAGCAGGGAACGATAGCGACGCCGAGCTCCTCCTCGTTCGGGCGCGCTCCCAGCCATGCTCCACCTTCTCGCCGGCGTGCTCCACCTTCTCGCACGGCCGTACGCTGGCAAGGCGCGCCCCCACCGCAGCCTCTGCCCCTGTGGCCACGTGCCGGAGCCGCATCCTCTGCTGCGCCGCTCTCCTGCGCCTGGCAATCGGTGAATGGATTGAGATGCTGCGCCGCTTTCCTCCGCCCGGCACTCGATGAATCGGTGAATGGATTGAGATGCAGATTCACCGTGAATCGATAAGAAGTGAATGGATAAGAAGGAAAAAAAGAAAAAAGAAAAATAGAGAAAAAAGAAAAAATAAAAATAGAAAAAAGAAATAAATAGATAAAAATAAAAACATTGTAACCATGTTTGATATATTATTTATCACATAGCCACATAATGGTATACACAAATACATTTGTAGTTGATCTTAAGCTACATACAAAGTATTAAACAGCTTATAGACGGCCTTTCTATATACGGGTTGTATGAGCTGTGTGTACATCTGTTTGTATGCTAAAATCGAAATTCTGCGGACGATCCATCGTCGTCGTCTGTGGGCTGTACATGTCCTGAGACGGTCGATATGGCCGGGGAGTGAGATGGACGCTGCAAGGGCGTGATGGCGCTACAACTTGACCTGTACTTGTTTTTAGTTTTTGCATAGATTTTTTTTAGGAAACTGGCAGGGGAGGCCCCTACCACTTCTCTTATATATATTTATATAATAAAAAAGAATGGAATATGTACAAGCAGAAGTACAGGAGTTTTAAACTCAAAGGGGGAATACAAGTTTTTTTCCATAGATTTATAGGAACGGTTGCATAAACGGACTTAGAAATGTTTTATTTTCACAACCGTCTACCTAGGGCCTGCTGCACAAATAAACCGGCTTTAGGGCAGGTACATTGCTACACGTAAGCGGTCTCATAGGTCGTCTCATGCAGAGCCACGTAGGAATTTTGCTGATGTGGAGGAGAGAGAGCGAGGTGAGAGAATCAGGTCGTTGCTTCGCGAAACAACCGCCTCATGAGCTAAATTTTAGGAATATGAGACAACTCTCCCACCATTGTACAAGTTTTGTTGCGATGCAACCAATAATAGTTCTTTATTTTCCCACCAATTAAGGGATTTTGTATTACTATGAAAACAATAACCTATTGTATAGGTTTTCTGATAAGTTGTCTCAAGATTACGTGTCTCTGCATGAGACCGCCTATTAGACGGCACCAATGTACTTGCCCTTAGAAGTCTCTTTTGGCTAGGAATTTGATCGCGTCAATTATATAAATCTAAAGATCCTAGACAATTGAAAATATTTTTCACCTAAAAAATTCCATTCCCTCCTCTCACACCGGACCCAGCTGGCGGAATTTTTTCTGTCTACTCCGTCCGTTCTGAAAAACCTGACGTTTAGGACAAGGTTTGGGTCAAACATTGGGAATATAAATCATCAATAACTTTTAAATTATTGAGTTTACAAATGTGAAAACTATATGAATAGATTTGTCTTGAAAAATACTTTCATAAAAGTATACATATATCACTCTTTGATAAATATTTTTAGAATAATAAGAGGTCAAAGTTGTGTTTTGGAGACCATGTCGCTGTCCTAAACGTCACTTATTTCAGATGTCAGGTTTTTCAGAACGGAGGGAGTACCAGGCGGTAGACGGATGAAAATTGCATGTTCCGCTGTGAATCCGCTAATGTTTTTGTCACCTAAGACTCCACCCATACCTACGCGGACCCACTGCTCATTATATACCCACATTTGTAACCACGTCTATAAACAATTATCCCGTATTGCTAATAAACAATAGATTGGAGAGTCTTTTCTATATAAATAAAGATCAACTATCTCAAAAATGATGTGCATCTACATTTGAGAATATCTAAAGCTCTATATATATAAGAGAGCGAATATAAAGTATTTTTAAAAACGCTTCGCACGACTGGTCTGTTTACCATGGTCCACTCAAGTGATATTGTTTTAGTACATATGTGTCATCAATAAACGTACGTACCGCACGTGCGTTCATGCTAGTCAAAATAAAGAATTGTTGCAGTTCAAATTATTAGTTGAAATTTTACTATGGCATTATGGGAAGACGAACCGGAGAATTTTGGGCACTGAAATTCCAAGTTCTTATAAGTGCGGGTGTTTAGTTCACGAGAAAAGATGAAAAGTGAAGTGAAAAAGTCACATTGGATACTGTAGCACTTTTTGTTTGTTTGTGGAAAACATTGTCCTACCATGACCTAACTATGCTCAAAAGATTTGTCTCGTCGTATACATCAAAACTATGCAACTAGTTTTTTTATTTACCCATGTTTAGTACTCCATGCATGAGGAGAGAAATTTGATGTGATAGGTGAATAGTGAAATTTGGAGAGAGAATTTTTGAAAGTTCGATAATTTAACCAGGAACTAAACAGGACCAAGGTGCTAAACTTGCATTGTAACAACATGTCCAAAGTCTCGTTTCTTCTAGCTTCTCCTGCCGCAATAGCAGCAATTGTTGATGAGACTGAGCATGCTGGGCAACTAAAGTTTTTCAGCGATTCCAAGGTTCAGCCATTTAAAGATGTCAGACACGTGACAGGCTGACAACTGATGAATTACTGGAAGAAGAAGCAACCAGACCCATTCATTTGTCCAATCAAACCAGAAGACAAGGAGTGGTTATCGTCATGGATTTTGCACGATTCAGCTCTTGATGACTGGACAACACGGTTGAATTTGGATGTTGAATTTGGGAGTTTAGATGTTGAAATTAGATGGTTGAATTTGGAAGTTTGATGTCACTTCGTAATCATTGCGTCATTGTAGCATTTCGTTTGCATTTGTGAAAAATTATCCAAAAATTGATTAATTAGGCTCAAAATGTTCGTCTCGTAAAGCACAATAAAACTGTGCAATTAGTTTTTGATTTCATCTATATTTAGTACTCCATGCATGTTATGCTATGTGATGCATAATTTTATTTTTACATAGTAAATTTGGGAGGTGAATTTAGGATCTTCCCAAAAGGTACAGGCGTTAGAAAACGGGTAGGAGGAAGCAATTTCTGGTAGTAAAGTTCCATGATACCTTAACAAATAAAGCAAATCATGCACAACAGAACAAGGGGTTTTAATGATTGCTTTGCAGCAAGACATGGCAATAAAGGTCCCCATAGCTCAAACTGCCTTTCCTTTTTCTTTTCCATCATCAATTCCCATATTGGGCTAAAGAAGCTTACCTGACGACTGATATCAACCACCCATTTAGCTCTATCCGGATGTAGTCCTCCCCTCTAAAATTGAGCATCTGATCATCTTATCTTCGACCAGAAGTTCCTGCCATACAGAAGTTTTTGAAATGATGCCTCATGGGTTTATCATCATCCCTAACAAACAAGTACCTCTCCAGCTGATTTCGCCAGCCTCATCATTGCATATCAATGTGATCAAACATTCACTTCATGCGACGGATCAGGCAGATTTTCCTGAATGCAACATGACCAACATGTCAATTAATAAACCAACAAAAGAAGCAACTGGTGGGTAATTGCACTAATAACAGAAGAAGCTTACTACCATATATTCAATACTTTGGAATTTACACCATTTTTTCAATCTTGGACAGAGGAAAACAACAACAGATTCAGGAACGACTGGCAAACATTCCCGGAGCTCCAGAAGAGGGCAATGGAGTAGCACCAAACTTTCTAGATTCCTCAAACACCCCAAGCCTCCAAGGCACATAAGTCCTTGGCAATCAGATACCTCAAGTTCAGTGAACGTTGAAGGAGAAGAAATATTTAAGTACAATGATAGAAGCTTATGGCACCCTTCAACCATTAAAGATGTCAACCGTGGTGGGAACTTCGTTTCTGGAAGTATATAAAGTAAAGGGCAGTCCACTATAACCAAGCTGTGGAGGAAGTTCAGTTCTTTCAAATCCATCAGTGCTTCAAGCTTTGGGCATCCTCTGATCTCCAGCTTGCCGAGTGTAGATAGACCTTGATAGAAAGTTCTTTTTTTAGAAAAGGGACCTTGATAGAAAGATGGGACACCAGTGGAACTTTCAACACCGAACTTTAAGAGCCGTAATTCAGATGGCAACCAATTATCTGGTGACAAAATCAATTCAGGTCCCTGCTCAGGGCAAATATCGAGAGAGAGATGTTCACACGATTGGAAATAATAAGCTATGCCATATTCCTTTGCCCTTTTTATTTCTGAAATTTTCACCATTCTAGGAACCTGTTGAATGACAAGAAATAATGGAGATGAGGCTCATTGTTACCCTCATGAATGGCTAAGAAACCAACAGGGTAACCGTCACATAGATATAAAAGAAAATCAAATTTACAGATCTTTCACGAAGGCTGTACTAACTAGTGTATATTTTCATATTGATTATTAAGATGACACTAAATTATTTAAGTTGCCACTTTAGATATACAACATATCTACATGTATATTTTAATTAAGCACTCCAGTTCTTTTAGAAAAAAATATAAGATAGATTAATAGTTTTTATAGAGGAAATTCTACTGCTTGCAGTGCAGTCTGAACTGCCTTTTTATACCATTGTAGTAACTAAAAGTGCAATCTAGGACCTATAATCTTTATTCTTAAAAACAGTCCAAATAGAGGATCTGGAACAATAAGTACAACAAGCACTAGCATTTCAACTTATCATATTTGAGGGAAAAGGTTTTCTTCTAATTTGCAGCATATAAAATGAAAATTGTTAAGTCAAAATGAGGATTTATGAAGTCACAACAAATAGTCAAGCTAGCATAGTTCGAACAAAGCTTTCAACTAAACACATGCCAAATGGAGTGCGATACTAGAGGGAAAATAGGGACGGTGGTGGAAAAGTATGAAGAGTAATTGGTAATCGAAAAAGAGATTGTAGAGTATATCTATGGACACTGTGTTACAAATTTAACGAGTAAAGATAATAAATTATCTATGTGCCCCGAATTTTCATGAATTTCTAATGCTTATATATCATTTTTAAAATACTTATATCTCTTAAAATCACTAACAAGTGCAGGAGCACAGTTTTATTAATAGGGAAAAAAATCAAGAAGAACCTCACCTGATAGGATAACTCTTGTTCGTCACACCACTCCATGAGTCCAGGGCAATCGTCAATGGATACATGTTGAGGCCTAAATGGAAGCTTCTCTTTATGCAAGACAATAAGTTTAGGACAATGGGTGATGTATAAGCTCCCAAGTGAACAAAGATTTTTCAGCCTCATCAAGGATTTAAGGTCATAACAGTCTTTGATATCAAGGAACTGCAACTGAGACGGTTCATTATAGACTGAAAGCTGGAGAACAGTGAGAGCTGACTTTTCTATTATTAGATTTCTGACAGAACCAAAATAAGGGATTCTTCTAAGTTTGCAGCAGTTTCTTATAGTGACGCTCTGCATCTTTGGGTAATCTGAATCCTGCAATTTACACCACTCCTGTAGATCGCACAAACCATACAATTCTACTTCCTCCAGGGCAGGAAATATTACCTTTGTTAACTCGCATCTATTGTTATTACTATGACATCGAAAACAACAATTATTCAACTTCTTGATCTTTGAAATTTCAACAAGCTGAAGACGTCTCAGGTTTATGAGATTTCCTATGCATATCGGGAGCTCTGAAATGCTATCGCAGTTCTGCAAGCAAAGTGTATCCAAGTTATAAAACTGACAGAGTGGATGAAGGGACCAGTAATTGAATCGGACAGAGAGTTGGAGATATCTTAAGCTAACAAGATTGCACGACTTCATGGAGAACCCTTTCCGAGAAGATACGATCAACTTCTCAAGGCTGTAAAGATGACATATTGACTCTGTCAAGAGCTTCAGATTTTGGCCAATCATTGAGTCACACTTTCTTACACAGAGATAGCGCAAGAGCTTCAGATACCGGGTAGCAGATATGCAGCCACTATCTTTACATGAATCTAGTACAAGAGCCCTCAGGTTCGTGAATTTGTATATGCCAATATGGTAAAATGTGCATTGCTGTAACACTAAGGTACGTAAATAACTCATTTTGAGCAACTGGGAAACTCGACTTTGAATAGTGAGATTGTGTCCATGTTTATCTGTTGGCAAACATGCCAGACTTGTTACTGAATTCACACAATCCTCACGATCAAGCGACTCAGTCCATCCATCTTGATGAATTGATGACCCCAACGATTCCATATAAATAACAAAAGAATCGTCTATTTGATTGTAAGTGAGCTGAGGGTTTTTTTTCGCGACCGTGCCTGAGCACGTTTTCCATTAAGAGGAGTGAGCTGAGGTTTAGAAATCGGCATAAGCTCAGGGTGGTCCCGCAGAGTATTATGTCTGGATCTGCCCCTGCCTAACCAGTAAAATAAGTGCTGAACTTCATTTTCCACGTAAAGGGCACCTTCATCAACAGCTATTGCAGAAAGCAGGCAGCTGGACAGGGATTTCGCAAGATCCCAAATCATGTCATGCAACCTAAACCTATCAAGTAACAAGAAAGACTCGGTCATTTCTTTGCGAAAAGATCCAACCAATGATCTTATGTGCAGCTCATAAAAGTCGGGGCTACTGTTGAAGATCTCACCAACAGAAATTTCAATTGGCGATCGTGCACGTGACTTTTTCAAGTACTTGTGACCTTCACGGATGTACAAACGGCCAGAATCCGTTTCGATCAGTGATCTTTCATTCAACTCATCGAAGTACTCACCAGCGACATTCTCTAGTGTTTTGCATCCTGTAGGTTGGATATAACCATGAGCAATCCACAAGTGAATCATATCGTCCTTGGTAAATGGCTCACCTTTGGGATACAAAGCGCACATCAAGAAGCAAGGTTTGAGCCTTGCTGGTAGTCGATGAAAACTCAATCTAAGAGCAGAGAATATCTCCTCATTATCAGCTGAAGATCCCCAAAACTCACTCTCTGATATTTCTGTCCAAGTCTGCATATCCATCTTGGACCACAACAGGCAACCTATCGATTTAACTGCCAATGGTAAGCCACCACACTTCTGCATTACTTTCCTTCCAACCTGAACCAAATTGGACGATTCATCAACGCTTCTACCGCCAAAAGCATAGTTTTTGAACAACTGCCAGCAGTGATCTTCAGGTAAAGAGCCAAGGACAAAATGAGGAAACGTTTGCACAAGATGTGCTACCTCATTACTCCTAGTAGTCACTAGGATTGTCACAGTTTGAGCACACTTGAGGGGACGCAGAAAATCTTCCCAGCAACTTTGCCGTTCATTCCATAGATCATCCAGAACCAGGAACATACTCTTTTTTAGTACCTCTTGCTCAAGAATTTGATGAACAGTGCTTAGTTCATTGTATACACATGGTTTCCTGGTCAATGACTCGGTGATCGCAATCACCAACCTGCGCAAATCGAATGTTTGGGAGACATGAATCCAACCCATAAGATCATAACTTTCTTTGACTGCAAGATCGTTATAAACCATCTGTGCCACTGTGGTCTTGCCAATGCCCCCCATTCCAACAATTGGCAAAACATTAATTCCTCGGCACTGACTGCAATATATCACAGACTTTATAATGGTATCTTTGTCCTCTGTCCTACCAAAAACATCAGATTCATCCAGAAGGTGGCTAGTTGCTCTTGGTTCCCATTGGGAGTCCTTCCTAATTATTCTTTCCCCATCCTCTGGTCTGAGTTGCAGCGCGGCACGATCTCTTGAGATCTCCTCGAACTGGAGTTTGATATCCTCAATTCGCTGCAAATAGATTGATGATCATTTGCCAGCAAACAAAAAAATTGAAGAAAATGCAACAGGCAACGGATGAATCACCTTGCTGATGTCGTCATCCTCATCCTCTGGGCTAAACTGTGGGGCGTTTCGATCCGTAGAGATTTCCTCGAACCACCGAGTGATCTCCACGATTTCCTGTGATATACTGATGGTTATTTGACATTGTGCAAATAATCTGGAGGAAATGAAGCAAGAAACTGTATCACACCTCACTGGTGCCACTGCCACCATCGTCCTGAGGCCTGACCAGCAGGGCGGCTCGATCTGTCGATATGTTGAACCGGCGTGTAACCTTCCAGATTCTCTGCTGGTACAGGAAACGGTCAGGAACTTCCAGGCCGTGTTTATTTGGGGTGGAAAAAATTTTCCAGCCTCATAATTAAGGGTATTAAATAAAGTGAGTTTACATAACTACTTTCACAACATTAAACTATTTCACAAGACCTATCCAATGAGGCATTTGAGCCCACGATTAGAGGATGCTTCCTGTAGTGCACTACTGTAGCAAAACATGGCTTAATTAGGCTCATTAGATTTATCGCATAAAGTTACACTCATACCTAAATAGGTTTTGAAAATAGACCTCATTTAGTACTTCTTGCATACATGATTCCTTTTGGAAAAAAAAATTTCAACTTCCTGTAAAACACGAGATGCATGAGAATTGAAAAAAAAACGAACTTTTAAAATACTATTTCAGCTTTCATGGAGGAAACATACATTAAATCCGCAGTCGCTAAACTATATTATCGTTTTCATCCAGATCCCTGTACTATAAAATTGTATTTTAGCTTCCTAAACTATTTTAGTTGATGAGTAAAATCTATCACCGGTCCCTAAACTTGTACCACTGTATCATCCGGGTCCCTAAACTTGTAAATCGACTGTTCAGATCCTCAAACTTGTTCGCCTGTGTTATTCCGGTCCCTAAATTTGCATATCATCATTTAGGTCCTCCAACTTGTTCAATTGTGTCACCTCGGTCCCTATACTTGGATTTGAATATCATCTGGATCAAATAGAACGGTGTGAAGACTTTATATTTAAAAATAGTTCATATTTTTTCACATGAACTCTAACGATGACAAACTTTATATGAAACCTGTAGGCGATCTACAACTTTGTTGTTAAATTTATTTTAAGTCATTTTTTGTCCCAAAATGTAATTTTAAAATTAAAATTTCAAAATCTATAAACATGCAACAATATTTTAGGACCCTAAACAGTTTTAATTCAAAAACTTTTCAACTACAAAGTTGTAGATCGCGTTGAGATCTACAATTTTGATATAAAGTTTATCTTCATTATAGTTCACATGAAAAAGTTATGAATTATTTGATATAAAGTTTTTAGACCATACCTGTTTAGAGAACGGAGTGACACAATTGAATAAGTTTGAGGACCTGAACGGTCGATTTGTGAGTTTAGGAACCGGGATGACACAACGGTACAAGTTTAGGGACCGGTGATGGATTTTACTCTTAATGGATCATTTTAGTCTAAATACCCTTTTTCCCCTCCTTAAATCAAATGAGATGCAACCTGCGTTTTGTCACACATAAATGTGCGCGACCGTGAGGATTCGGATCCATGACCTCTAGTCCCGCGCGTTGTTTCCTTACCATCCCACCTATACATCACTTATGATTGACCGGCGATCATCTTGAAGCTAGACTTTCAAAAGGCATTTGACTCATACTTTGGAGTGCTCTCGATCAAGTGCTGGAAGCAAAAGGTTTCTCATAAAAATGGCGAGACTGGATCACTGCCTTGAACAACACAAGCCAAACTGCAGCGGTCCTTAATGGAGTCCCATGCAAATGGATTCAGTGCAAAAGAGGTCTTAGTCATGGTGACCCCCTTTCACCTTACCTTTTTATCCTGGTAGCTTATGTTCTCCAGAGAATGATTACTGATGCTTCTTCTCGAGGGCTGCTCCATCATGCACTGCGGCCGGAGCTTACATGCCCAGTTCTGTTGAAGCTCGGATAGTCCAAGAAATGTGAGTTAAATCTTAATTAGAAAATCTTTGAAAAAAAATCTGATCGGGGTGTCCGAATGGTTGTCGGACAGTCCGTGGGAAGAGGTCGGACTGTCTGCAACCTGTGCTGACAGGTGGGTCCATGTGTACTAACTGCTGAGCAGTTGCTGTAAACTGTCGGACTGTCTGCGGTGAAGCCCAGACGGTCCGTAAAATAGGCTTGGACTACACAGAGACGGTTTTCAACGATGCAGGGGGTCAGACCATCCGCCCGCGCCTGGCAGACCGTCCGTGATGCGTCTCGGATGGTACGTGAGTGGCGGTCGGAATGTCTGAACGGCCCAACGGTCATCTCTGACACATGTTTGACTGCGCGAATATGACCATTGGATTCAAGCTCAGACGGTCCGAGGGGGTAGGTCGAACAGTCCGTGAATACCGTTTTTCACGCGTTTTTGAACTAATGGCTAGTTTTGAGGAGAGGGCTATATATCTCACCCCCGTGGGTGTGTGAGGTCGCTTGACACTTTGGGAAGCTTACTTGACATACTAGAGCTCCTGTTCTCCTCTCTCTCTCACTCACTTGCTTTAAGATTGCATTTCTTTGTGAGACTGAGAGCATCTAATGCATTGCATCAAGGATTTGATCATTATGGTATTAGAGATTCATCAAGCGAGCATGTTGATTTGTTACTCTTGGAGGTTGCCACCTCCTAGACGGCTTAGAGCTCGTGATTCCATTGAGAACTTCAAGAAGATTGTGAAGTTGCCTTGAAAGATTGGTGTGTAAGGTCTTTATGCTCACTTCACCGGAGCGGTGAAGAGCAACTGTAGTGGAATCGAGATTTGGAGCGGTTCTTTGGTTCTAACCGGCTTAGAGATCAAGCGGAGTCTTGATAGAGAAGCAGTTGAACATTGAATCCATCTCAACATGGATTAGTGGTGACCGGCAAGTCATCGACACCACGCGATAAATTTTTGTCTCTTGTCTATGGTTTGTTCATTACTACTTTCCTTGAGCAATTTACTTTGAGCAAGTTATTTATCTAGAACTTGAATCATATCTTCAACATATGCTTAGAATAGCTAGAGATTTAATTCTATTTGTGGTTTTAATTAAATTTATCTAGTGTTGTGATTGAAATTTAAAACCACATATTCACCCCCTCCCCCCCTCTAGTCGGTAATCCTAGATCCTACACCGGCAAACTCAGTCCTCACATCTCTACCAATCTATCCCATGTGTTCCCTGGAATTACCGGATGGCACAATTGAAGCCATGGATAAAAGGCACCACACATTCATTTGGACAGGGGACAAGTCTTGCAAGGGATCACAGTGCAAAGTGGCCTGGGAGATTGTATCCCTCCCCAAGAACAAGGGAGGACTTGGAGTAAAAGACTTGAAGATACAAAACAAAACAAGTTCTTGCTGCGCAAATTTTGGGTCAAGCTGCCGGAGATCCCCTCCACCTCTTGGCAAGAATGGTTTCACCTAAAGTATGCCTGTGCTACAGGCCGTGACTTGGGCGATCACCATCATTTGGACACGCCTGTTTGGAAGTCTCTGCTCAAACTATTGCCGGGATTTTGAGCTGCTACCTCAGTTATCCTGGGTGGCGGACAATACACGGCTTTTTAGCTTGATTATTGGATTGGCCCAGCCCCCTTGGGACAAATGATGTCGGCTCTCTTCCCACACGCCTCCAGAGCCAATATTACAGTGCATTCCGCGAATTCTGAAGACAGCTGGAATCTCCACCTACAAGCTCGCCTCACCAATGCAGCCGCTGCTGAGCTTGCCTTGGTTAGTCAAGCACTTCAATTGGTCATCCTACATCCAGCTGGAGCTGACTCTAGGCGCCTTGGCCCCGACCGAATCCCCTACTCAGCTGCTGGGGCATATGCGCATGAGCAGGCACACCTGCCTGATGACCTCGGGTTGTCACCATTTAGAGCTCTAGACTACCACACAAATGCCAGCATTTCCTCTAGCTTATACATCGTCAACGTCTACCGACAAGAGCCTTACTACATCACCATCACATCGCCCCATCGGCTTTTTGTCCTGCTTATCCGTTGCCAGAGACACCAGTGCACCTCTTCCTGCATTGCGACCACGCCAAGGCAATCTGGGCAGCTGTGGGAGCTCCTCAAGTAACTCACATGTTGCAGGTACATCAACTTTGGCAACTAAACAATGTTTGGACCTCCATATTGGGCAGGCTGCAACATATGGTGCTCACTGCTGTCCTTTGGAATATCTGGAAGAATAGCAAGGCCAAGGTTTTCAGAGGACTTGCTGCGCCGTCGTCCATCGTTGTTGCCTCCATCATCCAAGACCTCCTTCTCTGGTCTTCTCGTGTTCGTAGTCGAGATGTAAAAATCCACTTAAGGGAATGGTGTAGTCAGGCCGACGGTTCTCCAGGTGTTGTAATGTAGTACCCCCCCCCCCACCCCAACTTCACAAAGCCTTGGATGTAAAACCCTAATCCTGTTAATGAAAAGTTCAGTTGGCGTAGGTTTCCTCAAAAAAAAAAACTTGTGATTGAGAGGGAAATGTTTTCCTTTTGAAGTAACTCGTGGAGGTCCATTTAGTATCGGTTAGTAACACCGACTGGTACTAAATGTTACACTTTAGTGTCGGCTGGTGTTATTAACCAGTACTAAATGCGCGCACCATTTTAGTACTGGGCCAAGACACCGACAGGTACTAAAATGTGTTTTTTTACTATCGATACTAAATGTAAGTGGACGAGTGTGAGTTTTTCCACTGGTGTGAAGTACTAACCTCATAATGGAATTGAATCTATAATATGTGGGATTCCTTTGATCGGCTCTACCGCAACCTACTCTCAAGCTCCGTTCCTCTTGAGAACCCCCATCAACGGGTCCAATCAAGTGTAAAGGAACCTTTAAGGAGGCACCAAAGAGTGGGGCAACAAGGCTTGCGCGGCCACGTCACCATGAGTTTGCTAAGAGCAAGTATATCAATGACGTGTAATAGCCGGTCTTATACATTGACACGTAATTTTGAGACCTCTTATCACACAACTTGTATAATATATTTTTGTTTTAGTTGTCTCGTAGTAATATTTGCAAAAATCTAAAAAAGAAATGCTTATGCGTGAAAAAATATGCTATTCATGTCATTTGTGCTATATTGAATATATTTTGGGTGCTAAACCGTTGCATGTTGTCTACCAAAGTGAAGTCACTTATTTAGAAGTAGACACATGGCTCGGTGGCTTTGACATGACATGAGTTATCTTATGGGTGTTCATGATGATCTTTTGCTAAGAATTGATGACCTTGCTCAACCTTTGTATGATCATGTTCATTTTGGTTTGAATATGTCATGGCTATGATTTCTCTCATGTGGTGAGAATTTTTGTAAAATTTGCTCCACTTGCACTCAAATTGACCAAATGCTTATTCAATGATGAAATCTTGTTGGCAATGCTTATACATCATTTAGGACTATCTTGCTTGCTCATTTGCTCACTTGTAGCATCTTATAGCGCTCATTGCATATTTGAGAAGCTCTAGGTTGTCTTATTTTGCATTTTAAGCCTTGATTCATGCATTGGCAACAAGGGGGAGAAATTCATGCATTTATGCAGGGGGAGCTACTTGGTAAGTATTCTCATGAGTATGCACTTGTCCAGGGGGAGCTACTTGTTGTTGTTGCTCTTGTTTCGATGTTGTTCAAGCTTGATGTCTCGGTTGCGTTGAGCCGTTGCCCTTGTCTTAGGGGACCGAGATTTTCTTCCAGTTTTACATTCATTATCTATGTGTGCTATGTGTGTTGTCAATGCACTCATCAAGGGGGGGATTGAAGACCATGTGTGTCCGAGGACCGATGGATGGTCGCTTCTCAGTGTGATGAGTGATTGACAACGTTGTATGGACTGACTCTTGGCTGAGTATTGCAGGTGTTCGATGCGGCTGGATTTACGTTGGTGCAGGTGAAGAACAAGCGCGAAAGGTCTCCGAGGAGTGGAGACGAGTAGGCTCTGGTTGTGATGTAACTGCTTTGAAGAACAAACTTGACACTACTCCCGATCATCCAGTGATTCCTCCAAAAACCATCAATTTCCAAAAGAGAGTGACCTTTGTGGGAGACGGGGTTTGATGGTTGGGCCACAAAACCATCAGAGGAGGGTTTTTCGGTTTGGGCCTCAAAACCGAGCCCGAAGGCCCAACGTGACGGAGACGGTGATCCGGGCGCGTTCGGGAAGCTTCGAAGCGGTGGACACGCGGCGGGATCCGGGAGCTTGCGTCGGAGGGAAGCAAGACCGGATGGACGGCGTGCCTGTCCGGGAGAAATATCTGCCTTTTTCCAAAATTGCCCCTGAGGGGTGTGTATCTTGTTTTATGTTTGTAGAGGTAGTTTGTTCTTTTGCCATCTCCAGGTGACTTAATACATATAGGGGTAGAGGGGGATGGCAACTCAACTCTTGGAACCCTAGCTCATTTTTTTCTCTCTTGCTCTCTCTCTCTAGTTTCTCTCTCTAGGCTAGCTTGAGCTTCATGTAAATCCGAGTGGGTGGATTTTGGGAGGTTGCTAGCCTTGTATAGAATCTGTCCTCGGTGATTATTGAAGATTTTATGTGCTAGTTATTTCTCTCCTTTGTTTCCCGTGGTGTTTTTCGGAGCTCTTTTTGGGGGATTTTCGTGGTCACCTCGATTCTTCGTTTCTAGACCGTTTGGCTTCGGATTTGTTTGAGGGGATGATGGGTGAGTGCCTTGCGCCTCTTTGTGTGTGATCTTGCCCTCTCAAACGCCAGGAATCGGTCTCGATTCGTAGTTTTTGGAATGAACTCGTGAGAAGGTGTTCTTTCGTGTGATCCGCGATTTCTCGAGTTGTAGGGAGTTAGAGGCCGAGATTTTTGGGGTTCGTGGATCTATTAGCCCTTGGATCATCTCCCCAAAGTTTCGTCTCAAGAGCTCTAGCCGTTTGGGAGATCCGGTGATGAGTTGTGAACATTTGGCTCAAGTTTCGTGCGAATCCATGGAGTAATTTGGGAGTTCAATTCATGGGAAGTTTAGGGCGTGTTCTTCCTTGTTCTTGGTTGTTCTTCTCTGTTTCTCCTGCAGGTCCCGAACGCGAGCACCAGGCGAGTGCGTGCGGCGACGAGAGCGACGCGTGCGGGGGCGGCCCACGCTGGCGCACTCGGCCCAGCAGGCCGGCAGCGCGAGCCAGCACAGCGCGAGCCAC
>OAMR01001041.1:214804-240414 GCA_900205405.1 Echinochloa crus-galli | reverse complement strand
CTGTCTCTTATACACATCTAGATGTGTATAAGAGACAGCGCGGAATGGGCGGAAATTAAACTATTGACATCAGCGCAGCCACAGAATCATATGTGTGCCCATCAATTAGTCACAACTCACAAGCCATTGGCTAGACATCAAGTACTTCATGTGGCCTGATGCTAAAAAATAGCTAAATGCGGCTGCGGCTGCTTTCGTGCCTAGTTTTATGCAGTTTACATATCCTCTGTTCAACGTACTTTAGCAAGAAACAAACGCATATTAAGTATTCAAGTACATGTGATGGGGCCAGTTTTGTCATGGTACTTAAAACTAAACCATGCTTCAAATTATAACCCTAGATATTTCCTAGCTCTATCGGTTTGTCTTGTAGTATAATGTGATCTAGAAGAATACATATCTCGTGACCTTAATTCCTGCGCCTGTACTTGACCAAAATCATCTTTGTTTTAGTTGCAGTGTCTAGACAAACAAAGATTTCCTCATTATCATTTTAACCTTATCACATGCTCTGCCTCTCATTGGAGCACGGGCACGGTCGTCGAAGACGAAGACATCATGGTAAAGATGGGCTCTGGCAGCAACAGCGTTGGGATAGGATGTGACATGTTTTGGCAAAGGAGAAATGTTGGGAAATCCAAAAGATCACTGTCAGGAGCGCCACACAGGGGTGAGCTTTGAAGCATCGGGGGTAGGAGCGAGCGTGAGGAGGGTGAGAGCGTGAGGGGAGGTGGATGGTATAGACAATTATGATACCATTGATTTTGAGTTTTGATATGTTCTTTAAGATAAGCTTTCTTCGCCATTGTCTATTCTAGTAGTGACTTGTGCACTGAGAAGGAGGGTGAGCAGTATCTCCGAGCCCTGCCATCGTGAAGCCTGCACGATGGGCGGCAAAAAAGTTTCTAGGCAATGCAACCGCGCAACCGATCTAACTGACTACATTCTACGCTACTACATTCTACGCTGCTTCATCTTGGTTATGCACTACGTCGAGTAATTCTGTCTCAAGTCTACACGAGGAGGAGAGTGGTAACTTGTAAGTCCATAGAAGGAACATAGTTCAGCTTTGTGTTACAGCTTTTCTAGAATATTTTTATTTTGACTAGCTATATCTATGGATTAGGTGTTGTTAGTATCTTTTACGCGTGCTTTGTTACTTTACATATAAGATGCATGCATGCCTTCATCCTTTGTCCCTGAGCCACACAAAAAGCCATATTAGATGTTAGGATGAAAAGAAGGCACAAGGCTTTGGTGAGGATTCAAATACACTTGAGTTATTGAGTGTGCCAATGAGGAACAATTTGTAGTTTTCAAAACTTATGAAAAAATTTCGAGATGGGATCCTGAAAAGAGTAGAGTGGAATAAAACTGAGTTTAAACTGTTCGTCCTTTCAACCGCCCAAGATAAGGAGATTGCTATAAGCCCCATAGGTAAAAAGGTGATTACCTTCAACGAGCTTCGGCTGAAGGAGTTCGAGCACACCCGTGTTTTTGAGCAAGACTTGCTCAGGGACACGGGGATGGACATATAGTTCACGGAAATCTTCCAAGCCATTGGCTGGGAGAATTTCTGGCACATCAACGAAGAAGGTTCGTACCTGCTCACCCTTGAATTCCTCTCGACTTTGGTTTCTGACTATATTTCTGCTTGTCCTCACCATGGTATGCAGAGTTGGTTCATAATCCAAACTTTCTATCATGGGCTGAGAAGTTCTGCCCGTGAGTACTTGGATGCTGCTGCTGGAGGCTCGTTCTTCTCTCTTGAGGAGAGTCGTGTGAAGGCCCTCATAGAGAAGATGGTCGAGAACCAAGGCTGGTCCGATGACCAGACTCAACCAAAGACCCGAGGAGTTCACCAAGTTGAAGCTCTGGACATGCTCGCTGCCAAGATGAATCTCCTGATGAAGAAACTGGAGGCCCCTGCTCAAGAAACGGTGCAAGCCATGGACGCTCGCATGACCTACGAAGTTTGTCGCAACACTGGCCATTCGGGGAATGACTGCCCTGAAACGCGAGAAGATGCCCACTACGTCAAAAACTCCATCAACAACGGGTACCGATCAAACAACTACGGCAACCAAGGCTGGAATTCACGCCCAAACCTCCCTTTTGAGAGGCCTCAACAAGGTAATAATTACAATTCCAACAATTTCAATAATCAGCCGTTTCTTAGAGATCTTGTGTTTGGCCAGATGAAAATAACTGAAAACATTAACAAAAAGCTTGCTGCTAATGATCAAACTCTTGAAAACATAGACTCTAGGATGGAATCATTTTCTTGTGCTATGAAAAATCAACTAAGCTTCAACAAAATGATAGAAACTCAAGTCGCTCAGTTAGCTGCTGCGGTTCCTGTCACTGAATCGGGGAAGATTCTAGGGCAACCCGAGCCTTCCATCGAGATAGTGAATTCTATCACTACCAGGAATGGTAAGATGTCTCGTAGTGTATTCCGCACTAACCGTGCAGGGAAGGTCGCACGCATCCAAGTGTTGATGCCAAGATGGACTTACCTGCCAAGAGATGCAAAAAGGGCGATCATCAAGACCTCTCCGGAAAGGAAGGAGGATCCCGGAGTGCCCATCATTCAGTGCACGATCTGGAATCGTCGCATTGATGACACACTTTGTGATCTGGGGGCAAACGTTAACATCATGTCCAAAGTACTATTTAAGAAGTTAGGCTACCCTACTTTGTCACCTACAACTGCCCAGGTACAGCTTGCGGACTCAACCATCCGCTATCCCGAGGGGGTGATCGAGAACGTACCGGTCCGAATCTGGGGACGTTATGTCCATGTGGACTTCGTTGTCCTCGACACGGGGAACGAGCACTCGTTTCCCCTTGTGTTGGGCCGTCCGTTCTTGAACACCGCCCGGGCTAGGATCGATATGGATGCGAGAAAAATCTCGTTCCGTATCGACGGAAGGTTGACCTACTTCAAGTTTCAACCGTGGGAAGAGAAGAAGGCAGAGCCACTCACACCGGAGCAGAGGAGCGCCGTGTGTTTCCTTACAGCTCTCATCAATGGAGAGCTGGAAATTCTCGGTGGTGAGCAGCTCAAGTGGAACGAGCCGACAAAACCAGCAAGCGCAGAAGAAATGGACCGCCTCATGAAGAAGTACGAGGAAGAGCAAGCCCTCTGGAATTCTCCAGAGGCGCCGATCCCACCGCCACCGACACCGAAGAAGAAGAACAAGAAAATGTGGCGGAAGAAGGTTGCATCGTCCGAGTCATCCACTCCAGGACCGGACGATGCCAAGAGCAACTGAAGAAAGGAGAAGTCCCGCTCGCGGACTTAAAAGTTGAGCTCTCACCGCGAGGAAAACCGGTGTGTATCCTATATTTCCCTTCCAATTTTTTTAAATTTTCAATTGCATTTGCATGTTTCCCTTTCCAAAATAAATGAACCACTTGAGTAATTAATTTGAGAGAGAGTAGAAAATTTTGCAAGCTTGGTTTAAATAAATGGTCACATGCTGAAATTTTACCTAGGGTGGATGTAATTGGTAACTCCTATCATTTTCATCCCTTCTAGAACATCCCCATTTATTTACCATCACCACCACCCAGCACCAAACATGTCTACCCCACTAAAAATGGCTGCACACTCACCAATTATCACAAACATGGCAGCATGGGGATGACTCCACTAAATTCCACTTTGGTCATGTCAATTTTGCATCTAACCTACCACTAAATTCCACTCACATGACCACAGAAATTTTTGTCCACACAAACTTGGCGTGAAAACTAGGAAAGGTGGGTGTTGCACCCACATGGGGGTGCGCCGGCCACCAAGGCTAGTTCGGCCGAACCAGGCTGTTCGGCCGAACGGCCATGGCTGCTCCCCCTCGGCCTATAAAAGCTGGGTGCTTGCTTGCTCTCTCACACACACTTCCATTCTGAAAATTTCTGCCAGGAGCACTCTCTCTCTCTCTCTCTCTCTCTCAAGTTCTTTGCTCTAGTGCTTGCTCAAGTTCTTCCCAAGTTCTTGCTCAAGTTTTGGTTCACTTGCATCACAAAAAAAATCCCAAAAATATTTTGCTTTTGTTGTGATCTTTGTGCTGAAAATTTTGGACGATTTTGTGGTGGTCACAGACACCCACAAGAACGACTAAATTTTTGTGGTGGTTTTCATCCCCGCAAGAACGACTAACTTTCTCGGACGACTGACTTGATTTTTTCTGTGCTAACCTCATATATTCAGTCCTTCGGGTATTTGTTGTTGCACTAACATTTTGCAGGAATCATGTCGAAGCTCATCGCCGCACTCCGTCGCTCCACCCGGCTTAGCCACCGCACGGATGATGCTGAGAGTTCCCCAACTCCGTCTCGAGGCTCGAGCCGGATGGACATGAACGAGCACGAAGCAGCCGGCTCGGGATGGGGCCATGCCACGCCCCCAGTCAGGCAGCTCCTGAGCATTAACGACATCAACCTCAGGACAGAACGGGAGCAGAACACCTTCAACGAGCTTCGGCTGAAAGAGTTCGAGCACACCCGTGTTTTCAAGCAGGACTTGCTCAGAGACACGGGTATGGACAAAGAGTTCACAGAAGTTTTCCAGGCCATTGGCTGGGAGAACTTCTGGCACATCAACGAAGAAGGTTCGTACCTGCTCACCCTCGAGTTCCTTTCTACTCTGGTTTCGGAAACTGGGTTTGATTTCGTTTTTTCAACCAAGAGTTCTTTCGCTCTTGGAGGGATTTCAGTTTCGGGTCTTGGATTTTCAAGCCGTTGTTCCTTAGACCCGAACAAAACGCTAAAAAGATTTGATTGGGTTGCATTTTGGAAAAAGATTTCGAGAAGTACCAACTGTCATGCACCTCGCATAAATAGTATCCATAACCCCACTTTGCGTTTCATGCATCGTAGAGTGTTTATGACGGTATTCCACCGGGCAGATTTGCGCCCTGTCAACACCATTGAGTTGCGTGTTCTTTTTGCCATGGTCAAGCAAATTCCCTATTCGCTTGTGAAAGACATGGTTAGTCACTGGCTGTCTCATATTTCTCGTGTGGGTAGCATGGCGATGTCTTCTCTAGTCACTTGCCTCGCTAACCATCTGGGCATTCTCCAGGGCGCCCGGCTCACGTACATTGAGACAACGCGATCCGTCGTGGATGCCGAGCACTTCGTGCAAGCCCACATGATACGGCAGATGCCTGACGCAACGCTGGCTATGATTTACCGTGGTTATACAACTGAAGTGCCCTTGCCTTGTGCAGCACTAAGGTTGTATACTACGCTGAGACTAACTCTTCAGTTGAGGACCGAGTCGGACGATTCTCCACCCTGGAGAGAGCCCGCACGGCATAGCGTTGCAGGTGATGGACCAGTCACGAGGGGACGATCCAGACGTGATGCTGGGCTCGCCACTGTTGGCACTTCTTACGATCCAATATCAGAATTGGGAATCCCGGCACTAAAAGGTCTGGGGTAAGTCTATTGTCTTTCTTGGGGACTACAGGGCCTCCGACACACAGAAAGGGATGAGAAGGGGTGCCGACTACCCTGAACCTTGGGTCCTAAAGCACCGGAACTAACGTGATGGACTACAACGACCGGAAGGGCTGTCACCACCTCCTGGCTACCACCTCCGTTGCGACGGGTAGAAACTAAGGCTACTGACAAGTCTAGGAACCACTCCTACACAGATCAATAACTGCTCACTTCGCTAGCAGAAGCAAGCACCCTCGTTACTACTCTTAGTGACAATTCACCTCAAGTAGTAAGCAAGAACGAAGAACCAATAGAGACAGAGACTTAAGCAAGAACTAGAAGCACTGTGAACTAGAACCGACTATAGTCTAAACACGATATAGAAGCAACTAGACTAAAGTAGATGCAACTATATAAGACATAAGTAGAGCAAAGTAGATAACTATATTGATACTTTAATGTCATACAAAAGATAAAGTAAAAGATATAAGAGCTATTACCAGAGCTTCTGAAGACGACTCCGGAACCTCCGAGGCACAGCTCGACTCGACTCTAACTCCCAACTAAACTAACCTACTCTACTAGAAATGAAGTGGAAGCTCCTTGGCTTGAGTGTGTGTTACAAGTGAGAATGCAGGGTCCTATTTATAGCTCTCCATGGCGGTTGAAGGCAGGGTAACCGCCAAGGCAACCAGAGGCGGTTGGGGGCCAGGTCGGCCGAGGTGCCCGGGTTCGGCCGAACTGCCTGGTTCGGCCGAACCACAGGATGCACCACCTCTGGCTCCAACGGCCTGGATTTGATCCCCTGAGGTCGGTTGGCTGCTGGGGGCGGTTCGGCCGAAGGCCCTAGTTCGGCCGAACCAGGCCTGGCCCGTGGCCGGCCCCCCCCAACACCGCCAATGGTGCTGGACTCCCTTGGGCTGCCCTTTGATGGTTGGACTCGTGTTGAATTGGCCCAGGTTGACGTGGCAGAGGTCCCGGTTGAGTTGGCGGTCGTCTTACGTGGCTTGCACAGTCATTGGATGACGTGGACGGCTCCCGCTGGCTCTGTACGGCTAAGGGGGATAACCGGCCGAACATGTCGTTCGGCCGTTTCTGTCATTTCTGACCCCTATAGAACGTATTTCCGAATATTGTACCTGCAAACATGGCACTCACCAAAACTCGTGGAACTTTATTAGAAATAAACCTAAGTGCATGGAATGTTGCATATAACCTCATTTATTCCCGAGTATTGGTGGTTGGAATTGGGTTGTAACGACCGCCAACAAGCTCCCCCAAGCTTAGCTCTTTGCTCGTCCTCAAGCAAAATATAAACTTAGGCTCGGTGGATCAGGAGTTGCTACAATGTCATTTTTCTTGCAGGTAACCTTATAAACAACTAGTACAAAAAAAATACTTGAATCATAGGCAAAGTTTTTAAATCAGCTTTTTACCTATGGGACTTTTAGCAATCTCCTTATCTTGGGCGGTTGTAAGAATGAATAGTTCAAACTTAGTTTTATTCCACTCTACTCTTTTCAGGATCCCATCTCAGAGTTTTTCATAAGTTTTGAAAACTACAAATTGTTCCTCATTGGTACACTCAATCACTCAAGTGTATTTGAATCCTCACCAAAGGCTCGTGCCTTCTTTTTATCCTAACATCTAATTTGGCTTTTTGTGTGGCTCAGGGACAAAGGATGAAGGCATGCTTGCATCTTATATTTTGCTAAGTCAAAAACTGGATCTATGAGGAAACCAAACACATCTTGAGATCGAGAAGTGCAAATGTGTGGGATGAATGGAGGGGAATATTTGGTGGAATGGACTTTGGTGGAATAGTGGAATATGGTGGAACTCCTTGGATGAATTTCCCTCTCCTTGATTTATTTTCGAGAACATGGGCTATCTTTTATTCTCATATTTTTGCCATCCACTTGGCATGCTTTTCTCTCTTTTTTTTTGCCATGCTCTATGGCATGCTTTTCTTTTTCTTTATTTTTGCCATGCTTCTTTGGCATGCTTTTCTTTTTGCATAGCCCATGTCTCTATCAAGAATATTTGGAGAGGAAGATCATAGAACATGGAGCATGGAGCATTTATTTTCCCGTACTAAGAGCAGAATAGAACTTAACCAAATTCTCACTATCCAATCGCCACAACAACTTAGATTTGGAATAAAGCATGTGCTCCCACAAGGTTTTTAGGATCATTTTTACTCATGCCAAATAACTTAAGCACAATCTAGCAACTAGTTGAAGCAAAGTACTTGCAAAATTAATGACAGAGCAACTATTCATCATTTCCAAGGTGAGAGGCATATGATTCATTCCATGCATAGTTGGGAGTTACTTTATTCAAGGGAAATATTTTTGGTATTCTCTTTTTTTTAATGCAAACTAAGCATGAAGAGAAAGGGAAATGCAATTGAGTGATCAGAGTGCTGGGTAAATCGGGACATACCTGGATGGGGGTCCTCCCCCAAGCTTGGACTTCTCACCGGTAGGGATGAAATCTTGACAGGTACTGGCTCAGCTGATCCGCTTGCTCGTGGACGTCATGCTGGATGGATGGCATCATCCCTCTATTCTCTTGAAGGTACTGAGAATGGAGGGCTAACGTGTCTTGAATCTCTCCTGGGCCAACATTTAATCCGGCGCCGCCTCTGGTCTTGGACCCCTCCTGGGCCTATTCTCTGGTGATGGTCTTCGTGTATTCTGGCCCAGAAGTGATATGGTCGTGGCCCGGGATGAGATGGCTGCCGTCTACCCGTTGTTTGTCGTGTTCGTTTGATGCTCGTTGATGTTGACGACTCCCGGTGGCATGCATGGTTAAGGGGGATAACTGGCCGAACGGAGTCGTTCGGCCGATTCGGTCATTTTCGTCCCCTAGTAGCCTCGAAAGCGGAGGTATGTCGGTGCGGCATGTCTGGTTCGTCTTCCGGCTCCTGTGAGGTGGCGAGCCCAGCATCACGCCTGGCTCGTCCCCTCGTGACGGGTCCATCACCTGCAACGCTATGCCGAGCGGGCTCTCTCCAAGGTGGAGAATCGTCCGACTCGGTCCTCAGCGGAAGGGTTAGTTTCGGCGTGGTATACAACCTTAGTGCTGCACAAGGCAAAGGCACTTCAGTTGTATAGCCACGATAGATCATAACTAGCGTTGCGTCGGGCGTCCGCCGAATCATGTGGGCTTGCACAAAGTGCTCGGCATCCACGACGGAACGCGCTGTCTCGATGTACGTGAGCCGGGCGCCTTGGAGGACGCCCAGATGGTTGGCAAGGAGAGTGACTAGAGAAGTCATCGCCATGCTACCCACATGAGAAATATGAGATAGCCAGTGACTAACCATGTCTTTCACAGGTGAATAAGGAATTTGCTTGACCATGGCAAAGAGAACCCGTGTTGGCGGTCGTTACAACCCAAATCCAACCACCAATACTCGGGATAAAATGAGAGACTATGCATCATTCCATGTACTTATGTTTTATTTCTAATAAAGTTCCACGAGTTTTGGTGAGTGTCATGTTTGCAGGTACAATATCACGAAACACGTGCTATAGGGGTCGGAAATGACAGAAACGGCCGAACGACACGTTCGGCCGGTTATCCCCCTTAGCCGTACACGCCACCGGGAGTCGTCCACATCACCGCCAAGTCATCCGATGACTGTGCAAGCCACGCAGGACTCCCGCCAAGTCATCTCGGGCCATGCCAACACACTCTGGGCCAGAACAAGACACATCCCACGCACCAGAGACCGGCCCAGGGGGACCCAAGACTGAAGGCGGTGCACCAGAGCAGGCCTGGGCCTCCGGGCCCGTTCACCCGAACTAGGACGGTTTGGCCGAAGTGCCAAACCACCTCAGAGGCCGCATCCTGGCCGTTGGAGGCCAAGGCGGTTCATCGGCCGAACCGACCCCTTCGGCCGAACGGTCGGGCAACCGCCTCTGCCTCCTTGCTTGGCTGCCACTCCTCTCAACCGACCCTTCGAGCTATAATTTGAACGCCAAAGCTGCTCATACACACACACTCAAGCCAAGGAGCTTCCACTTCATTTCTAGTAGAGTAGGTTAGTTTAGTTGGGAGTTAGAGTCGAGTTGAGCTGTGCCTCGGAGGTTCTGGAGTCGTCTTCAAAAGCTCTGGTATTAGCTCTTGTATCTTTTACCTTTTCCTTTTGTAAGACATTCGAGTTATCAATATAGTTATCTACTTTGCTCTACTAGTGTCTTATATAGTTACTTCTACTTTAGTCTAGTTGCTTCTATATTGTGTTTAGACTATAGTTGACTCTTCTAGTTCATAGTGCTTCTAGTTCTTGCTTAAGTCTCTGTCTCTATTGTTCTTCGATTCTGCTCACACTAGCATTGACTTGTCATTGGGGTGTGAGTTCGAGTTGCTTGCTTCTGCTAGCGAAGTAAGTAGTTATTGACATGTGTAGGAGTGGTTCCTAGACTTGTCAGTAGCCTTAGTTTCTGCCCGTCGCAACGAAGGTTCCTCCATGTCTCCTTCAACTTCGGGCCCAGGTCGTTCTTCCACCACGGAGGGATGCGCGACTTCTTCGTCTACAGAGCCGGCCCCGGAAAGCCGTCGCTCCGCCGCCTCCCGAACCCCTTCCCACGCGACATCAGCCACTGGGAGATCGGCATCTTGCCCCTCGCCGGCGGCGGCGGCGAGGGCGGCTTCGTCGTGGCAGCTCTCGTCTCGAATATTGAAAGTGACGACGATGGGGGTCCGCCGCCGTTTGATCTCCACCTCTTCTCGCCCGGCGCCGGAGAATGGCGCACGGTGGTGCCGCGGCTGGACCAGCACGCGCGCTTACAAGCAAGTAGCAATGGCTAAACTTGATCTAAACAAAACCCGATCTGTTTGTGGCGGCTATGGAGGTATATGAGAGGGTAGAGGACGACCAGGACCTGCTGGGGGTCGTCCCACAACCCTAGGACGCGTCCCTAATGGACCCAACTTTATACATGGCCCATTGGCCCAAAATAAGGTGACGCAGCACCTTAGGCAGAAAAGGTATCTGTAGTAAATCGACGATTGCGGCCGCATCGAAAGAGATATGAAGGTGAGTCCGGATCCATCTGAAATTAGACTTGATAAGCTTTCCATCAAGTACTTAAACGCCCAAAACGGAGTCCAGATGGAATCGTGGCGGCCGTCGCAAGTCAGCACTTTCAGATGGATCCGGACTCACCTTCATATCTCTTTCGATGCGGCCGCAATCGTCGATTTACTACAAATACCTTTTCAGCCCAAGGTGCTGCGTCACCTTATTTTGGGCCAATGGGCCATGTATCAAGTTGGGTCCATTAGGGACGCGTCCTAGGGTTGTGGGACGACCCCCAGCAGGTCCTGGTCGTCCTCCACCCTCTCATATACCTCCATAGCCGCCACAAACAGATCGGGTTTTGTTTAGATCAAGTTTAGCCATTGCTACTTGCTTGTAAGCGCGCGTGCTGGTCCAGCCGCCCGTCTTCGAGTCGACGGAACCCCACTTCGTTGGTGATTGAGTTTGAGATTGAGACACTTCAATTACCATCTAGTAAATTCAGTACTTGTATCATACTTGTTCTTGCTAGTTCTCGATTGCTTGCAGGACAGGTCGGGTGACGCGCTCCCACAAGATCACGACATCCATAGGAGGTGGTGTATCGGTCGCTAAGGCGCAGTCTTTGAAAGGTTGTAGTCAGGCCGTGAACGTCCTCTCCTCCAATCGAGTTATCCCCCACGCCTCTCATCGAAAGATCGGGCACAAACCCCAGCGGGTTCACATCAGCGGAGCCGGCCGCCGGCGTCGGGGGACCGGACGGCGGGGCGGGGATCGCCGGCGGCGAGGTCGAAGGACTCGAGCAGCAGCTGTCCCCGGGGGCGGGGTCCGCCGCCGCCGCGTCCTTGCCCCTCCTGGAGGCGGTGGTGGTCGAGGGCGAGCTGGGAAAGGAAACGCGTGGCCCTTGTGCCGGTCGTCACCGATCTGCCTGCACCGGTGCTCCAGCTCCGCCGCCGATGGGTCGCCGGCCTTGCGGTCACGGCCGGGATTGGGTGAGGGCTTGGATTTGGGTACGGGCTTCGGTGCAGGATGGAGCTTGGGCTCCGGCGCGGGATTGGACTGCCGCAGGGGCCGCATGTCGTCGGCGGCTCGGTGCTCCCGGGCATCCTGCTCGCCGGCAGCGGGGAGTTCATCGGCAGTGGCGTGCCGCAGGCGGGCTCGGGCTGGAGGTTGAAGATGGCCCTGACGGATGGGTCCCACGCGTCGGTGGTAGAAGGGAGAGGAGTGGATGGCTAACGGTGAAGAAGGTGAGGGCACCATGGTCATTTGCCATGCTCAATCCGCGCTGGCTCGAGGACGTGGCATGCCACGTCAGCAAAAGTGGCAAATATGTAACGTTTTGCGAGAGACGATGGTTATAATGTAGCTGCCATTCTAAAACTGGCATCTGAAGGAGCGCCATCCGTAACGATGGCAAATAGTTAAATAACCTCATGCCAATAGTTATGGATCGAGTTGGAAGGATTTGTAAACGCAGACAAACCTGGTTCTTGAATGACACCTGGTTGTCCCGAGTTCAGTTTTGACTCCACAAAAAATAGAAGTCCTAAGGATACCGTTTTCTCTTTTTCTTTTTTGCCTTATTGATTTACAGTTTGCAGCATCTGCACAGGGCAGCATAGAGTTTTTCCCCTCTGGTGTCACGTACTTACAAGTGCAGGCACAGCCAAGGAGTTGAAGAAGCATGGCGGATATCATCAGGTACATCATCAGGCCATGGCCCCTCATGCTCGATCTTTACAAGGGTTGGGTTGACGTTCGCCTCTCCGTATATATATATGAGAGAGAGAGAGAGAGAGGGAGGTGGCGGCAACCAACAAGACAACAACCTCAAAGATAGTGTATCGGTGCCGCAGCAACAAGACCTGTCAAGCTGTAGTCGGATATGTGGAGCTATAGGTGGGCTGAAACAAGGAATAACTAGCACCACGTTAGTTAAAAAGCAAGCTGAATAATCGTTCAACGGTGGTACTATGCTGGTCCTAGCCTAGACCGAGCTAGAGACGCGAGCCTGGACACAAAGGATGTCACAACGCACCACCGAAAACAATAGAGAACAATGATAGATTAGCCCCTTTCTTTCTTCTGTCCTTTTACTTTTTTTTTCTTTCTTTCTTTTTCTTCTCTTTTTTTTCTTCTCTTTTTTTTCTTTTCCTCTTCTTTTGGGCACTATTTTTTTTGGTTGCTGCTATGACAGGCAAAACAAATGGCAGCAACAACCCCTACTGAAACAGAATTACAATTCTTATTTCAGCTAGTCAGATACGCAAATCTCAAATGCGATTGCGGAGTGCTCAGAAAGAATTTTTGACCAAGGTCAGATCCGTTGGAACGAGCACGAGTTAAGCTTTCTAGAGTGTACTAAAACACCCAATTTGGAGATTGGACGTGGAAACTACAGCTGTTTTCTTCTCGTGCTGACAGGAACTCCGAAACAAAACGTGACAAGAACTCGAAACTCTAAAGGACTAAACTAAGACCAGCAACTCGACGCAACCAATGCAACCGAAAACTCAACAAGCCCTAACTAAGCAGTACTAGCAAAGGCTCAAACGGTTTATAGAATTATGGTAAAAACTCATCTACTATTTTTTTTGACTTTTCTGGACTATAGGAAAATAAAAAACAGCAAAGGATTGATACACTCTCACCGATAAACCTCGCTCTGATACCAACTGATGTGAACCCGCTGGGGTTTGTGCCCGATCTTTCGTGAGAGGCGTGGGGGATAACTCGATTGGAGGAGACGACGTTCACGGCCCGACTACAACCTTTCAAAGACTGCGCCTTAGCGACCGATACACCACCTCCTATGGATGCCACGATCTTGTGGGAGCGCGTCACCCGACCTGTCCTGCAAACAATCGAAGAACTAGCAAGAACAAGTATGATACAAGTACTGAATTAACTAGATGGGAATTGAAGTGTCTCAATCTCAAACTCAATCACCAACGAAGTGGGGTTCCGTCGACTCGAAGATGGGCGGCTGGACCAGCACGCGCGCTTACAAGCAAGTAGCAATGGCTAAACTTGATCTAAACAAAACCCAATCTGTTTGTGGCGGCTATGAAGGTATAAAAGAGGGTGGATGACGACCAGGACGAGGTTGGGGTCGTCCTACAACCCTAGGACGCGCCCCTAATGGACCCAACTTGATACACGGCCCATTGGCCCAAAATAAGGTGACGCAGCACCGTGGGCAGAAAAGGTCTCTGTAGTAAATCGATGATTGCGGCCGCATCTGAAAAGGTACGAGGGTGAAACCGGATCCATCTGAAAGTAGACTTGATAAGCTTTCCATCAAGTACTTAAACGCCCAAAACGGAGTCCGGATGAAACCGTGGTGGCCGTCGTAAGTCAGCACTTTCCTGCAGTCCGAATCCAGACTTTCCAAAACGTGTTGGATTTGGTCTCTTTCCTTCCTTAGGCCAATGTGACGTGGTAACCTGATGGGGGACGTGGGAATACTTAGAATTGGTCCCCAATCAACTTCTTTGGTCCTCCATGCCTTCCATATATGTCTAGCATTCTTTTTAATCCACGTATGTATTTCTGAAAATGAGAATGAACACACATCATGGCGCAGCATCAATTCATCGAATGTACCAACAATAATTGTGATATAGGATTGATTCACCTTTGGTTTACAAGACATTAATATGGTCGTATCTAAGCCGGTAATGTCCTCATCACTGATGTGAACCCGCTGGGGTTTGTGCCCGATCTTTCGATGAGAGGCATGGGGGATAACTCGATTGGAGAAGACGACGTTCACGGCCCGACTACAACCTTTCAAAGACTGCGCCTTAGCGACTGATACACCACCTCCTTTGGTTGCCGCGATCTTGTGGAGCGCGACACCCGTTCCTGCAAGCAATCGAAGAACTAGCAAGAACAAGTATGATACAAGTACTGAATTTACTAGATGGTAATTGAAGTGTCTCAATCTCAAACTCAATCACCAACGAAGTGGGGTTCCGTAGACTCGAAGACGGGCGGCTGGACCAGCACGCGCGCTTACAAGCAAGTAGCAATGGCTAAACTTGATCTAAACAAAACCCAATCTGTTTGTGGCGGCTATGGGGGTATATGAGAGGGTGGAGGACGACCATGACCTGGTGGGGGTCGTCCCACAACCCTAGTACGTGTCCCTAATGGACCCAACTTGATTCATGGCCCATTGGCCCAAAATAAGGTGACGCAGCACCTTGGGCAGAAAAGGTATCTGTAGTAAATCGACGATTGCGGCCGCATCGAAAGAGATATGAAGGTGAGTCCGGATCCATCTGAAATTAGACTTGATAAGCTTTTCATCAAGTACTTAAACGCCCAAAACGGAGTCCAGATGGAATCGTGGCGGCCGTTGCAAATCAGCACTTTCCTGCAGTCCGAATCCAGACTTTCCAAAACGTGTTGGATTTGGTCTCCTTCCTTCCTTAGGCCAATGTGACGTGGTAACCTGAAAACTCAACAAGCCCTAACTAAGCAGTACTAGCAAAGGCTCAAACGGTTTATAGAATTATGGTAAAAACTCCATCTACTATTTTTTTTGACTTTTCTGGACTATAGGAAAATAAAAAACAGCAAAGGATTGACACTCTCACCGATAAACCTCGCTCTGATTACCAACTGATGTGAACCCGCTGGGGTTTGTGCCCGATCTTTCGATGAGAGGGGGATAACTTCGATTTAGACTGGAGAGACATTCAGGCCCGACTACAACACCACAAGGGCATGCGCTGCGCCTTAGCAACCGATACACCAACTCCAGCGGTTGCCGCGATCTTGTGGAGCACGATCAACCAAACCACTAGGGTAATTCCTGCAAGCAATCGAAGAACAAGCAAGAACAAGTAGAACAAGCAACTCAATTGCAAATATCTACCAACATAAACTCACGAAGGTGGGGTTCCGCAGACTCGAAGACGGGCGGCTGGACCAGCACGCGCGCTTACAAGCAAGTAGCAATGGCTAAACTTGATCTAAACAAAACCCGATCTGTTTGTGGCGGCTATGGAGGTATATGAGAGGGTGGAGGACGACCAGGACCTGCTGGGGGTCGTCCCACAACCCTAGGACGCGCCCTAATGGACCCAACTTGATACATGGCCCATTGGCCCAAAATAAGGTGACGCAGCACCTTAGGCAGAAAAGGTATCTGTAGTAAATCGACGATTGCGGCCGCATCGAAAGAGATATGAAGGTGAGTCCGGATCCATCTGAAATTAGACTTGATAAGCTTTTCATCAAGTACTTAAACGCCCAAAACGGAGTCCAGATGGAATCGTGGCGGCCGTTGCAAATCAGCACTTTCCTGCAGTCCGAATCCAGACTTTCCAAAATGTGTTGGATTTGGTCTCTTTCCTTCCTTGGGCCAATGTGACGTGTTTGCCTGATAGAGAACGTGGGAATACTTAGAATTGGTCCCCAATCAACTTCTTTGGTCCTCCATGCCTTCCATGGTATGTTTAACACTCTTTTTGATCCAGCTATATATTTCTGAAAATGTCATTGAACACACATCATGGCGTATGGTCATATCCGAGCATGTGATGTCCTCATCAAAGGTGGGGTAGCCGGGAGGTGGTGACAGCCCTTCCGGTCTTTGTAGCCCATCACGTAGATTCTGTGCGCTTGCAGGAATATTCACATATTTTACTAGCCATAAGGAAAACCACTGAAACACTCCTTACCCCAGTACCGGGATTCTCAATTTATATATTGGATCGTAAGAAGTGCGAACAAGCATTTCTGGCGCCGTTGCCGGGGAAGCATTTGGCTAGATTACTTTTGAACTTTATCTCGAGCTATCTTAGTTGAGTACCGCTACTCAAGCGGGTTTACCCTTGCTCTGTTCGTTGGTCTTTGTGGAACAGAGCAGTGCATGACTGGTTTCCAACTACCATAAAACTTCCAAGAAAATCTGGAGTCACTTGTGAGGAAAGTACAACCCCGTGTTGTGCCTCCTCAGAAGCAACTCCTTCCGACGAACCCAGTCCTTCCCGTCGTCGACCAGGCTACATCGAGGATGGCAACCAAGACGATCCGTGAGTTCTCCGCTCCATCGAGCGAGAACGTGCAAGTCGGACCAGCTCCGCCAGTCGGAGATGGCAGCTTTGAGCTTAAGCCAGCCCTCATCAACATGGTTCAGGCTAGCCCGTTCTGCGGCAAGCCACATGAAGATCCCAATGCCCATCTCCTGCTTGCTTGCTCTCTCACACGCACTTCCATTCTGAAAATTTTCTGCTAGAGCTCTCTCTCTCTCTCTCTCAAGTTCTTTGCTCTAGTGCTTGCTCAAGTTCTTCCCAAGTTCTTGCTCAAGTTTTTTTATGCTAACCGCGAAGCTATAGACTCTTGGGATAAATGCACTAGCGCTTTCTTGCTAAAATTCTTTCCGGTTCGGAAAACCAACGCCCTCCAGAAGAAAATTGCTAGTTTCCAGCAGTTAAAAGATGAAACAGTCCCGGAGGCATGGGATCGCCTCCAGGACTATATTTCTGCTTGTCCTCACCATGGTATGCAGAGTTGGTTCATAATCCAAACTTTCTATAACGGGTTGAGAGCCTCTGCCCGTGAGTACCTGGATGCTGCTGCTGGAGGCTCGTTCTTCTCTCTTGAGGAGAGTCGTGCGAAGGCTCTCATAGAGAAGATGGTTGAGAATCAAAACTGGTCCGATGACCGGACTCAACCAAAGACCCGAGGAGTTCACCAAGTTGAAGCTATGGACATGCTTGCTGCCAAGATGGACCTCCTGATGAAGAAGCTGGAGGCCCCTGTTCAAGAAATAGTGCAAGCCATGGACGCTCGCATGACCTGCGAAGTCTGTGGTAACACTGGCCACGGGCTGCGCTGTATGGGGGGAGGACGAGAGTAGGCAGAATAGTGGCGGTGAATGACCGTCGTACGTCTGCACAGGGCTTGCCTCGCCCGCTCAATGGTGGAATTCGCGCCCAAACCTCCCATTTGAGAGGCCACAACAAGGTAACTCATACAATTCCAGCTCTTTCAATAATCAGCCGTCTCTTAGAGATCTTGTGTTTAGCCAGATGAAAAAAACTGAAAATATTAACAAAAAGCTTTCTGCTAATGATAAAACTCTGGAAAACATAGACTCTAGGATGGAATCATTCGCTTCTGCCATGAAAAATCAACTGAGCTTTAATAAAATGATAGAAACTCAAGTCGCTCAGTTAGCTGCTGTTGTTCCTGTCACTGAATCGGGGAAGATTCCGGGGTAACCCGAACCTCCCCTCGAAACAGTGAATGCTATCACTATGAGAAAGGGTAAGATGTCTCGTAGTGTGCTCCGTACTAACCATGCTGGGAAGGTCTCAAATATCCAAGTGCTAACACCAAGATGGACCTACCTGCCGAGAGCTGCAAAGAAGGCGATCATCAAGACCTCTCCGGACAGGAAGGAAGATCCCGGAGTACCCGTCATTCAGTGCGCGATCTGGAATCCTCGCATTGATGATGCGCTCTGCGATCTGGGGGCCAGCGTCAACATCATGTCTAAGGTATAGTCTCCGGAAGTTTCTTGAACAAAAGACAAGCCAATGTCTAGAAAGAAGGTAGAGCCACTTACACCGGAGCAGAGGAGCGCCGAGTGTTTCCTCAAGGCTCTCATCAGTGGAGAGCTGGAGATACTCGGTGGAGAGCAGTCTGAGTGGTACGGGCCGACGGAACAAGTGAGCGCAGAAGAAATGGACCGCCTCGTGAAGAAATATGCGGAAGAGCAAGCCCTCTGGAATTCCCCAGAGACGCCGATCCCACCACCACCGACACCACCGCCACCGACCCCAAAGAAGAAGAACAAGAAGATGTGGCGGGAGAAGGTTGCATCATCCGAGTCATCCACTCCGGGACCGGACGATGACAAGAGTACCTGAAGACAGGAGAAGTCCCGCTCGCGGACTTAAAAGCTGAGCGCTCGCCGCGAGGATAACCGGTATGTATCTCATGTTTCCCTTCCAAATTTTAATTTTCCCATTGCATTTGCATGTTTCCCTTTCCAAAATAATTGAACCACCTGAGTAATTGATTTGAGAGAGAGTAGAAAATTTTGCAAGCTTGGTTTAAATAAATGGTCACATGCTGAAATTTTACCTAGGGTGGATGAATTTGGTAACTTTTATCATTTTCATCCCTTCTAGAACATCTCCATTTATTTACCATCACCACCAACCAGCAACAAACATGTCTACCCCACTAAAATGGCTGCACTCACACCAATAATCACAAAACATGGCAGCATGGGGGTGACTCCACTAATTTCCACTTTGGTCATGTCACATTTCCATCTTATACCACAAAATTCCACTCACGTGACCATGGCTAGTGTTGGCCACACTAATTTGCGTGGAATCTAAGCAAGGGGGAGTGCTCCACTCAGAGGGGAGTGGCCAGGCCGCGCATGCCTAGTTCGGCCGAACCAGGCCATTCGGCCGAACCAGGCCGGGCATGCCCCTCCCCCGGCCTATAAATGCTGGTGCAAGCTTGTCACACCCGGATTTTATATAAACCCGAAGTGCTGCTATATGTGTGCCCAGGATGTCCACAGAATACATACAGCTAACAAATATGATAAACAGAGTACATATGCTCAAATAAATAAAGCAAAATGACATAAATAAAGCAAGTGTAAGTAACAGAGTTACTTAGCAAGTATAGCACGGGGTATGAGGCCAAAAGGTTTGACTCGGTTTGACTGCATTAGCATTTTTAGTTGATTCATTTTAACTGCATCCAATTTACTACAAGTGAAAAGGACTCCCAGTTGTAACCCAATTATATAGTGTAAGTCATTAAACAACAATAATAACCATCAAGTTCTATTCGAAAAGGAACGCCAGGCCGCTCATGACCTTGAGCAAGGCTATCATGATAGATTGTACACTCTGCAGAGGTTTCACCCTTTACCCACCAGTCGCGTAAAAGTTCAAAGGAACTTTGCACCCAACCACGCACATCAACACTACCGAGGTGTGACGGCATAGGGACGCTACGAGGCTTTTCACAAGACACCCTAACAAGACAGTGGCCGCTTATGGTACAGCACAGGCAGCATGGCCCAGGCACCGAGAATGACGTACGCCTATGGAGTCTCACCATAGGGGGGGGTCAATGGCGTCCAATGCGCAACAAAACATACCAACAACATAAATAAAAGCGCAACGTGTGGAGTTCTCAATCTCTGAGACTCCCACACGGGACTGTGCCTCACGGGGACATAGCCGACGGATCACCCGTCCTCGGTGGATCAAGACATACTCTCACCCATGTTTCTCATAAACGCCGTCGGCCCATCGGTAACCACTATCTAGCTAGAGCCGTACAAGCTACTTGACCAAGACCAGAGCCATTATAGTTCTGGCGGTGGCAACAGGCTCCTGGGTTTCCGCTTTAAGAAACGGTCCTTACGGAGAGACACTAGGGCCTGGCACGCAGCTGACGCCCTAGTTCCCTTAACCATGTTGCTAAAAAGCATATTTTAACATTAAAGGTTGAAGTGAACCATTATGTCAAGATTAACATTAATAATAAAGGTGACAGTAGCTGCGCCTAGCAAAAGTCTACCCATAATGCAATAACCCAAGGTAGTCAAGGTAACAGGAATAACAAACTAGGAATATCCTTAGGGTACATCAATTTAAATGCATGAATGTAAATAATGTAATACATAGTGGATAGGTAGCAAGGATTGTCCGTGCTATAACTTGCCTCAAATCCAGTATACAGCTTGCTCAGACTCTTCAATTCTTGATCTTGAATCCCTCGAACGTCCTCCTTCTACTCGCGGCATTCATCGGCACAAACATACAAGCAAACAAACAAGAATAACTAAGAACTATACACCAAACAGTAGAAACAGAACAAAAGAAGGCTACGAAACTATTCTACGCTTCGCTACGAACACGTGAGCGCAAGAATCGCTGAAAACGGAGCTAAAATGAGAAAGTTGGGGCTTGATCAATTCTCGTCACCATTTGACACAGTCTGCTTGTTTATTTTATATCTCGAGTTGTATAAATCTGATTAACGTGATTCCAGTTGGGTTAGCTTCACAATTGTATACTCTAGTTTCTGTGAATTTATCATGATTTTTGGATATCCTGACGAAGAGATATATACATTTCTTTGGAGTGTTCAGAATCTGTCTCGAGGTCCTGATACAGCTGAATTGTTTATTTAATATCTCGAGTTACAGAACTCCTATTGAGGTGATTCAAGTTGGGATAGTTTCATAATTTGATAATATATCTTCTGTTAAGAGATCACGATTTTAGGAGCGACTGTCTAGAAACGACACATGATTTAGTGCACCTTTCAGAATCTGTTTGAGGGTGAAAATCGGTAGAGGAATCTGTTTAAATGTTTTAGGCTTAGTTTTAGCCATATTCTGACCTGACGCCTTAAATGAAAGTTGTGGGAAATGTTCTGTAGATATCCAAAATGTATTTATTTGATAGATTTGGTTAAGCGGAACAAAAGATATGGTCAAAACAGTGAGCAGCTCAGGAATCTAGTCGAATTTTCAGAAAACGTTGGAAACTATGGACTAACGGCACTCGAAGCTAGCGGGGACTTTTATACGAAATAAAATTAAACGAATATGGTAGAGAATTACAAGATTCGCTGAGGGACTTACTGAAAATCTTGAGGTCAAAAACGACGGAAGGCTCGGCCAGGACCGGTCTGACCGGTTTGTAAAACCGGTCTGACCGCATTGTTCAGACTGTGTGGTTCTGGAATTGTTTGACCTTCAAAATAGTTCATCGGCATGCCAAATCGAGGCGTGGGTGTTGCCGATGATACAGGTCCTAATAGTTCATCGGCATGCCAAATCGGACCACACTATAAAATAGAGTCCTAATCCTACTCAAATTACAGATCCAAACCGGTCAGACCGGATTGGGAAATCGGGAGACCGGTTTTCCCAGGTGCAGAATCTTCCCGAAGTCATAACTCTCTCATCCGGAGTCCAAATTAGGCGTTCCACATATGCATATTGATCGTCTTGACGAGGGCTACGCAACGGTGAAGTCCAATTTGTATTTTGACAATGTTTACTAAACCGGTCTGACCGGTTTGTGCATACTGGTTAGACCGGTTTGCACCGCCGTGCCAATTTTGGTCGTCAACACATGCCCCCCTGTTTTTTGGCAAAGCTTGCGAGCCAAAAAGAGTGTTTCAGTGGTTTTCCTTATGGCTAGTAAAATATGTGAATATTCTGCAAGCGCACAGAATCACCGCTGTAGCACTTCACCTGGGAGTATCCCGAGGTATCGTAATTTATATTTCCGCAGGGAAGCTTTGGCAAGACTACTAGTGAACAGATATTCGAGACTATCAGAGAAGGGTACACGACTAAACAAGACGGGGGATAAACGGTATTGGATAGGAGTGGATATACCGGACACACAGCTCAAGGGATACTCGGGTAGATGAGAGAAGGTATAGATAGTTGGGAGGACAACGAGAAGAGATAAAGGATTCCTGGGTACTCTATCTATCTAGGCCAAGTGGTTAGAGATACAGCGGCTAAAGAGCCAGCACTAAAAGGTCCGGAATAAGTCTATTGCCTTCCTTGGGGACTACAGGGCCCTCGACACGCAGAAAGGGATGAGAAGGGGTGCCGACTACCCTGAACCTTGGGTCCTAGGACACCGGAACTAACGTGATGGGCTACAAAGACCGGAAGGGCTGTCACCACCTCCCGGCTACCACCTCCGTTGCGACGGGCAGAAACTAAGGTTACTGACAAGTCTAGGAACCACTCCTACACAGATCAATAACTACTTACTTCGCTAGCAGAAGCAAGCAACTCGAACTCACACCCCAATGACAAGTCAATGCTAGTGTGAGCAGAATCGAAGAACCAATTAAGGCAGAGACTTAAGCAAGAACTAAGAGCACTAGGAACTAGAGTCAACTATAGTCTAAACACAATATAGAAGCAACTAGACTAAAGTAGAAGCAACTATATAAGGCACAAGTAGAATAAAGTAGATACTATATTGATAACTTGAATGTCATACAAAAGAAAGGTAAAAGATACAAGAGCTAATACCAGAGCTTCTGAAGACGACTCCGGAACCTCCGAGGCACAGCTCGACTCGACTCTAACTCCCAACTAAACTATCCTAACTCTACTAGAAATGAAGTGGAAGCTCCTTGGCTTTGAGTGTGTGTCTCATACAAGTGATTTGGCACTGCATTTATAGGGTCCTATGGCGGTTGAGAGGAGTGGCAGCCAAGGAAGCCAGGGGGGGTACCCCCTGGGACTTCGGGCGAACCAAGGCGGTTCGGCCGAATAGGTCGGTTCGGCCGAACCCCTTGGATCCACCGCCTATGTCCTGGACGCCTGGGATGGCTCCTGGATGGCAGTTGCCAGTTGGGGGCGGTTCGGCCGAACCGCCTCCGTTCGGCCGAACGGGCCACAGGGCCCAAGCCCGCCCCTCTGCACCGCCTCTGCGTAGTGGACCTCCTGGGCTGGCTTCTGGTGAGGTGGAACTTGTTTTGTGGGCCCAGGATGACATGTCGGTGCGCTGGGTTGAGTTGGCGGCCGTCCACGTGGCATGTGATGTGTTCGTTTGGTTGGCGGTGATGTGGACAGCTCCCGCTGACCCGTACGGCTAAGGGGGATAATCGGCCGAACATGTCGTTCGGCCGTTTCTGTCATTTCCGACCCCTATAGCACGTATTTTGGAATGCTGGACCTGCAAACATAACACTCACCAAAACTCGTGGAACTTTATTAGAAATAAACCTAAGTGTACCTAAGTACATGGAATGTTGCATAGTCTCTCATTTTATTCCGAGTATTGGTGGTCGGATTTGGGTTGTAACGACCGCCAACAAGCTCCCCCAAGCTAGCCTCTTTGCTCGTCCTCGAGCAAAGTTGCGAACTTAGGCTCGGTGGATCAGGAGTTGCTACAATGTCATTTTTCTTGCAGGTAACTTTATAAACAACTAGTACTCAAATTTTACTTGAATTACTAGCAAAGCATTAATTCACCATTTTACCTATGGGGCTTATAGCAATCTCCTTATCTTGGGCGGTTGAAGAAATGAACAGATTAACTCAGTTTTATTCCACTCTACTCTTTTCAAGATCCTATCTCGGAGTTTTCACCCTTTTGTGAAATATAAATAGTTCCTCATTGGTTCACTCAATCGCTCAAGTGTATTTGAATCCTAGCGCCGCCGCCAGGAGCAGAGCACCGCCGCCGCCGCCATTGCCGGCAATTTGCCGCGCTCGCCGCTTTAAGCCGGGTGGAGCGACGGAGTGCAGCGATGAACTTCGACATGATCCTGATCTTAGGAGAATCAAATCACACTCTAGATCGAGAAGTGCAAGTGTGTGGAATATATGGAGTGGAATATATGGAGTGGAATTTGGCGGAATTTCATGGATTGATTCTTCCTCTCCTTGATTTATTTTTCGAGAGCATGGGCTATCTTTTATTCATATTTTTGCCATGCCTTTTTGGCATGCTTTTCTTTTAATCATATTTTTGCCATGTCTTTTGACATGCTCTTATTTTTCTCATATTTTTGCCATGCCACTTGGCATGATTTTCTTTTTTTTGCATAGCCCATGCCTCTACTTCACAGATTTTGAGAGAGGGAATCAAAGAACATGAAATTTTTTTATTTATGGAATGGATGATGGCATGGTTTTTGCTAACTCCCAAAGTAGGAATTGGAAGTGAGAGGTGGAGTGTATGTGAATCTCGATCTTAGAAGCATGAAAGATTCCTCACTACGGTCACAACAATTTGACAAAGCTCACTAAGATGACGAGCAGCATATGGTAGAAAGTTTTGGAACTAATCCTATCATATGGCTCTGGTAGGTATTATGACCGACGAGGAACTTTATTTTTGAAAGTATAATCATCCGAGATTTTCATCATACTAAGAGCAGAAATAGAATTCAACCAAAGTCTCACTATATCAATTCCCACAACAACCTAGACTTGGAATAAAGCATGTGCTCCCACAAGGTTCAGGTTCATTTTTACTCATGCCAAATAACTCAAGCATAGTCAAGCAACTAGTTGCAACAAAGTACTAGCAAAATTAATGACAGAGCAACCATTCATCATTTCCAAAGTGAGAGGCATATGTTTCATTCATAGAAACTCAGCTCCATCTTTGGCGATAACTGTTGCCACTCCTTACGGCCTACAGATAAATCCGCAAGCGGACGGATACCGATGTAGCTTTCACCCGGGAGTATTCCAAGGTATCGATTTCCACGGGGAACAAGAAGTGTACTAATCCTAAACTAAGTTGTCCTAGGTAGATGGAGTGGATGAATGAAATGGATGAGGTGGATGACGACAACAAGGAGAGAAGAGAAGAGGTAAGAGGGAAGAGAGGGTACGGGTCTGATAAAGGTATTCTACCGATTGATTGAGCAGATCAGAGGATACAGATAGATACTTGCTTCGGGACTACAGAGCCTCCGACACACAGAAAGGGATGAGAAGGGGTGCCGGTTACCCTGAACCTTGGGTCCTAAGACACCGGAACTAACGTGATGGGCTACAAAGACCGAGAGGGCTGTCACCACCTCACGGCTACCACCTCCGTTGCGACGGGCAGAAACTAAGTTAGCCTCAAGTATAGGCACCACGCCTACACTAGTTGACTAATACTTATCTACTGCAGACAGATAAGCACTCAAGCTAAGCAGCTAGTATACAATTATACTACACAACTAAGCATTGAACGAAGAACCAGCAAGCATATAAAAGTAAGAACTGAATGCTCAATTAATCAGAGAGAGATACAAGAGTTACCAGACAAGACCCGGATGTTACTCGAAGTGAAGTCGCATCCGTAGAGGTACAGCGGGAAGAGGGGCCGACACTTCGGCTCCTCTCCGGGACGCTCACCTCTCCTCTCTCCCTATCTCTACTGATACAAGTGGAGAACTAACAGTGCTTCGCCTGCAATCTACTCTTGTGTTGTCTGTCTTGCAGGTGACCAGGGGTCTCAATTTATAGTGGCCCGGGTCGGTGGAGGAGTGGAGCAGCGGCCAAGCAATTGGAGGTCGGTGCCTGGCCGTTCGGGCGAAGATCCCGGTTCGGCCGAACTGTAGGATTCGGCCGAACCGG
>OAMR01001041.1:183207-212548 GCA_900205405.1 Echinochloa crus-galli | reverse complement strand
TTGGGTTGTAACGACTGCCAACAAGCTCCCCCAAGCTTGGCTCTTTGCTCGTCCTCGAGCAAAGATAAAACTTAGGCTCGGTGGATCAGGAGTTGCTACAATGTCATTTTTCTTGCAGGTAACTTCATAAGCAACTAGTACTCAAACAAATACTTGAATCACTAGCAAGGTATTAATTTACCATTTTACCTATGGGGCTTATAGCAATCTCCTTATCTTGGGCGGTTGAAGAAATGAACAGATTAACTTAGTTTTATTCCACTCTACTCTTTTCAGGATCCTATCTCGGAGTTTTCACCCTTTTGTGAAAGATAAATAGTTCCTCATTGGTTCACTCATTCGCTCAAGTGTATTTGAATTCTCACCAAAGGCTTTGCCTTCTTTTCATCCTAACATCTAATTTGGCTTTTGTGTGGTTCAAGGACAAAGGATAAAGGCATACAAGCATCTTATATTTTGCTAAGTCGAAGAGTGGATCTTAGGAAAATCAAATCACACTCTAGATCGAGAAGTGCAAGTGTGTGGAGTATATGGAGTGGAATATGTGGAGTGGAATATGTGGAGTGGAATATGTGGAGTGGAATATGTGGAGTGGAATATGTGGAGTGGAATATGTGGAGTGGAATATGTGGAGTGGAATATGTGGAGTGGAATATGTGGAGTGGAATATGTGGAGTGGAATATGTGGAGTGGAATATGTGGAGTGGAATATGTGGAGTGGAATATGTGGAGTGGAATATGTGGAGTGGAATATGTGGAGTGGAATATGTGGAGTGGAATATGTGGAGTGGAATATGTGGAGTGGAATATGTGGAGTGGAATATGTGGAGTGGAATATGTGGAGTGGAATATGTGGAGTGGAATATGTGGAGTGGAATATGTGGAGTGGAATATGTGGAGTGGAATATGTGGAGTGGAATATGTGGCTGTCTCTTATACACATCTAGATGTGTATAAGAGACAGCTATATAGCTATCGTTCGTTAACTTTATTGCAAGTTATATTCTATTATGGCTGTGTTTAGTTCCAAAAAGTGTAGGAGAAAGTAAACATCGGACACTGTAGCGTACTGTAGCACCTTTCGTTTGTTTGTGGTAAACATTGTCCTATCATGACCTAACTAGGCTCAAAAATTCACCTCGTCGTGTACATCAAAACCATGCAATTAGTTTTTTTATTTACCCACGTTTAGTGTTCCATGCATGAGGAGAGAGATTTGATGTGATAGGTGGATAGTGATGTTTGGAGAGAGAATTTTGGGAATTTTGGTGATGGGATGGGGAACTAAACACAGCCAGCATCAAATTTACTCTGGCCCTGTTCCCGGTCACATCATCAAACTTCTAAAAATTCTCTCTCCAAACTTCACTATTCACCTATCACATCAAATCTCTCTCCTCATGCATGGAACACTAAACGTAGGTAAATAAAAAAACTAATTGCATGGTTTTGATGTACACGACGAGACGAATCTTTTGAGCCTAGTTAGATCATGATAGGACAATGTTTACCACAAACAAACAAAAAGTGCTACAGTACGCTACAGTGTCCGATGTGACATTTTCACCAAACTTTCACTTCCTCTTTTTCAAACTAAACACAGGGAAGATGTTGGTAGCATGTCAGATTCTGCTATGCCGACCTTATCTAAAGTGTATCCAATAAATTGCTAGGCACACTTAGTCATAATTGCTAAAATGATACCTTTAGTGCGGAAGCGAATAACTAAAACGTGTCACATATATGTGTTCCTTCCGTACACTAGTGGAAAATCGCCTATTAGTCCTGATTGGAAAGGGGTTTTAATAGTCCTGATTGGAGAAAGGGGTTTTAATAGTAATCCGGTCTTTAGTCCCAGTAAAACAGTAGAATCTAGGGGAGGCCACCACACACGCGTGCCATCACAAATCGCAAGTCACATGAGTATTCACGTGGAAATACGAGCGTGTAGTTTGTCTGATTCAAATCTGAGACCTCTTGCCTCATGCGAATCTTTCTTACCATCTTACCTACAAAGCACATGTGACATACTTATGTCTGTTTTTCTTTTAAATTAATCCATAGAGATCTTTTAGCCCCGAATGATAATACTAATCGAAACTAAAAGTCAGTCTTTAGTCCCGATTGATAACACCAACCGAGACGACACAAGAATTCAGAAACATCTATCTCGCATGTTAGATGACATCTATCTGACACGAGAATTCGGAAACTTCAAACACTACCTGTCTATGTCATATAGTATGAATCTGCAGTGTTTTTGTTCAGTTGCTATCTCTCTTTGACTCTTGTCAGCAGTTGCATGTAGCAAATTAGCTCTCTAAACCGTTTCTTAAGTTTCTATGTTATATATGATATGATTTCTTCAGCCTAAGTTATAAAATACATTGTATTTATTTTTATAATGGGTTCAAGGTTGGTGAAGACAAGGCCGAGGCTTTTGACTTGTTCAAGGTTGCTGAACTGCAGAGCCAATTTCACATTTAATATGGTTGAAGAAAAAGTTGTGTAAGTTTTCAAACTATAGTAACTTTTCCTGAAGATGTTGTCCGGTCGTCGGCCTAGCCGGGCGGAACGACGGAGTGATGTGAAGAACTTCGACATGATTCCTGCAAAAAGTTAGTGCAACAACAACTACCCGAAGGACTGAATATATATGGTTAGCACAAGAAAATCAAGTCAGTCGTTCGAGAAAATTAGTCATTCTTGCGGGGGATCAAAACAACACAAATGGTTAGTCGTTCTTGTGGGTGTCGGAGACCACCACAAAATCGTCCAACAAAATTTCAGCACAAGGATCACACAAAGGCAAATATTTTTTTTTGGATTTTCTAAAGATGCAAGTGAACCAAAACTTGAGCTAGAATTTGGGAAGAACTTGAGCACAAGCTAGAGCAAGAAATGAGAGAGAGAGAGTCCTAACAGTGTATGAGTGTGTGATGAAGCTTGCAAGAACCCCCCAGCATTTATAGGCCGAGGGGGGCAGTCCCCTGGTTCGCCCGAAGGCCCTGGTTCACCCGAACCAGGCCTGGTGGCCAGGGCACTCCCATGTGAGTGCAGCACTCACATGCCTTTGTTTCCACTCCAACATTGTATGGGAAAAACTTTCTATGGTCATGCAAGTGGATTTTTGTGGTAGGTAAGATGGAAACTTGACATGACCAAAGTTGGTTTTAGTGGAATCACCTCCATGCTGCCATGTTAGTGAATTATTGGTGTGAGTGCAGCCATTTTTAGTGGGGTAGACATGTTTGGTGCTGGTTGGTGGTGATGGTAAATAAATGGAGATGTACTAGAAGGGATGAAAAAGATAGAATTTACCAATTACATGCACCCTAGGTGAAATCAGCATGTGACAGGAGCGCCACACAGGGGTGAGCTTTGAAGCATCGGGGGTAGGAGCGAGCGTGAGGAGGGTGAGAGCGTGAGGGGAGGTGGATGGTATAGACAATTATGATACCATTGATTTTGAGTTTTGATATGTTCTTTAAGATAAGCTTTCTTCGCCATTGTCTATTCTAGTAGTGACTTGTGCACTGAGAAGGAGGGTGAGCAGTATCTCCGAGCCCTGCCATCGTGAAGCCTGCACGATGGGCGGCAAAAAAGTTTCTAGGCAATGCAACCGCGCAACCGATCTAACTGACTACATTCTACGCTACTACATTCTACGCTGCTTCATCTTGGTTATGCACTACGTCGAGTAATTCTGTCTCAAGTCTACACGAGGAGGAGAGTGGTAACTTGTAAGTCCATAGAAGGAACATAGTTCAGCTTTGTGTTACAGCTTTTCTAGAATATTTTTATTTTGACTAGCTATATCTATGGATTAGGTGTTGTTAGTATCTTTTACGCGTGCTTTGTTACTTTACATATAAGATGCATGCATGCCTTCATCCTTTGTCCCTGAGCCACACAAAAAGCCATATTAGATGTTAGGATGAAAAGAAGGCACAAGCCTTTGGTGAGGATTCAAATACACTTGAGCGATTGAGTGAACCAATGAGGAACTACTTATCTTTCACAAAAGGGTGAAAACTCCGAGATAGAATCCTGAAAAGAGTAGGGTGGAATAAAACTGAGTTAATCTGTTTATTCTTCCAACCGCCCAAGATAAGGAGATTGCTATAAGCCCCATAGGTAAAAAGGTGATTTACTGCATTTATTCTGGGATAATTGTGGAATGTCTAGCCATATTCCACTCCATTCATATCCACACACTTGCACGTCTCGATCTTAAGATGTGATTTGTCTCCTCAGAGATCCGGTCTTTGACTTAGCAAAATATAAGATGCAAGTAGGCATTTGTTGGCGGTCGTTACAGCCCAAATCCGACCACCAATACTCTGGAATAAATGAGGTTATATGCAACATTCCATGTACTTAGGTTTTATTTCTAATAAAGTTCCACGAGTTTTGGTGAGTGTCATGTCTGCAGGTACAACATTCCAAAATACGTGCTATAGGGGTCAGAAATGACAGAAACGGCCGAACGACATGTTCAGCCGGTTATCCCCCTTAGCCTTACAGGCCACCGGGAGTCGTCCACGTTACCGCCAAGTCACCCGATGACTGTGCAAGCCACGCAGGACCCCCGCTAACTCAAATCGAGCCGTGCCAAGTCACCCTGGGCCAGAACAAGCCAATTCCACGCATCAAAGAGGCAGCCCAGGAGGTCCACTGAGCAGAGGCGGTGCAGGGGGGCAGGCCCGGGCTCCAGGCCCAGTTCGGCCAAACCGCCCCCACTCCAGCACCGACTCCAGGGGAGCGCCCTCTCGTCCTTGCTTGCTACTCCCTCCCCGTCCACAGCTTTGAGTTCTTCCTACGCCAAGGTTCCTTGAGGAGGGTCGGCGAGTGGGTCTCCCTCCTCGCCTGCAAGGCGGTCCAGATCCTCAAGCTCCACTTCAGCTGGCCACAGCTTGATCACATGATGAAAAGATGATTATCGTAGCATTACTGTAAAGTTGTGCCCCGTCAGCTACTTCAGCTACTGGGAGATCCCCCAAGAGGTCTTCGACCACACGGAAGAATGGATTCCCGTCCTCGCCGGGAAGGGGGTCCAGTCCCTCACCCTTCGCTTCGGGGAGTACCTTCGTGTGGAGATCCACATGCTCCACCCCGCCGTCTTCTCCTGCAGCGAGCTCACTCACCTCACACTTCACAACTGCTACCTCCCAACCGTACCCCCCACTTTCGCCGGGTTCGAGTTGCTTGCTTCTGCTAGCGAAGTAAGTAGTTATTGATCTGTGTAGAAGTGGTTCCTAGACTTGTCAGTAACCTTAGTTTCTACCCGTCGCAACGGAGGTGAGGTAGCCGGGAGGTGGTGACAGCCCTTTCGGTCTTCGTAGCCCATCACGTTAGTTCCGGTCCGTAGGATTCCCCAGTTGGGAAATAGTGGCACCCCTTCTCATCCCTTTCTGTGTGTTCACCGGTTCCCTTGTCCCGATGCTAAGACATTAGAGTTATCCCAGATTTCCTAGTGCTGGCTCTGTAGCCGCTGTATCTCTAAGCTAGAGTGACATAGGTAGATAAAGTATCCAGGAGTCCTCTATCTCTTCTCGTTGTCCTCCCAGCTATCTATACCTTCTCTCATCAATCCGAGTATCCCTTGAGCTGTGTGTCCGGTATATCCACTCCTATCCAATACCATTTATCCCCTATCTTGTTTAGTCGTGTACCCTTCTCTGATAGTCTCGAATATCCGTTCACTAGTATTATTGCCAAAGCTTCCCTGCAGAAATATAAATTACGATACCTCGGGATACTCCCAGGTGAAGTGCTACAGCGGTGATTCTGTGCGCTTGCAGAATATTCACATATTTTACTAGCCATAAGGAAAACCACTGAAACACTCCTTACCCCAGTACTAGGATTCTCAATTCTGATATTCGATCGTAAGAAGTGCCAACAGTTGACAGGGCGCAAATCTGCCCGGGGGAATACCGTCATAGACTCCCAGCGATGCATGAATCGCAAAGTGGGGTTATGGTTACTGTTCGTGCGAGGCGCATGACAGTTGGTGTTTCCCGAAATCTTTTTCCAAAATGCCCCCCGATCAAATCTTTTCAGCGCTTTGTTCGGGTCTAAGGAACAACAGCTTGAAAATCCGAGACCCGAACTAAAATCCCTCCAAGAGCAAAAGAACTCTTGGTTGAAGAACCGAAAACGAATCCCCCCAGTTTCTGAAACCAGAGTACAAAGGAACTCGAGGATGAGAAGGTACGAACCTTGTTCGTGGATGTGCCAGAAGTTCTCCCAGCCAATGGCCTGGAAGACTTCCGTGAACTCTTCATCCATTTCCGTGTCCCTAAGCAAGTCCTGCTCAAAAACACGGGTGTGATCGAACTCCTTCAGCCAAAGCTCATTGAAGGTGTTCTGCTCCCGCTCGTTCCTGAGGTTGATGTCGTTGATGCTCAGGAGCTGCCTGGCCGGGGGCGTGGCATGGCCCCATCTCGAGCCGGCTGCTTCATGTTTGCAGTACGCCGTCCATGTCCATACGGCTCGAGCCTCGGGGGAACTCCCGGCATCGTCCGATCGTCGGCCTAGCCGGGCGGAACGACGGAGCGAAGTGAAGAACTTCGACATGATTCCTGCAAAACGTTAGTGCAACAACAACTACCCGAAGGACTGAATATATATATGGTTAGCACAGAAAATCAAGTCAGTCATCCGAGATAGTCGTTCTTGCGGGGATGAAAACCACCACAAAAGGTTAGTCGTTCTTGTGGGTGTCGGTGACCACCACAAAATCGTCCAAAAGAAATTCAGCACAAGGATCACATAAAGCAAATATTTTTGGGATTTTTCTAGAGATGCAAGTGAACCAAAACTTGAGCAAGAACTTGGAAAGAACTTGAGCAAGCACTTGAGCAAAGAAATAAGAGAGAGAGATAGAGAGAGCTCCTAGCAGAAACTTTCAGAATGGAAGTGTGTGTGGGAGAGCAAGCAAGCACCCCAGCTTTTATAGGCCGAGGGGGGGCAGGTCCCTGGTTCGTGCCGAAGGGCCTGGTTCGCCCGAACCAGGTCTGGTGGCCAGCCCACCCCCATGTGGGTGCAGCACCCTCCTTTGCTTTGATTCCACGCCAAAATGTGTGGCCACAATTCATGAAAATTTGGTGGGTTGTGTTAGGTGAGATGCAAAATTGACATGACCAAAGTGGTTTTTAGTGGAGTCACCCCCATGCTGCCATGTTTTGTGATTATTGGTGTGAGTGCAGCCATTTTAGTGGGGTAGACATGTTTGTTGCTGGTTGGTGGTGGTGGTAAATAAGTGGAGATGTTTTAGAAGGGATGAAAACGATAAAAATTACCAATTACATCCACCCTAGGTAAAAATTCAGCATGTGACCATTTATTTAAACCAAGCTTGCAAAATTTTCTACTCTCTCTCAAATTATTTACTCAAGTGGTTCAATTATTTTGGAAAGGGAAACATGCAAATGCAATTGAAAATTTAAAAATTGAAAGGGAAATATGAGATACATACCGGTTATCCTCGCGGCGAGCGCTCAGCTTTTAAGTCCGCGAGCGGGACTTCTCCTGTCTTCAGGTGCTCTTGTCATCGTCAGGTCCCGGAGTGGATGACTCGGACGATGCAACCTTCTTCCGCCACATCTTCTTGCTTTTCTTCTTTGTCGGTGGCGCTGGGGTCGGCGCCTCTGGAGAATTCCAGAGGGCTTGCTCTATCTCGTATTTCTTCACGAGGCGGTCCATTTCTTCTGCGCTTACTTGTTCCGTCGATCCAGCAGCAGCAGCATCCAGGTACTCACGGGCAGAGGCTCTAAGTTTGGAGTATGAACCAACTCTGCATACCATGGTGAGGACAAGCAGAAATATAGTCCTAGAGGCGATCCCATGCCTCCGGGACTGTTTCATCTTTTAACTGCTGGAATCTAGCAATTTTGTTCCGGAGGGCGTTGGTTTTCCCAACCGGAAAGAGTTTTAGCAAGAAAGCGCTAGTGCATTTATCCCAGGAGTCTATAGCTTCGCGGTTAGCATAAAACCATTGTTTCGCCTTGCCTAATAATGAGAATGGGAATAAACGAAGGTGAATGGCATCGATACTTACTCCGCGGAGGGTGAAGGTGTTGCAGATCTCCAGGAAATGCTGTAGATGGGCATTGGCATCTTCGTGTGGCTTGCCGCAGAATGGGCTAGCCTGAACCATGTTGATGAGGGCTGGCTTGAGCTCGAAGTTTCCATCTCTGACTGGCGGAGCTGGTCCGACACGCACGTTCTCGCTCGATGGAGCGGAGAACTCACGGATCGCCGTGCCTTTTTTTCATCCTATCACCTAATTTGGCTTTTTGTGTGGCTTAGGGAGAAAGGATGAAGGCATGCTTGCATCTTATATTTTGCTAAGTCAAAGACCGGATCTATGAGAAAACAAATCACATCTTAACACTACTGCAATCAGATATTCGAGACTATCAGAGAAGGGTACACGACTAAACAAGACAGGGGATAAACTGTATTGGATAGGAGTGGATATACCGGACACACAGCTCAAGGGAGGCTCGGATAGATGAGAGAAGGTATAGCTAGTTGGGAGGACAACGAGAAGAGATAAAGGATTCCTGTGGCTTCGTCTACTTAAGTCAAGTGGTTAGAGATACAGCGGCTAAAGAGCCAGCACTAAAAGGTCCGGAATAAGTCTACTGTCTTTCTTGAGGACTATAGAGCCTCCGACACACATAAAGGGATGAGAAGGGGTGCCGGTTACCCTAAATTCACTACAAGGTTTTGTGTATAATGTAACGCCGGAAAAGTGTTGTAAAATGCCCAAAATGGTTGCAATAGACACAATGGCTACGGAATTTTGGCGTTGCGAGGTGTTGCCATTGCAAATGTGGTCCAAAGTTTGGACCACGATTTCTTTTGGGCGTTGCTATTGTGTTCCCACTATTGCAACAGCAAAAATCTTTTTGCAACTCAAAAGTAGCGTTGTAAGTATCCTTATCAGCAACCATCATTGGTGTTGCACTCGTTACTATTGCAACGCACTTAGCATTGGAAGAGGTATGTATTACCACATAAAGGAAATGTAGCAATAGTAGAAATGACAACGATACTATGTGTTGTAATAGACCATATTGCTACGTGTTTGTAGCGTTGCAAAATATATGCCCTATTGCAACATTACTCTTATGGTTGCTATATGAGGGATCCTTTATTGCAACATTAAACATTCTGGTAGCCGTAGATGAACTCTCTATTACCACTATAAAAACTTGGTTGCTATAGGCTTCTTCCCTATTGCAACACTAAATATTATGGTTGTTGATGTTCCTCTATTGTCACGACCAATACATGTGGTTGCTATAGTTGGACCCTATTGCCACGCCTTATGTTTCTTTGCATGGGTTTTTTTTGTTGGTATAGCATATAATTGCAACACCATGGTTATGCGACGATAGTGCATATTACAATGATTCGATTTGTAGCTTCAAACAATGATTTTAAATTAAACAATATATGATCAATGAAGCATTTAGACATCCATTAACCCAAAAATACAATTTAGTTGTGCACGTCTGTAAATAATCCATCCAATGTATCAGACAGCATCTAGCCCAAACACACAAACAAGTGAAACACACAATGATGTGCAACACGCTTATCTATTTTGAAAACAATAAAATATAATGAGCTATGTAGCACTGAAGCTAAGGTTGTCTTCGGGTTGATCATCCCATGAATCATGGGCTCCACTCAAACCTCAAGATGATGTTTCCATCTCCATTTGTTTCCCTCTGTGAAATTTTTCCACTTGCATAATCCTAACAAAAAGAGGACAGTTAAAGTAGTCAAATGAAAAAGAAATTGTAGACATTTAATATGCATCTTGATAAAGTGTGTACAGACTGATATATACTTCACAGACATCCTTGGATTCGACGAGATCATATAAAATGAACAAAAAAAATGCTCATTTGGCTACAGTTTAGTACTTCAGTGACCATAGTATACAAAAATTGATTCATCCATAAGCTAGTCCAAACATCCGGTACAACAAGCTAACACATCAACTAGAAACACCTATTCATCTTAGTCTCATACTGTCACTTGACATCAAGCTCTTAACATTGTATTTCCATCCTAGCTGAACATAGCTCAGTGTCCATAGAAGCCATAACAATATAGATAGAAGCTCAAAATTCTGTAGACATGTACCAAGGGAGTCAAGCTGTAGTAATAGATGCTAAACAAAACAAACTAGTCTGTACTACTGAAGCCAATGCATCACTCATGTGACACAAGGTCATGCAAATTTGACTACAAGAAAGGAAAATCAAACTACAATGCTAGTGCTGCTACCATATATTCATAATCAATTTCCTTGCAAAAAAAAATTGATGAACAAATCAAATTTAGCCTTCAATGAACAGATATAATTACTAAAAAAAACTTGAGCACCAGGACCCTTTTCCATCCTCATGGCAGCCGGCGACCATGAGCTTCCCTTCTCTTCTATTTATTTTTTCACCGCTGCAGCACCACTTAATAAAAGCAGAGCTGCAGCACAAGTGCTAGTGCGCTTAGCACGAGTATGCCTTACATGGGCAAGATGTTAAACGATGGATGCACTCTGTGTGTGGTCTAATTAAGGCGCCAGGTCAACTGCTATGGAAGCATGACCACCACTGCCACTATCTCCAGGAGTCGACATTGCACACACACAGGAAAAACAAAGATTGGGAATGCAGGACTACATCTGGATAAAACATATAGGACTTTGTTCTATCAGATGGATAAAACCTGAACCGCATCTGAACATCTAGGCAGGAGGAATAAGGATTTGTGTGAAACTCACCCAAAGACTAAGCGTAGGAAGCAGTTTCGCACAAACAAAAGCTTGCCATCTCCTATCTGTAAATACAACAGAAGAAACAAACAATCCTGAATAGAGCAAATAAGATGATGCAACAAGTAGAAATAGAATACGGCAATGCAGTATATCAACAGCCAGGGACTCGACTCATTCTGTTCAGAAAAATGCCTCATTGGCTTGTCATTCTTGGATTCTCCCCTACTAGAATGACGTCTCTTGAGTGATAACACCGCACAGGTTAACTGCACATATGTATTGGTTTACAGTAGCCGCACTTGCTCTTTTGTTAATCCTGGACAAATAGAGATCCCAAATGATAGTAAATATTCAAAATATCCCTTAATTTTCATCAAAATTTGATATTCCCAAGAAGAATCACAATATTCTAGTAATTTCACTGTTACAGAGCCCTATATCAGTGCCTGCAGCTAGCAAAAATGCAGTGTTTCCAGCAGAGGAGACTTAATGACCGCACAATTCCTCGCAATTCAGACGAGTTTCATATACACAATTCCACACTAAGACAGATTACTTAGACTTTGCTAATAAAGGACACTAAAACAGATTCTTTATACTTTACTAATAAAGGACACTAGACATATTACTTGTACTTTGCTAATAAAGGAACAACGTGCAAACTATGTAATGTTAATTTTATCCCAGCTAGGCATTTCAACAAACAGCCCATGCACGTATCTGCTATGGAAATAGAGCACCTAGACCACATATCCAATTAAATCACACACACATTCCGGTATGCATATAAAGATCGGAAGCAACAGGTACGGCCAACACGGAAACAAGGGAGGAGGGGGATAAATGGACCTGGAGAAGATGCTGTCCTCTGACATGAGGTTGGCGTCCGTGAGCTGCTGCTAGCCAGTAAGGGAACGCCGTCGCAGCCAGACAGGATGGCAGCGGGGAAGAGGAGGACCAGGGCCATGGTAGCGGCAGCGGCTGGTGGCCGTGCCCCAACTGGGTACGCGTGTAGGTCCATCCCCGACGATGGAGGCATGGGACGACCCAACGGCGGAGTCCTGGGTCGGTCAAATGACCCCCACGGCCTTAGCTGGGGGAGATCCGGCGGCGATGAGTAGAAGATCGTGCAAGAGGAGCTCCAGTGGTAGTGCTCCCCGATGGCGAGACAGAGCTCCGCGATGCATTGGCCCTGCCCTCGGCCATGGATGGATCAGAGGAGGAGGGGATCTGAGGAGGAGGGCGTGCGATACGGGGAAGGAGAGGGGATCTGAGGCAGCGAGATGGCCACCGCACCGAGTCGCGCCTGGCCATGCGCCCATCCGCCGGAGGGGGAGACGGTGCGGCGGGAATGGGATCTGGTGGCGGCGGTGGTGGCGGGGAGGGGAAGGGCTTGGTGTCGCCCGGTGGGGGATTTTGCGTGTGTTTGGTTGGGACTTGGGAGACGGTGTGGGACGGGTCGGTCCTGTCCCAATTTTATGGGATGGTCCTATCTACTTGCTTGGTTCGAGGGATGGAGTCATCCTTGTTTCATGTTTGGTTGGAGGAATAGTTAAATAGAAGACAAATGGTTGTTTTTTATCTGTTATCCGCCGTTAGTTTGGGTCCCGGCTGTCAGTCTCTTTTTCCACCATCTTCTTCCTTGGTCCTTCTTCCCCAACAGAACAGCAGCAAGCGAGCGAATCTGCAGCACCCCGTGAGCACTCCCGATCTCCTACATGGCTCCTTCCTCTACAATAACCAGCATCTAAGCAGCAACTCATCCCCCCCCCCCGCTCCCGCGCTCGCTCGTACAGACGGAGCAGCCACGCCGTTGAAGTGGGATGAGTCCGTCCGCCCGATTCGGAGGAACGGGGCTGTCCCGCATCTGAGGAGAATATTCTCCACGCGGGATGACTCCGTCCCACTAGTCTTTCAACCAAACATCTGTAAAAATGGGATCGACCTATCCCGTCCCGTCTCGTCCTTGTGGCGTTGGAGAGATCAGATACGAAAATACCACCAGTGCCCTTCCTTGTGAGGTTCAGTTTTTCGAAATATCGGGAGCGCGATAGTCTTTTCACATGAATTATTTTGGAGAAAAACCGAGAAGCGGATAAGATTTTTTTTCTATTTTATAAATAAACTAATTAACTAGGACACCATATGAAGTTAATAGCAGGATACATTATTATGTCAAATATACCAATAAATATTTTAAAAAAATCATAGATGACACATAGGTTGTATTATAAGAGTTTCAGTTTTTTGACAGATTTGCTATTTTCTATCATTAAAATGATTTTCTGTATTTTTAGGGAATATATTCCAAATTTAAACTATGTGTACCTCAAATAAAGTTTCAAAAATACAGAAAAATATATTTGGACTCATATGTAACATTCTAACTCATGCATTAAGATATGGGACAAATTCAATTGCCTTATAAGGATAATTCAAACTTGATTGTACAAGTTATTGTAGAATAATTGTAGTAATGTCCAAATTTGGGTAGAAAATTCTATAAACGGAGTTGACAATATATTTTTTATCCATAATATTTTCATAAAAAAATCAAATAGTTTCGACATAATCGTTGTATACGTTGCTCACAAATCAATACACCATTCATATAGTTCCATATAACTCAAGTCCAAACTTTGAGATTTAAAAATCTTATAACGCATTCCAACTCCTATAAAACCTTAGACTCAAAGACAACCTAATATTGACCCTAACATCGTAAAATATGAAGTTACATTACTAATTAATACACATAAACATGCTATTTCTATTTAAATGGAAGGAAAATAGTCACTATATGAAAAAGATTAAAGAAATAGTAATTAACATACAAAAGACCAGACATAAATAAAAAATCATTAATTTTAGGAAAATCCAAAAAAAGATTTCGAGTTCATATGAGAGAAAAAAACACTTACATGTTTTAGTCTCAGCAGCAACTCATCCCCCCCCCCCGCTCCCGCGCTCGCTCGTACAGACGGAGCAGCCACGCCGTTGAAGTGGGATGAGTCCGTCCGCCCGATTCGGAGGAACGGGGCTGTCCCGCATCTGAGGAGAATATTCTCCACGCGGGATGACTCCGTCCCACTAGTCTTTCAACCAAACATCTGTAAAAATGGGATCGACCTATCCCGTCCCGTCTCGTCCTTGTGGCGTTGGAGAGATCAGATACGAAAATACCACCAGTGCCCTTCCTTGTGAGGTTCAGTTTTTCGAAATATCGGGAGCGCGATAGTCTTTTCACATGAATTATTTTGGAGAAAAACCGAGAAGCGGATAAGATTTTTTTTCTATTTTATAAATAAACTAATTAACTAGGACACCATATGAAGTTAATAGCAGGATACATTATTATGTCAAATATACCAATAAATATTTTAAAAAAATCATAGATGACACATAGGTTGTATTATAAGAGTTTCAGTTTTTTGACAGATTTGCTATTTTCTATCATTAAAATGATTTTCTGTATTTTTAGGGAATATATTCCAAATTTAAACTATGTGTACCTCAAATAAAGTTTCAAAAATACAGAAAAATATATTTGGACTCATATGTAACATTCTAACTCATGCATTAAGATATGGGACAAATTCAATTGCCTTATAAGGATAATTCAAACTTGATTGTACAAGTTATTGTAGAATAATTGTAGTAATGTCCAAATTTGGGTAGAAAATTCTATAAACGGAGTTGACAATATATTTTTTATCCATAATATTTTCATAAAAAAATCAAATAGTTTCGACATAATCGTTGTATACGTTGCTCACAAATCAATACACCATTCATATAGTTCCATATAACTCAAGTCCAAACTTTGAGATTTAAAAATCTTATAACGCATTCCAACTCCTATAAAACCTTAGACTCAAAGACAACCTAATATTGACCCTAACATCGTAAAATATGAAGTTACATTACTAATTAATACACATAAACATGCTATTTCTATTTAAATGGAAGGAAAATAGTCACTATATGAAAAAGATTAAAGAAATAGTAATTAACATACAAAAGACCAGACATAAATAAAAAATCATTAATTTTAGGAAAATCCAAAAAAAGATTTCGAGTTCATATGAGAGAAAAAAACACTTACATGTTTTAGTCTCAGATTAAAAAGAGAAATATGAAACATAACTGTGTTTTTAAGATGTGGCCACATTATGAACATTTATTAAATATATTTTGTTACCATAAACTATCATAGTTGAACTAATGTCGTTGTGGTAAGTGTTATCTTTTGGTGCCATGAGGTCTTGTGTTCGATCCCTAGTCAGACTAGTTTTTTTGTTATTTTCTAAACAATATACAAAATTAGAAAAAAAAAGACAAAAAAATGAAACTGCTCAGGATTTGAACATAGTACCTTCCGTGCGTAAGCCGAGTGAACAAACCATTGCGGTAGCAGACTGTTTTAGTGTACAAGTACCCTATGAATTTACTTTACCCGTTTTGCAGCCTGCAGAGGATCAGGCAGGCCATGCCACACTTTACCGACTCGTCAGTGCTCGGCGCCAAGCCTCCGCGGCGTCGATGGATGCGATGCGTGAAATTGGGAATGGTAAGGCGGAGCCAAAGCCAAGGACGACATAGAGTTTTCGGTGGCACGTCGTGTGCGCGTAGAAAAGGGGATCGGAGGTTAATAGATGCGGTTTTATCGCTAATCTCGTGATGCGGTCATTAGGCATTTTAGGCGGCATATGAATGAGTTAAGCACTATAATTACTAGGCGGCAAAAAATATGCTCGCATGAACGTAACACTGCAAGTTTCATTTTATTTATATTAATTTTGATGGAATCTGTTATAATAAATTAATTAATACAAGGATCTTTGAAAAATTAATTAATAAATTATCATTGAATATCTATGAGTATGTAATCGAATCCATACTCATAGTAATTTTGACATATATTTATTAAAACTGACTAATTAATACAACTTCGGTTTCAAATTATAGTTCATTTGACTTTTTTTACTCTAAGTTTGACAGCTTGTCTTATTCAAAATTTTGTCCAAATCACCATATTTTTGTGGCGGCTTGCATTATTAATAGAAAATTCTTCAAAAATGACTTAAATTTGACTATATTTACACAAAATTTTTAAATAAGATGAGCGGTCAAACTTATGGTAAAAGAAGTCAAATGAACTATAATTTAAAACCGAGATAGTAAGTTATCGAGTACCGAAAGCTTTTGACCAATTATTTTATTTTTGAACATGGTCAAATTTAATATTGTCGGATCCATATTCATTTGGAAGAAGCGAATGACAAATGAATATTGACAATACAAGTGATGTACTATGGTTAAGGATAAACGTTAACAATAGTCTTTCTAGTGACACTAATTCCAAAAAAGAGAACCACATCTATCTATCTATACTAAAAGGATCCTATAGAATTGAAAACAATTCTCACCCAATATACCCACATCCACCCCTCACAAAGGACCCACCTGTCAGATTGTAGGACGTGGGAAGACGTGGGAAAATGTGGGAATGTGGAAAAAAAGTTGATGTTCCAACCACTTTTTACTGTTTTGCCGCTTCTTTTTTCACCAGCGTTTTCCTACCCGCCCCGCCTGGACCCACGACAACCGAATTTGGAAGGAAACGCCCACCCTCCCGTCGCCTGTCCTGCCAACGCCGTACGGATTTTTTACGAAATTTTTTTCTTCCGTCGCCCGCCCTCCCAACGCCGAACGCCGCCGCACGAAAAAATTTTCCTACGTCGCCCTTCCTCCTATCCGCCGCCCCCTCCCCCACCTCTTCCGATCCGCCGTCGTACGCAGCTACACCTGCGCCCAGCTAGGTTCATCGGCCAGGTTGAAGGGCATCGTGAGGGAAAGCCATGCCCTAAATTCAAGCCGTCGCCGCCGCGCGTTGAGGGTTCACCGGATGCCATCTAGGTTCGCCGGCCACGTTCGTGAGGGCAAGCCCCCGTTCACGGATCGCCACAGATCGCCGCCGCGCGTTGAGGACCTCCATCGTTCCCTCGGCGTCGCGGTAATGATTCTCGCCGTCCTCGCCGTAGTCTCCACGATCCTCGCCGTCCTCGTTGTAGTCTGTATTGTCGTTCCCTCGGCATATCACGGTAATGATTCTCGCCATCCTTGCATCTTCGTCGATCTGATTCTACGTGAAGCATTCGGCGGAATCACCATCTCAATCTACTCAATCTAAAAGGTAATCTGTTTGATTCTCGCCATCCTCGCGTCTTCGTCGATCTGATTCTACGTGAAGCATTCGGCGGAATCACCATCTCAATCTACTCAATCTAAAAGGTAATCTGTTATATATTCTATTATATCGTGGAGATCAAATAGACTTCGGCACACCAATCCAATTGTCAATTCTATAATTTTGATGTTTCTATTGGTTAGGCCTTTTTTATCTTAATGCATACTTGTTGAAAACTTTTCTGACCGATGCATATATATACGCTGGTAAATGTCCTTGTTTCAAATTATTCTACTGCATAATAGTCTTAACATGGGCAGGCGACAAGAAAAAATTATCATCGATGAGTGTCTTGTTGGGAGCTACATCAAGAATTTGCAATAGTTTCAATGGAAGGATGTGTTTAGAAACCGAATAGAGTATACTAAATTGCTGAGTCAGCGCAGCTGGCATCTCAGATCTGCTATGCATATATAAATTATGATTTTTTCTTATCTTTTCAGCAAGTTATTTTCGACTTTTGGTGGCAGGTAGCTGAGGCAAAGTTTATTTTCGACTTTCGCAATATTTGTTCTGCTGACGATCTGCTTTCTTTTTCTTTTGTGTTCATTGGTATAGGTAGATGGATCGACAGCCACCCTTGGGTGACATCACAAACGTCGCACGTGGAGGGGTGTCTGCTCGGAAGAGGAGGCGGGAAGAAACTCACAATGTTGCGGACGCTAATTCAAGTTCCGGTGACAAGGAAAATCAACGTTCAACAATAGAAGATGGTTAATATATTTTGTTGTTGCCGTTGATGAATCCACCAATTTTAAGTAGAAGATGGTTAGTATATTTAATAATGTATGATTTTGAAATGCAGTAGGTCTAACCCAGGAGCCCATTCCTATAAAAAGAGCCGGAACAAAATATGCCGATCTTAGTGAAGAGACAAAGGAGAGGTTACGTCTGCAAGCTAGAATCCGATATCGACGCAAGAAGGCTGGATCTGAAACTCTGTTATCTGAAAATCCGGTGTTGGGAGATCTTGGAGACTCGTTTGGAGGTAAGTCTCAATGTTTGTCATGGTTTATCACAGTGTTGTAGATGGCTTAACGATGTGGCTTATTGATCGGCAATAATAACCATAATTGTAATCACTATACAGGAAATCAAAATTGTGATGTAGAAAATGTTAAAGTTGACCATCGGCTTTGTCAAGGTGATAATTTGGGCTTGACTGATACGGTTGTGGATGTTTCTGTGCAATCTGGACTTGGCATGCACTATGATTCTGGACAATATATGATCAGTAATGTGCAATCCCCACATTTAACGACTGCAGCAAATGGTTGGTGAAAACCTCTTCTTTTCAAACTTAATGTATGCATATTTATTGTTTATACACATATACTACAGGAGGTGTAACCCAGAAGCAAACTGCTAACAAAAAATATGCTGATCTTGCTGAAGAGACGAAGGAGAGGTTACGTCTCCAATCTAGAATTCGATATCGACGCAAGAAGGCTGGATCTGAAACTCCGTTATCTGAAAATGCAGTGTTGGGAGATCTTGGTTTCTCATTTGGAGGTAAGTCTCAGTGTTTGACATGGCTTATCTCATTGTTTTGCATGGTTTACTGAGATGGCTTATTGAACTGCAATATTAACCATTTTTTGAATCATTGCATAGGTAATCAAAGTTCGGATGTTAACAATGGTACAGAGACGGATAGGCTTCATCGGGATGATATTTTTCAAAAAGAAACTATACGTGCTGCAAACCGGAATGAAATGGTGGTCGACAATATCTATGGTTCTGGCCATACTGTGATCAGTAATAATGTGCATTCTTCCCATCTGGCGACAGAATCAAATGGTTGGTCAGCATGTCTTCTATGTATTTATATCAATGCCCTTTAGTAACATTGTGATTATGTATGTTGTCCTTGGTGAGTCTTCCAGATTGTTGATTAGATTTATTGGTGTTATATATACCGCAGTAGGTGTAACACAGGAGACCGTTACACAAAAAAGTGCTCCAAAAAGATATGCCGACCTCAGTGAAGAGACAAAGCAGAGGTTACGTCTGCAATCTAGGATCCGGTATCAACGCAAAAAGGCTGGATCTGCAGCGGCGTTGTCTGAAACTTCGCTTTTGGGAGTGCATGGTTTGTCTATCGGAGGTATGTATCAATATTTGTCATGGGTTGTCTCAATGTTATGCATGGCTTAACAGGTGTCTTATTAGTGCCAATACTAACCATTTTTCTAATCACTGCACAGAAAACGAAATCTCTGTTGATAAAGATGGTACAGATGATGATTGGCTTCATCGGAATGATAATTTTAAAAAAAAACTGCCAAGTGACGCCGTTCAAAACGAAACGTTTGTTGATAGTTCTATGTTGTTTGGAATTGACAACCATTATGGTTCTGGACAATCCCCATGTACACCGCATTTCGGGTCACCAGCTTCTGAGATCATTGATATTTTGGGGCGGCCTCTTACTAGAAGTGTTGCTAAAGGTATCTGGTACTACTTAATATTTACTAACATTCATCTCATTTTTTTATAATCCATCTACTGTATTGTCCATATGGTCTATTATCAACAGCGAAAATCAACGCACCAGAGAATAAAGCACCTTGTTTTGAGTCACCGGCTTCTGAGATCATTGATATTTTATCAAGACCTGCTACTACAATTGATGCTAATGGTACAACCTTATGCATTTCTGGCTTCTCTTTAAATATTTATTTACCCTAATGATTTCCTGTGTGCGTGTTGCTCACATTATTTCCCTATGATTTCCAACAGCTTTTAACCTTGCAACAGGGAGGCCTGTTACTAGAAGTGTTGCTAATGGTATGGCCCTAATTAATTTTGAATGATCTCAACACTTTTCATGTCCATTTATTTGTTCCTTATTAGCTTATAATTTAATCTTTTCTAGCCTTTATCTTTAATTATTTTACTTATAACATTCTTCCTTCCTCTTTCCAATGGCCATGCACAACATCAGTCTGCGCTGCAAGTCAACACTATCCATATCCTACTCCTGCATTTCACTGCACAATCTTGCAAGATGCCCCAAAGAATTTCTTTTTTTCCAGTCACTATGTTATTCTTCTGACCAACCAGATTGGAACAAAATATGTTCAATGTGAAAGTTCCATACGGCAGATTGCATTTTGACATGACTTCAAGGGTTACTGTTTCTTGTGAAAAAATGATTTTACAACCCCCAGAATAAGGATATTTTTTGGGTTTCACCTCTAGCCTACCCCAACTAGCTTGGGACAAAAGGCTATGTTGTTGTTGTTGTTGTTGTTATTTGTTCCTGTTATTCACTTACTTTTGCTGGATTAATTTTGAAGCATCTAATAACAATGTGTGTGGGAGGCCTGTTAGTAGAAGTGTTGCTATTGGAAAGGCCCTGCTGAATTTTTAATGATCTAATCCGGTTTATCTATCAATTTATACATGTTATTCACTTAATTTATATTTACTTGAAGCAGATGTAAATAATGCACCAGGGAGGCCTGCTACTACAAGTGTTGCTAATGGTTAGTCGTTCCTGATGAATTTTGTCTTATCTAAATTCCTGGTACTCACAAACTTTTATAACTTTCTCGTAAAAGCTAATAACAAAGCACCAGATATGCATTTTACGATAAGTGTTCCTTATGGTTATGTCTTGCTGAATTTTTAATGATCTAACTAGTCTATCTTAATGTTTGGTCTTTACTTGCAGCAACTACAAACAACGCAAAGGGGATTAAACCCACTTTTGATTCAGGGCTATGGGAACCAGATGACCCTCATTTTGGAGCATATGGTATTTACTTATATGTATATTATTACGTTGCATACTGTCTTGTTAACTTATCTAGATAAACTTTATCCTACAGAGGAGGATTTGGACTGTAATGAGCCCGATAATTGTATTGATGACATCTACGATGATGAGGAGGCAAGGGTATTCAATGTTAAAGGTGCAATTTTAGCCATTTACATTAAAATTGGAAAATTTAAATCATAGTTTGTTGATTATAACCCTGGTTTTTTTTTGTTGTAGATATTGTTTATGAGACACGGAGAGACCCTAATGTTCCCGTGATGGTTAATGATCCATATGATTTTGTATATAAAGACTTGCCAAATATGCATCATGTGTTGAAGAAAGTGCCCAATTGTCAATATTGTGGTGCTTTTAAGTTTGCCGGTGAAGGAGAAGCATTTTGCTGTAGGAAAGGGAAGGTGAATATATTCATTCCTGAAGTGCCACAACGGTTACATGAATTGTTCACCAGTCAAACCGACAAGACAGCGTTGTATTTTAGGAAGAACATTCGGTATTTCAATTCACACTTTTCATTTACAAGTTTTGGAGCAAGTATCGATCGGCGTCTGGCAACTGCAGCAGGTTTATAGTTTTTCTAAGAGTTAGTTAGTTCTTCATATAGTACATTTTTCTCATTATGTTTCTGGCTTTTTTGAAGGAACCGGTGTGTACACATTCAAGGTCCATGGTCAGATATATCACAAACTTGATGCCCTGGTGCCTGGAGATAAGGGTCCGAGACATATGCAGTTGTATTTCTACGACACCGATGAAACATTGGGACATCGGACCACCAGATCTCACCTTGATGCTGCTGTCATAAGACAGGTACTAGATATACTTACACATAACAATAATCCTTATTTGTTGACATTCCAGAGTCTGGGTCAATTGGAGAACCTAGACAAGTATATTATTGAGCTCAATACGAGCATCTCAGTCGATCAGAGGAGGTACAATGCACCTGCAATGGAACAGGTTGCTGCCATATGGGTTGATGGGAATGAACCGTCTCGTAAATTTACCAGATCAATCATGATTTATGGCAACTCGGGACGCGCTCACTATATACGCGCGTACCATGGATGTTATGATCCATTGGCGTACCCTTTGTTTTACCCATGTGGTGAGACTGGGTGGGAGGATAAGAAAATTTTATTAGAAGATCCTCCTATCGTACGTTTCCCTAGGCAGAAGAGGAAGTACAACAAGAAGGAAAACAATGGTATGTTCAGCAAAAAGATTTTTTTAGTAGTTAATATAGAGTATAATATAGACCATAAACATATGATGAACAAATTTTTGTAGGAAGCAAGGCCAGCAAGATTTCGAGCACATCGAGTGGTGGTAAACGCAAAGCTGTTAATAAATCAACCGATGTTGATAGACAGCCAGCAGAATGCCATGATGACGGTGATGGCCACCATGACGACGATAATGGTGACCCAGACCGATGATGAGGGTGAGTGGTTGATACTTTGTACATATGTCTTTTGTCCGTTACATATGACTAAACTAAAATTTATAGATTAATAATTGTTGCCCTGAATAATTATGCAGGGAACACCAATTCGCGTTTACACGTCAGTGCTCGTGAATATTACTGTTACCTTATGCAAATGCGAAGTGGGGTATTTGTTATTTTTTTCTATGGTGGCCGGCTCTTCCAACAGTGGATTGTGGATGTTTATGTAAAGGTTGAATCTATGCGGTTGGATTGGCACTCTAAGCCTGAAAATCAAGCAACTATCCGTGCGGACCTGTATCAGGTAATTATTTGTTATTGTTTTTACATAGTGTTATATTTATATTATAACATTACTGTGAATTGAAGTTACATAACTGTGTTTATGTAAATGTTGCGAAACAGGGAATTGTTGATACCCTAGCAGTTGGTGAGGCTCGTGCATCACGGGCAGGAAAAAGGATAGTGCTAAATAAGAGTTTTCCTGGCTGTGATAGAGATGTTCAAGCAAGGTTCATGGATGGGATGGCTTTGGTTGCACGCTATGGACGACCCGATTATTTTATAACCATGACATGCAACCCTTATTGGCCTGAAATAACAGAGCAGTTGTTGCCGGGTCAAACAGCTCAGGATAGACCTGATATTGTTGCTAGGGTGTATCGTGCTAAGCTCCTGGATCTTGCAGATTTTCTTATCAACAAGAAATACTTTGGTAAAGTTGCTGCTTGTGCGCATGTTACAGAGTTTCAAAAGAGGGGTCTGCCACATGAACACTTTCTATTGATCATGGACAAGGATTCTAAACTTAGTGGACCAGATGATTATGACAAGCATATATCCGCTAAACTTCCTGATGAAAAAAAATATCCATTGCTTCATAGCTTGGTTGTACGGCACATGATGCACGGTCCTTGTGGCGTTCTTAATCCAAAGTGCCCATGCATGATTGATGGCACATGCCGTTTTAAGTATCCTCGTCAGTACAGTGATTCTACACAACAAGGTCGTGATGCTTACCCCGTGTACAGGAGACGTGAGGATGGACAAAAGGTGCTCATACGCAGCAAGTGGTTGGACAACCGATGGGTGGTGCCGTACAATCCAAAGCTACCGATGCGTTACAATTGCCATATTAACGTTGAGATTTGCTCCAGTATAAAATCAGTGAAATACCTTTACAAGTACATTCACAAGGGGCACGACTGCGCTTCCTTTTCCGTGGGGTCAGGTCAAACCAATGATGATGAGGTCAATGAGATAAAACAGTACAGAAATGCAAGGTGCATCACGGCTATAGAGGCAGTGTACAGATTTTATCGTTTTCCAATGTACTCCATGTCTCCTCCTGTATTGCAAATGCAGGTCCACCTTCCTGGTATGCATATGGTTCCATTCAATGAAAAAGAGAACTTGGAGGATGTAGAGCGGCGTGCACGTTCGCAGAAGTCAATGTTAACTGATTTCTTTAGGATGAATGCAGAAGATGAGAATGCCCCCAAGTACCTTTACAGGGAGTTTCCAGAGCATTATACATGGAATAAGTCAGGCAAATTCTGGAAGCCTAGGACTAGACCTAATAGGATCCAGATTGGGAGGTTAGTTTATGCCAACCCAGCAGAAGGAGAGCGGTACTACTTGAGGATCCTTTTAAATCATGTAAGAGGTGCAACGTCTTATGTTTCAGTTCGTACTGTTAGGGGTGTTATTTGTCCTACGTTCAGAAACGCATGTGAGGTACTGGGACTTGTTGAGACAGACAAGAGCCTTGATGATGCACTTGTTGAAGCCACCTCTTTCAAGATGCCATATGCTCTTAGAAGACTATTTGCAACCATTATTGTTTTCTGTGAGTGCACGGATATCATGGGACTATGGGAAAAACATTGGCAATCGATGGCAGAAGATTATATACATAGTGGTGTCAATTCTGCAAGTGCATCGCAAAATGTGCTTAGGGACATAGCAAATATCGTCGCCGCAATGGGCAAAGACATAAGAAATTATGGTCTACCCAATATTGAAGTACAAGGTAAGGGTATCTGCTGTGATGTAAAATTTCATTTATTTCTAAGAGTTGAGCAACTTTGAATGGATTCAGAACTCTTTAAATGTATTAATTATATTCATGTTGTCTCTTTATACTTGTTGATTTTATTATGTAGTTTAATGGACATATTATTTTTTTATTCAAAACTCTCTATATGTTTAATTATATTCCTTTGATCTCATTTATAGTTGCTGCTTTTATTTACATATATATAGTTCAATGGACATATGAGTGTTTAATTTAGAACTCTTTATATGTTTCTTATATTCCTGTGTTCGGTTTATTTTTTATGTTTTTATATATAGTTTAACGGACAGATTGTTGTTTCATTCAGAACTCTTTATATGTTCAATTATAAACCTGTAGTCTCATTATACTTGCTATTTTTTATATATAGTTTATTGACTATCTTATTGTTTTCTTCAAAAATCTTTAAATGTTCAATAATATTCCTAGGGTCTATTTATACTTGCTGTTTTTATTTATGCATCATCAACTGAATATATAAGCATTCATGTATTTAGCTGATAACTAACTGGGTTTCATACCATTTAGATGATACTTCAAGAGACTATTATAGGGAACTTACAGAGGAGAGGAAGATTGCTTTCGAAGAGTCTGATTTGAAAATCATCGATACATTGAATGCAGAACAAAAGGCTGGCTTCACTGCTATTGTTGATGCTGTGCTCACACAAAGAGGGGAGGTTTTTTTCGTTGATGGTCCCGGTGGCACTGGGAAGACCTACCTATACAAGCTTTGCTTGCTAGGGTGCGATCCATGAATCTAATTGCAATAGCTACAGCCACCTCCGGGATTGCTGCCTCAATTATGCCTGGCGGTCGTACTGCACATTCACGGTTCAAGATACCAATAAAGCTTGCTGAAAATACTGTGTGTGGTTTTTCAGAACAAAGTGGAACGGCCGTATTGCTTCGTACAGCATCCTTGATAATATGGGATGAAGTTGCAATGACACGAAGACAAGCAGTTGAGGCACTAGATCGATCCTTGCAGGATATAATGGATTGTACTGATCCATTTGGTGGTAAAGTAATTGTATTTGGGGAGACTTTAGACAGGTCCTTCCTGTTGTGCCACGTGGCACGAGAGCCCAAATCACCGATGCAACCTTGCAAAGATCTTATATATGGGACAATATCAAAAAAATAAACTTAAAGCAAAATATGAGAGCACAAACTGACGCTTGGTTTGCCGAGTTTTTGCTTAGAATTGGCAATGGTACTGAACAGACCTAAGGAAATGATTATGTGCAGCTTCCCGATGATATAATTATTGAGTACAAGGATGATAAATCAGTGGACAAGCTCATACAGGCCGTCTTCCCCAAACTTTCAGAAAATTATTCAAATTCATTATATATGCGTGAACGTGCCATTCTTTCTACAAGGAATGAGCATGTTGATGGTATTAATGCTAGGATGGATCCAATTATTTTCAGGTCAGGAAAAAGTGTACTACAGCCATGATTCTGTCGAAGATGATTCCAACAATAATTACCCCCTAGACTTCCTTAATTCAATTACTCCTAATGGGTTGCCTCCACATGAGCTCCGGGTGAAAAAGAATTGTCCAGTTATTCTTCTACGTAATCTTGATCCTCACAGTGGTTTGTGCAATGGGACTCGGCTTTGGTCCGTGGATTTGAAGATAATGCAATTGATGCGGAGATTGTTAATGGTCAGCATGCCGGAAAGAGGGTTTTTATACCAAGAATTCCTCTATCTGCTTCAGAAGATATTTCACTACCATTTAAGTTCAAACGTAAACAATTCCCTATAAGGCTTAGCTTTGCAATGACCATAAACAAAGCCCAGGGACAAACCATTCCAAATGTTGGGGTATATCTTCTGGATCCTGTATTCTCTCATGGGCAGCTATATGTTGCATTATCTCGTGGAGTATCACGTGACAGTACATGGGTATTGGCTAAGCGGAATATTGATGTTGACCCAACTGGAAAACGAACGAAGAATATAGTCTACCGTGATGTATTAGAAGCATGAGGTTTGTACATGAGGTGAGTTGTATGACACGGAACTTATCTACTTTTTGCCATCTCAAATAATATTAATAATATAACTGTCACTTTATATATTATTTGTGCTGTTATACTATACCAAATTTAATGGTCGTCAATTGATACTAGGTTACTGTTTTAGCGATATTATATACCGTGTGTTTGGGTTCCACGACATGCATCAATGGTTTTGTTAGTATACTATAAAATCATATATGCCTGGTTTCTTATTATATTACGATATAGCCACAGTGTTGTACTATCCCTGGTAATGTATTTAGGTGTGTACTGTTAGGTACATTCAAAGCACTTGTGCTACAACTGGTGAGGGATTGTCTGAAGGCCTGGACAGGCTATCCAGCAACATTGCCAGCAAGGTATGGAAATTTATGTCTTTTCACTTCTTGCTAAATGTTCTAAAAAAATTAGTACTGCACCCACTATGCTACTTCAATGTGAGATCATTTTTAGAAAAATAATGTTGATTGCTTTACTCATCTTGTCTGTTTGCTTACCTTGCAGTACTAAATTTTCAAGAGGTTTGGATCATTTAGGAGCTTTAGGATGATGATATTGCTGGATATTTAGGGTTGGGTTAATATTCCCGTATGTAAGGTGTATGCCCTGAGCTCAATAGTTATTGAGCTTTTTCACAGTTAAACTGTTTTGTTTAATTTGGGCCTTGAGATGTTTCCGAACCAAAAAGCTAAAGATAGTTCCGTTGAGTTAATTGGTGGGAGAATGCGTGGCAGTAAGCAGTATCAACATAGCCGGTTGAGATCCTTTCGTGCTCTATGTTAAAACACCATCAGAATGATTACATTATTCTTTTACATGCTTTGTATGTTGAACGCCTTCATATATTGTAAAACTTACAGATTGTTCTGCACTCCTGGCATAAAGATGCACCCAGCTTTGCTATGGTACGCTAAAGCCGTGCTTAACGCAATGCTTATCCGCAAATTGTTTTCATCTCATCAATATTTATAATAGTTGGATGTGGTTGAATTTTCGTTACAACCATGGTTAAACTTTACGGTGTGTTTTTTTATACACGTGCGTGCCGCACGTGCACCCAACTAGTATATACTAATAGTGCAAGTGACGAGCTACAGTTTGAGCTCGATGTTCACATTGGCCTTCCTAGTGACACTCATTCGGAAGTAAGGATCACAAAGATAGATTATGTTAATGACCTTTCGAGTGACAGACTCGACCCGCTAGAAGTGGATGAGAAAGATACATGATCGATAGTGATAATCATTGATACAATACAAGTGACATAGATGTACCTGTCCGAAATACCCATCATATATCCCATTTAGGTAGATGATTTTCTTTTAGAGGTGAAAATATGTCTTCTAACTACCATATAAACTATATATTATTGTATAACCCAAGAGTTTTGACCATTGAAGGATCAAACCACATATTGGAATCAAAACTATTATAGGTAGAGAAAATATAGCTTTAGGTGTGTATCGTAATTAAAAATAGAAAAATATAAAAAAATAGAAAAAACAATGTGGTTTAGAATTGAACCATGGCCACTATGCTCAAAATTTGGAGTCAAACCATTGCACTCACTAGTGATGTATGTTCAATAGTTGGGTAACTAAAAATCTAAGTTAGTGAACTAAAAATTGAAAAGAACAATGCTGCGGCACGAAATCAAATGGTGGCCTCAGCTTAATTAAACCCGCAACCAAATAATTATGCTATGATGTATTAAGTCTCGTAGACGAGTAGCAAAAACCCTATTTATCCTGTATTTATAAGATGGAACCTCACCACAGGCGGGCGGGGGCACTGGGTCAAGTCCGGTGAGCCGCTCCGCCTCGTCTCCAAGTCCAGCGTGCCCGGAGGACGAGTGGTGGGATCGGATAAGCAGCCCGGCGTGGCCCAAGGACGAGTTCTGCCGCGCGTTCCAGATGTCGTGCGCCACGTTCGAGGCCGTATGCGAGGAGCTCGGCGTCGCCGTCGCCAAGGAGGACACCATGCTCCGCGCCGCCATCCCCGTCCCACAGCGCGTTACAATCATATCTATAAATTTGGTTAGAAAATTTTAGAACTTGACTGGATAGCATAATTTGGGTCCATAAGATTTACAAATGGATTTTGTAAAGGCAAACTAAATATTGTTACAAAATTAATATATTTTTAAATTGTTTTATGTAACCTAAAGTCACAATTTTATTTGAAGTTATACGCAAGATACTAGACTTTCTTGCTCATTCATTTCTTAAACTTGGATACATACTTAAATTTAGTCTCACGTTACATGTGAATCGACATTGACACGTTTGTAGCAACCAAAAAACTGTTGTAATAGGGAAATCATATTGCATCAGTTTATGTTTCTCATTGCAATAAAAAACATAATTGCAACACCGAAGAAGGTTTTTGCAACTCTAAAAAGTTATTGCAATAGGGACAAGCTATTGCATCTACATTAGAGTTTCTGTTGCAACAGTGATCTATCAATCGCAACACCACTAGAATTTATTGCAACATGAAAAAATCGTTCTAAAAACACCAATCAAAAGCAACCATTACAAATATAGTTGCAACAATAGCATATTATTGCAACGAAACAATGGTGCTATTGCAACTCCAAAGTGACGTAGCAATAACTCCTAATAATTGCAACCCAAGCCCAATATAGTTGAAATAACATACCCCTATTGCAACCAAAAGTCACACCTAAGCAATATTTTTAGTTCGTTGCATTATAAGACCATATTGCTACCATTTTGTACAAAGGTTGTGATATGACCCGCCTATGGCAACCAAAATAGTGGCGTTGCACGTGTGTAGCGTGGCATTAGCCAAGAAACCTTGTAGTGAATCCACTTTTTGGAACCAATAGTGATGTTTTGGTTCATTTCGGTCAGTTTCGTTACTGTGCAAAAAACCATGCCGGGGTTGCATTTAATGCACCGATTCAGGGTGTTAACGAAA